>CACVCL010015309.1:0-255067 GCA_902729485.2 Mus minutoides | reverse complement strand
AGGAGGAGGAAGAAAAGAAGAAGAAGAAGAAGAAGAAGAAGAAGAAGAAGAAGAAGAAGAAGAAGAAGAAGAAGAAGAAGAAGAAGAAGAAGAAGAAAGAGAGAGAGAGACACGGAGACAGAGACAGAGACAGAGACAGAAAAGGCTAAGTAAGCTAATGTTCCATCTGTGCTGAAGAACTTGTACTGCGTAAGGATTATGCCAGGTTCAGGGATTCAGGATCCTTCCTGTTGGGATGCTAGGATCAAGTTTAAAGAGTACACCATCCCCTTGGTAGACACAGCATTAGTGAGCGGTATAGTCCATGACTCACAGGCAGAGGTGGAAAGCTTGCCTTGACCTAAATCATTATTCTTCCACTGTTCACAAGTGTTTACCATGTGCCTACTGTGTATAGGGCATTTTACCAGTTCAAAACTTAGGGGAAAAAACCCTAGAAATTGCCCTGTCTGTTGGAGAAGACAAACACTTCAGAGAACAGTGCCAGATACTGGTCACTGTTGTAATCAGTGCTATGGAGAAATTCAAGGCACTGTAGAACGACATTCCTATGGAAAGTCACATCTTCTTACCACAGTAGGCTTTCTCAAAGCTAATTCTCCACCATCTAGAACAGGAGACATTGTGAGACTCTTACAGAATCCCTGGGTACTCCCTAAGTGTCCCCACCCCAAGAGAGCTCAAACAAAAGGAAGTACTAGGCAGGCAGCGTTTTCTATCCACCCAGCACTCTCAGACCAGCAGGAGGTGCTAGGGACTAGGCCACAGATATGGGATTTGCAGGTAAGTTCTGGAACTTGCCTGGTGGTTGGCAAGGTCTTTAACTTTGTTTCTTTAGCTCTAAAGGAGTACACTACCCATATTGATATTGATATTGATATTGAAAACATCCTTCCAGGAGCAGCAAAGTAATGCTTGCCCTTGCGAGGAGCTCTGTGAGTGGTTGGCTAGCATCCAGGAAGGCCCCAAGACATGTGATACATGCCAGGTAACATGCTGCTCATGTGATGGGCATAGCAGACATGCCCAAATCTCAGAGCATGCTGCTTCTCATGGATGATACTGACAAGCACAACTCAATGCCCCAGGTCTTTCTCTGTCTAAGATGAGAAGTGAAGCACAGAAAAGGGAATCTCGAAGGAAGACTGGGGCAACCTCAGTCATATAGCCAGCAGGAAAATCACAGAAAAGGGGCACGTAAGACAGGCTGGAAGAACTTAAACAGAGGGTCAATGCAGAAGCTGGGCACAAGGGCCAAGCAGAAGAAATAGGAGATGTACATGTCCCAGAGTAGCTGGGAGCTAAGAGTTGAGCAGAGGGCACACGGCACAAGGGGCAGTAGCTGAGAAGAGTGGGATCTGGTCTTCATGGACCAGAGAGAGCCACCAATGGAGGCCCTGCGGGATGATCAAGGGTACCATCTGTTTCGAGTTTCCAGAAGATCATCCTATCCCGTGGGCTTTGCATTCTGTTGGTCATTTCCTATGCTGCATGGATCCTGTTCAGCTTGGTGGAGCCCTTACTTGTCTAGTTTTGTTGTGGTGGTTTTGTTGCTCATGCTTTGTCAAGACAAATCCAAACTGTAAATAAACTGCATCCAGACTGCATGTCCAATGTATGTATAGGGTTAATTCCCCAAATACATAAAGAGCTCTGTCAACCCAATAGCAAACTAAAAGCAAAAGCCACCTGATTAAGAAAAGAACAAAGGACTTATGTAGACAGTATCAGAGAGAAGACAGTATCAGAGAGAATGACATAGTGTCTGAAAAGATGCTCAGGACTGCCATCTCAGGGAGAAGTGACACTCAAGGCATCACCCTTGTTATTCGGTGATATAACAAGAGCTCTCAAGAAAAGGGAACCCCATTACAGTGATAGGGTGTGACCTGGTACATTCCTAACGGAAAATAGTTTGGAAGGTATTTGAAAATAAAAAATAAAACCACTCATGGACAGCAATCCCATTTCTGAGAATAGAACCAAAAGAATTGAAATCAAGATTTCTAAAATATTGATGTCCTCCTGTGTACATTACAACCTTATTCATAGTGACCAGCATATGAACAACCCAAATGTCTACAGGTCATGAATGGAGAAAGACAATGTATCATGCATATCCAGAGGATGCTACTACATCTTCCACAATACAGATGGACCTGGGAGATAACAAGCTAATCAAACAAATCACCCAACTAGAAACACTGCACGTTCTCTCTCACATGATCCAACAAGAGTCAAGGAATCTATCAGAAGAGGCTGTAGACTGTGACCCATGGCTGGTAAGGTGTGGAACAGAGGGATGGGGAGTTGTTCAAAAGAAATCATATGAGGAGGTTTCACAGGCCAGCAAGGTGGTTTATCAGGTGGTGGGGCTTGCTGCCAAGTCTGATGACCCAAGTTCAATCCTCAGGTCCCACATATTGGAAAAGGGGAACAAACTCCCAATAGTTGTCACCTTATCTCTGCACACATACTATGGCAGGCAAGACTACCCCCCTACACACATGTGCGCACGCATGTGTGCCCCCCCACCCACATACACACATTTGAAGCTCCTGAGGGCTGCTGGAGATGTGTGGCCTGGAACACATCTGGAGAGAGGAGATGTGTCATGAGAGCTCTGGTGGTGATGAACATGTTTGCTTTTTGCCTAGACTGGCCAAGATGAGAATATACAAATGCCCAAATATGCCAATTGCATGTATTAGTCACATGTTGTTTATAGTATATCAATTAGACCTAAACCTGGGAATTTAACAAAGAAAATGTCTCTCTGGCCTCTGCATGGAGAACAGGTCAAAAAGGAAGCATCCCTCAGTGAAGGGGGGGGGGGTTGTTTGGTTGTGACTTAGTGAAGGTATGAATGGTGTGGGGGAGGGGAACTTTACTAACTAGTCACCAAGTATGTGACCACTCACTCCTCACACTAGGCATGTCACTGAGAGCAGGCTGGGGGATTAGGACTGTGCCCTCCTGGTCCTGTTACTCCTTGAGTGGTTCTATAATGAAGGCAGCAATAGCTCATGGGGTGCAACAATGAACACACAAGATAGGGCTTGACCAGTTTGCTTCAGGGAGCCTTGGCAGTTTCCTACTATCTAGAAGGAGGATGTAGGTCCACAGAAGTTCCCTTTCCAGGTTTAGCACACTATCCTGTTTGATTCTTGGCAACACTGCATGGTGTGGGTAATTAGCCCAATTCAAGATGGAGAAAAATGTTAGCATGCAGACATTATCTCATTCCATTAGGTAATATTTCTCTGTCCCCATTCCACCTAAGTGCCTTACCCTCTAGTCCAAGAGGAAAAAAATACTATCAGTGATGGTCAAAGGACAAAGAACTTATTGACAGGTTTCAATTATCGTTGGATGTACCAGCTAATAAATGAATACAATTCAGCAGTGCTTTATAAGGCTAGTTCAAGACTCTGCAGACCAGACTTCTGATCTGCCAGCTGTTCCTGGCCAGGGTCTTGACCAGTATAGGTAGGCTATACCAATGCAGGAAGGAGGAGAAGTTATCCTTCCTATTGGCTCCTGCTGGGTACCCTAGTTAGCTCTAGCTGTTAATATGACAGTCTCAAGTAGCAGTTCTCAACCTGAGGGTCACAACCCATATGGGGGACTAACTAGCCTTTCCCAAGGGGTCACATATCAAATATCCTACATATCAGATATTTACATTACAATGATAATAATTAAACATTTGTGGGTCACCGCAACATAAGGAACTGTATTAAAGGGTCACAACATTAGGAAGGTTGAGAATCACTGGCCTAGAGTCACCTGAGAAGGAAGTCTCAATAGAGGAATTGACCATATTGACCTGTTGGTCTGTGGGGTATTGTCTTGGACACTAATTGTTAATTAATGTGGGAGGGCCGAGCCTAACTTGAGTGACACCAACCCCAGGCAGGTGGTCATGAACTGTATATGCAAACTAGGTAAGTATAAGCTAATCTGCCAGCCAGATAGCAACCATTGCCCTGTATAATTCCTTCTGTACTCCTTGGCATGGAGGTTGAGTCTGAAGTAGTATTATACAAAAAAGTGAGAAGCCTGTTTTGAGTTCATGCCTTAATTTCTCTCAATAATAGACTATAACCTGGATGTATAAGCCAAACAAACCTTTCCTTTCCTGAGCTGTTTTGGTCTCTGTGTTTATCACAGCAACAGAAAGGAAAGTACAGTGGCCCTTGTTCCCAATGCCTTCCCTTCCGACAAGGCTGCTTCCCCTGGGCAGGGACAGTTTTTATTCCACCAACAGCGATGCTACTAGGTGGAGGTTTTCCCAATACTTGCAGAATCAAACTCAAATCAGCCATCTTTTCCCAAAAAAGCTGCAACCTAGCTTCACTGTATCCTTCTCTGAGAGTCAGGAACCCATTCCCACAGGTCCTTCTTGCAGCAGATATAACTGGTCCAAGGAATGGTCCAGTTCTTCTGATGGAACTTCTTTCTCATCAAGTTCCAGCTTGGAAAGATGATCTTCACTGAGTCATGGCAGGTCGCTAACACCTTCATAACTCTCAAAATGTGGCTAACACTCAGAAAAACAGTACTCAGAGAGCAGGGCTCTGGCTACAGCCAGAGGAACCTAACAACCATTCTTATAAGCCCTCATTTATCAATGTCTTAGACTCCAAGGTACCACTGTGACAGGGCAAAGGCCATGGGTTACTGTCTAATATGAGTGGGTAAGATCCTATGAGAATCGGGCCCTACTTTGGAATCTGAAACAAAATATTTCGCTTGTTAAATAAGACTTTCAATCAGAGTCTAGGCTGGCCAGGGCTACATAATGAGACCTTGTTTTAAAAATAATAAATAAATAAAAAGAAGGGGTTTCAATAAGAGAGCTTCACACAGGGCAAAGCAAAACATTGGACAATGAGGTACAGTGAGCAGAGGGGTTAAGACTTTCCTAGCACAGTGGGTAGAGGCTACTCAGATAGTCCCTCACTGCAAGATGGTGGAGTCACCTGGTGGGAATGTACACTACCTTCATATGCTTTTGGAAGACAGCAGTACCTGGGTCGAAGCCAAGGCTAACAAGCCCAGGAAGAGACACAGCAGCTGAGGCAGCAGAAAAGTGGCACCCGGCTGCCCGGAGCCCTGGAGTCCTAGGGATCCTTTCAATGACTTGTCACAACCACACCTCAGTGAGTCTCCTTCCTAACATGTCTTGTCATATTCTTCTTGCTGGAGTCACAAGATGTCTAATACCAGCAGAAGTAATTAAAAATAAGCGGCGAGACAATGAATCATTTTACCTTTGCCTTCAGCTGTAAGGAAGGCCCACATAAGTGCTAGCTGTGGCGACAGCAAATGCTTTTCCTGTCATTCTGTTGACCGACCACGAGTAATGAATGCTCCGGCTACTTTTTTGAGACAGCTTTAAGATTTATCACCCTTGAAAAAAAATACAGCAGAGACATATACTCACCCCCAAACTTCCAGACCACAGTGTGACTGCAGGCAGGAGGAAGTAGAAGGGTGGGTGGGGTAAAGAGAGATCCTCTCAACAGAGCCTTGAGGTAAAACATCAATGAGAGACAGCAGCCTTCTGAAATATTCATGAAAATTAGGGTCTAGCACCTTGACTCCTGTCACTCACTAAGGTTGATGAAAGCTGGCAATGATGTTCCCCTTCCCCAAACTGCACGTAACTCTAGTCTTTGTCTCGTAGCTGCCACACAACTCAAAGCTGTAAGTTCATGTGTATTTCCTGTTCACAATTCTCCATAGCACCCTCATCACTATTCTTGTATCAAGAAAGCATCCCACCTTTTTGATGAGCCCATTAAAGCTCAGCGATGCTGGCACCTGTGGCCCTGACAGCCTCTTGCATGGCACAGTCCTCGTGACTCCCAGCTCCAGCCATGCATTCTTCTGTGGACTCTGCCCACATGCCCAGCTTTTCCTGGCCCTACCTCATGGCTCCTTACAGTTACTCAGGATCCCCCCCTAGAGGTTTTCCTTCCTGGTCCATCTACAGGGATGACCACCCTGCCCCTCTCCATCCTAGAGTGATATTTGTCTTATTTGGCAGATTTACCAGATTTCAAGTATTATTTGTGGTCTGCTTCAGTTTTCTGTGAGTTCTTCGTATGTTTGTATCAACCTCGTACTTCTGAGCTCCATTAGGAGACCCTGAGGCACAAGGGACCCCAGTAAACAGTTACTGTATAATGAACTGACCCCCATACCTTCTTTCATCTGTCCCTTTGCCAATAGTCCCTCTAAGTCCCACAGTAATCTGTTCCTATGGGGATACAAAAAGACACAGCTAGTGTAGGGGTGATTATGAGGACTACTTACACACACACACACACACACACACACTCATCTTAACTCCTTGGGTTGCCTGTGATTTTTAGAAAATCCTATCTCCTTTTAATCTGCTCAAAGAAAGGTGAAAGCCAGGTGTGGAAATAATAGAAATTAGAAAGAAAAAGAAAAAAAAAAACAAAAAAAATCATTCCAAACGGCTCTTTATTATTGGAAGACTGAGTTCCTAAAATAATTAACCCTTTAGAGATAACCAACAGCTCAACAAGAGGGGACTCAAGCCTGGTACCGGAAACCTCACCAACTACTCAGTGAAAGTCATAAATCTTGAAGGAGAACCAAAAACTGCCATTTTTCTAAACCAGCATACTCCCTACTACATTCTAAATATTTTTCCTTACACCCAAAGACAATCATAGTCCTCACCTTGCATCAAGAAAACTTTGCAGCAGATAGAGACCATTACAGAAAAAACACAATCAAACCAATCAAAATGCAGAGTTGTAGAGGCCAATCCCAGTGGATATGTCTACAGCACAGCTCCTTCACCCAAGGCTCAAGGTTCATTGATGAAGGAAGGGGTGACAAAATGATCACAAGAGCCAAAGGAACACAGAGTTTTCTGTAAGGTTTTGTGCCTCTTGGGAATGTCAGAAACTATACCCACAGTGTCACAGCAACAGAACTGCCTAAAAGTGATCTGGACAAGGACATCAGTGGACATGCTAATGTGGATGTGGGAGGTCCATTCTACATAAAGAACTTCTAGCAACTAAGGAACACTGGGAGCAGAAAAAAATAGTGGATCCCAGAGGGAACACACTAATTGGTTATCCAGTACCAAATAGTCAGCCCTAAAAACATACACACGAATAATATTACACATAATAAGCAGGTTGTGCTTATGTACTTAGGAATATACATCAACAATTAAAGAAAAAAAGAGGCCATGCTGTTTTGTAAAAGAGCAAGTGAGTTTTGGAGGGGAAAAATTGAAGAGGAGGGAAATGATGTGATTATATTATAATTTTAAGAAATAAAATAATAAAAATATTAAAATTAAAAGAATTAGCCCTAACTTTGCTCCGAAGCTGTGCTCCCCCCGAGTACTGTAGCCTTCATGCAAAGATGAGATATGGGGCCACTGAGCTTTACAAACCTTCTGAGGGGCTCTGAGACAGAGCTAAGCCTTTGATGGTCCTGAATGCCACAGGACAAGGCAGACATCAACAAGGGAAGGAGCCCTGTGTGTGCAAGCCCCCATGTAGTCTCATCAGAGGTGTAGGGAGCACCAGCTTTAAGCTCAGGTGACTTCACCAATGCTTCTGAAGTGCTTGGAAGACATGTCCTGGGGTCCTTCTGAAATCAAAGTCTTCCCTTTACTCCATTCTAAAACTGGCTCCGGCTCCCTTCTGGTGGTCTCCACCAGGTCACCAAGGATCCTCTAAGAACCCTGAGACCCAATAGAATCAATCAGTTTCTCTCTCTCCCTCTCCCTCCCTCTCTCCCTTTCCTTGTTTTCTTCCTTTTCTGGTGTAAGGAATAAACATAGGGCCTGTGCAAGCTAGAAAGGCAATTGCCCTGACCTACATCCCCTAGCCTCTTCAGAAGCTCCTAAAGGACCTGGAAGCTCCCAATCTGTTCTTGAGATAATGGAACAGCAAAACTCACACAAGTGGACCATCACTGGCCTTTGAATTCCCTTCTGAAGAGGGATCCCATTTAAGCACACAGATAAGCACAGATTGTCCCAAGGCCAAATGATTCTTCTCCTCTTTTGCTCTTGCCCACAATCCTGGGGTTCCAGCACCCCAGAGTCCTGCTGTCCTGCAAATTGTTTAGCATCTGGGGTCAGTGAGGACACATGACACCCTTATTGTCCTGATGCCACAGAATGAGCACAGTGTGGATCTGGTCATTTCACTTTGATTTTCCCTTAAGATAGCTGCATGTTCCTTAAGGATCAAGCGTAGGCCCTGTCTGAGGAGCCACTGATCAACACCATCAATTGCTTACTGTGGAACTCAAATCAGTTATGTGGACTCTTGATGCCTCGGTGTCTTCTAAAAAACAAAAAATGCGTAACAGTGTTCTCATCTCATACAGTGGCACCTGAAAGGTTTAGAACTGCCTAACGTCCTGCACTCAGTAAAAATTTGCCTCCAGGTATCACCATCACCTTAAGAACCTAAGAACCGAGACCACAAGGAATCAGGTTAAAACTGATTACTTATTGAAGGAAATCCAGGGTCTGGGGAATGAAGAAGAAGTTCACAGAGAATTCAAGAACCACTTATATTGCTCCACCCAGAGTCCTGTGAGAATGAATTGCTCAATGACATCCAAGAGGGAAGATGGTTTGTTATCCGCATTTAATTCCCAGGCACTGTTGTTCTATCCACACCGAGAGTAAGTTAATGGGTAATCTGTTATTTAACATACAAGCAAAATATCAACCCCTAACAGTAACAAAAAGACAAACGAAGTTTGGCAGCTCATGAGTAGGTTGGTCCTTCCCTTGTAACAAGGGTTAGAGTGATGCTACTCTCTTTATGTTTGGGAAGGGCTGCAAACTAACTTTTTGAATCTGTCCAGTTTATAGGTTGAAGTCTTGGTCATGGCCTGATGGTTCTAGGAGCATAAGGAGACGATTAGTACTTTCTGGAAAGGCGTAGGGTGGAATTCCCAGTCAGAGCCATGAGAGAGTTCACTGGCTTCCTCCTGCTGATCTGCAGCATGTAAGGATTTGAGATGGCAGTCTCCACACTGAGAGCCAACTCTTCCCACTCATGCTGGACCCTGGTCTTAAACCTCCAGGCTCTCAGACTGCAAAGCTTAAGTCACTATTATTCATAAGCCACCCAGACAATGCCATTTTGTTAACAAAATCCAAACCAGCCGGGCGTGGTGGCGCACGCCTTTAATCCCAGCACTCCGGAGGCAGAGGCAGGGGGATTTCTGAGTTCAAGGCCAGCCTGGTCTACAAAGTGAGTTCCAGGACAGCCAGGGCTATACAGAGAAATCCTGTCTCAAAAAAAAAAAAAAAAATCCAAACCAACAGGGCAATCTCAGGTTTCCCAAGTCTTGCCAAAGATGAAATCCGATTCTTTCTATTATATTCTGTCACTCCACTGATCTGAGATCCACGGTCTCCCAACATGTATCCACACATATGACCATTGAAATCCAAAGAAGGGGGCATCTTATGTAATGGTTGTAATGACCATCCTTCCAGGTTCTGGTTCTAGCGCAAGGCCTGGGTTTACATACCACACTGCTGAAAACTTGTAAGGTCCTGAGCATCCCGGGGTGAGATCTTTAGCTAGGAAAAGCATACATATTCCACTTACGGTCTTACTCCTATCCATTTTATTCTGTGGCTTCACAGTTTATCTAAGAAGAAAATAGCCCAGGAAAGGGAAGGGCAGACTGTCACTACCATCCTCAGAGGCATCCAGTGTAGCACACCATGCTGAGGGATCTCAATGATGCTCAGCTACACAAGGCTTCCTCTAATTTCCCTGAAGACCCTTCAGAGCAGGTATTTGCAGGCAATCTTAAAGAACTGTGCACTAGTTATTTCAAGCTCCATGGGCCAGTCAGTTTCTGTCACAATCAAACCCGGGCATTGGCTACAGGCAATTATGGAAGCAAATTGGCATGCCCATACTAAAATAACCCTGCCTACAGACTCAGAAATGTGATCTTCATGTGCTTTCCATCATGAAGTATTCTTGTTTTTATTTAAGTTCTGCTTATCTTTCTGTATATATGTATGTGCCTGTGTGTGGTGTATGTGTGCATATGTGTGTACAAGTGTTCATTCCAGTGCGTGTGCAAATGGAAATCAAAGGAGGACATCAGGTGTCTTGCTGTATTTGCCTTGTTCTGCAGACATTCTCCTATTTGCTGGGGTGATAAGCATACACAGCCAGCATTGTTTGAAAACAAAGGTGCCGGGGATTTGAACTCTTACTGGCTGAACCATCTCCCCAACCCACTGTTGTTGTTTGTTTGACTTTTTGTTCATTTCTTTGTTTGTTTTCTTTTGAAAACGTACATGTTATCCATAGCCTATACTCTGCCAAAGCAGGCAGTAAGTCATATTAAACTTGCGGGTGCTAGGCTGCCAATCCTTTCTGTGTCCCATTTAGCCTGTCACTTCTTACCTGTCCAATCAGGATCCCTTTACCTTTAGCGCTGCAGGGGACTAACAAGTAACAAGAAGTAATCACTGTAAGTTAGAAGAGCAGATGTGTGATGGCGGCAGACATGGCCATTTTCCCAATTTAAATGTATGCAGCATTGGTTCTGAGCAGATCCTGGAACAAACATCGCTCATGTTGCGGGAATTCATGTTTTATTCCAAATGGGTAAGAGCTAGTGTTAAGCCACTAACCAAAGAGTATTAAGCAAAAGTAAACGGTGTCTCATAAATGAATAAATAGCTCCTTACTTCCACGCTTGAAAATAAATGCTGGCAAGGGACACATTGAGTAGGCAGTCATAAGGCTGCATTCACAGCTTCTCCAATAATGTATTCTCCTCTCCGGTGTGCTCTAAGATGTTTCATTATGCAGCTGTCTTGAGCAAGGAGGGCCTAGGTGGGTACTAAACAGCTTTTACCAGTGACAATCACAAGGGCTCCCCAAGTCTTCTCCCCACCTTTCTTCTGCCTTCTCTTTCTTGAAACCTAGCTGCCCTGCTACTCAGAAGTCCAGTTAACTATACTGAGGAATGGACCCAGAGATGCCCAGGAAGATACTATGTGGAGAGACCATGATGGGAAGTCCTGAGGCCACCAGCACAGCTCCCACCACATGTGACTTTTCTACTGACCACCCCTGACACCACGAGCAGCCCAAACAAGGCAAGTTAGAAAATTCAGGGGTCACATGAAGTAATGAATCACTGCTATTTTATGACAGTAAACATGGGTTGTTGTATAGCACAGTTCTGATAAGTGGTTTTCCATCTTCTCCTTGCTTCTTTTCTCTTGCTGTATAACAAATTATCCAAAGCTGAGTGCTTCAGAACAGCAAGCATTTCTGACCTCACCTTGCTGGGGGTTGGGAGTCTGGACACAACCCTGCTGGCACTGTTTCCTAAGGCTGTAGGTGAGATAGAGAACAGGCTGGCTTTTCATCCCAAAGCCTGATACGGTAAGAATCCACTGCCAAGTTCACTCACACTGGAAAGGATGTTCCTTTTCTCTCATGCCTCTAACATGGATGGCCCAGCTTTCTTCTGGGTATCAGCTGGTGGTCCCTTGGGTCCAAACAGCCGCCTATGGTCCCATGTGCTTAGGGTTCCCCTACTGCATCACACCAGCAAAGAGAATCTCCAGGCCTAGCCCTTTTTAATCCTTTTTTGTTTAAAAAAAATCCCATCCACAACATCATTTGATTAACCCACATTAATTGAAATGGGATGAAAAAAAAAAAAAACCCTCACAATTATAAGATTCTACTGGTTAGAAACAAGTCACTGGATCTGCCCCACTGAAGGTGAAGAGATTATATGGGACATAAACTCTAAAGCAGTGGGAGTCAGAAATTTACCTTTCTTTGCCAGCTCTTCCTGGCAGTATTGTTCAAAATAGAGGATATATCTATATCTATATCTATCTCCTAACCCTAAACATGTGTGTGTATGTGTGTGTGTTTACAGATACCAACAGAAAAAGAAGCAATTATAAAACTGGACGTTTACCTCCTTAAGACAAGTCCTAGGGAGTCTGGAGTTTAGGGTCCATTTCTGTATTTGTTGACCAGTGATTGGCAGATTACCAGGCTATAGGGCAAGAAATATATCTGTCTAGTGTTTTGTACCAAGAGATCAGGTCTTGCACAGCTAAAGAGGAGGACAGGAGTGGTAAAGACCCTGATTCTTGAGCTATCTCTTATGTGTGGGGTTTCCATCAATGGCAGTGGCTTCATTCAGTGACCTATTTGGTGTCTTTACTCTCAGGTCCCACTCACATAGTGAGTCAGAATCCCCAGGTTGGGCCATGTATAGGAAGCAGCCCTCCAGGTAGGGCCGGGGCTTAGTTAGGTCTGAGAACTACTGTTTTATGGGAATCATGTTCCACTCTTACGATCTTTCTCTCTCCTGGCTGCACTTCCTGTTTTTATAGTCTCAAAGATTGCCAATTACTGCATGTCAGACACAACTCTTTACTAAATAGCTAGTGTTCAAAATAATGGAGAAAGATGACTGCTTAGACCTTCCACATCATCTTATTTTACTGAGGTGTTAAATCATATAAATCATATTGGGGTGCTATGTAAGTTTATCACTTGTACCCTCATGAGGAAGTTCATAAAACAGAGATTGTATGTGAATATGAATGTCATGGAATTCTCCACCCTGGGGTTGAAGGGCAGGGAGAGGTGCACTATTAATTTCAAGTAATAAAAGACCTACTTACTACAGAAATAACTTCTGCTCCAGCTTGACATTTTCTAAGAGAAGAAGCTGCTTCCTTTAAAGGACCCTCGCTACAGTACATCATCACAACGCCAGCTTGACAGTCAGGATTGCTCATTAGGAAAAGAGATGAGAAATCTGTATTTCATCTGAAGACTTAGGGCTTTGCATCTTTTAGCCATTCTCTCTCCTTATAAGCAAGGTCAGAATGTTTCAGTGCCAACATCTCTGAAAAACTGCTATCTGTCCATGATCCCCAAATGGGTTAGATTTATAGAGCACAGCACATGCCATACATAATGAATAATATTCAAAAATGGGGATGCTTATAAAAGGCCCAATATTTTCTTCTATTTTTTCCTAGTCCCCAAATGATACAGAACATGCTTCACTATGCTGTGTGACATCAGGCCGTCTGTGAACTTTCTATTTTGCCTGTAAAACATCTACGCCCCTACTCTCACTTTCTGCTGCAGGACTTTCAGCTGCTACTCTCAACCACTAAGTCCTGTTGCCACAAAACTATTTATTCAGACTCTTACAGTGCTGGGTGCTACAGGGACACAAGGATGTCCATCCTCCTCCTCTCCACACACCATATATGCTCATTAGANTCTGTGAACTTTCTATTTTGCCTGTAAAACATCTACGCCCCTACTCTCACTTTCTGCTGCAGGACTTTCAGCTGCTACTCTCAACCACTAAGTCCTGTTGCCACAAAACTATTTATTCAGACTCTTACAGTGCTGGGTGCTACAGGGACACAAGGATGTCCATCCTCCTCCTCTCCACACACCATATATGCTCATTAGAAGTGAATATGATCTCTGTCTGTCCTGAAAAGATACCACCCTAATTAGATCCTAGACCCTAGCATCTAATTTCTTTGTGTTAAATCTAAGATGGAACTTCCATCTCGTTTGAGGGTTAGGCTCTAAACTCCTTGCCTCTTATGGGTCACACTTACTCCTGGCTATGCTTACAGGTGCCATGCCAGCATCCTAGCTATGCCCAGTAAACCAAGAGCTGCCAGTTTCCCCCTAGTTTCAGAGGTGGTGGCTATTCCCAAGGTTAGATACCAGGCAATCCCTTTAGGGAACTGTGCTGTACAGAACACAAGTAGCTTTCATCTCAAGATTTACTGGTTAGGTAAGAAGTAAGATTTTACATAGATCAGAGACCTGCATAGGTCAAGAATGACAACCTTAAGATGAAACAACTTTTCCTGTTGTAGTCCCATAGTACCCATGCTCCCTGGGCATGGCAGAAAGCATGGCCACCTTCTGTTTCTTTCTGACAAATGTGCTTAGTTGAGTTAGTTCATGTACAAACCAAACATACAAAACAGAGAAAAGAAGGTGGGCATGGCCTGGGCTGTCTCATGTTCTTATATAAACAGTCAAGATAACACAGGGAACAAGAGTATGCCTGGGGCACCTGCTCTGCCCGACTTTGTTCCCAGCTGAAATCCTATCATATAAGTGACTCCCAACAACCAGTTCATTGCCGTGTACCCTTTAGTGGAACGAGTTTAAAATCAGCCATCATTGGGAAGAGAGGCCCCTTGGTACTGCAATCTTTATATGCCCCAATACAGGGGAACGCCAGGGCCAAGAAGTGGGAGTGGGTGGGCAGGGGAGCAGGGAGGGGGGGAGGGGACTTTTGGAATAGCATTTGAAATGTAAATTAAGAAAATATCTAATAAAAAATTGGAAAAGAAAACAAAACAAACAAACAAAAATGGGTTATGAAGACACACTCCCAGAGATAGGTGTCGGATAGGGTCCAAGTATCCATAAACCTTTCCTCAGGGAAATCAAATTGGCTACCAGCTTTGAGGAACCAAACCATTAGGGTCCTAAAACATATTGTTGTCAGTCATGGATGCCCTAATGTATGGGTTCAAAAGGTTAAAAAAATAATTTATTAATTCTACTTGGAAACTAAGAAGTAATTCTAACAGAAGACAAACAAGCTTTGACAAGTGCAGAGAACTGTGCCCAGGAACAGAGGGAAGATAGAGAGTGAGTCACAGAAAGTCCTATGGAAGCAAGCATGTTTGAGGAGCTGGCTTCAAGGCCACTGCAGTCAACCTGATGTTTTACACATTCAGGGACCACCAGGTAGCACTGAATTCAAGGAAAACTAACAGGAAACACTGCCCAACAAGAGGATGGATCTTTTCACACAACACGTTAAACATATCTTCACGGGCTCTTTCATTCTCTCCAAAACCCGATGCATTTCAAAATCTACAAAAGCCATAGTATTTGATTTTGGTCAACCCACAAACACAGGCTGAGAAACCATAGGTTATTATGAGATTAAGCTGACACGGGATACTTATCTGTGGATGAACTGGAGGTTCCAACTAAGGCTGGCCATGGGCACCACTGCACAGACGGTGTTGGTATCAACTCACCTTTCGGTCTGGCCAATTGTATTTTGCAAAGATGGTATCATAGGTGTCGACTGCCCCATCAGTTATGAGCATGATGGCCTGGCTGCAAATGCTTCCTTGTCCAGTGTGGTTGAACTGTGGGAAGAAATATTTAAAAATAAAGCACATGACAGAGAGTCTGTGTATCCACAAGACTCCACGGCAGATGGTCTCAAGCTTAGGAAACCTCTCAAAACCTGAGTTTGTTGCTTACTGCCAAGTCACAGGAGTAACTTTCCACATGGGTCACCTTTGTCCTCTGAGAATGACAAACTGCAATTAACTGTAGAAGTTGGAATGAACTGCAGACCAAGGCAACGAGGAAAATTCTAAAACATGTGCGTATAGTCTACCTAAGTTCTTCTACCCCCAAATACCACCCTCACTGCCGAAAATGAGCCACTGCAGAGTCAGCTAAGGACTTCTTAGAGTACATTAGGAAAGGCAGCAGGCTATGAGAGAGGTAACATCTCTTTCAAAATCTGAATGAGGCTGATCTGAGGGAGTTGAATAGATACAGAATGTTTTGTATGTTAGAAATCAAAATGGGTTTTAGACAAGAATCAAGTTAGGAAAGTGATAAGGAACATTGCAAGGTTAAGTACTCTTCTTGAACAAAGAACTTAAAATACATGTTTTAGCATAAAGGCTTTATATTAGTTTTAGTATGTTTGATGTGCTGGAAATCCCAGATTGTACTTGCTAGTGTGCAAATCCCAACTTTACACGCCAGGGATAGAGGATATGCTTGAAATACCAGCTCTTGGAAAACAGAAGAGGCAGGAGGATTGAAGCAAGTTTAAGGTCACTATGGTCTATGTTTCCAGCAAGCCTGGTTTTCAGGTTGACTCTCTGTTCTCCAAATGAACAAGCAAACAGAAGTCACATAATGGGAATGGGAGCAGGAGCGGGAGATGTGGCTCAGTGGCAGATCACTTCTTGCCTTCTATGTGTGAGGCCCTGGGTTTGATCTCTGTACCACACACAAAGCTCCCAGCCCTTCTGAGTAAGACCTGAAAGTGAGCAGACATAATAACCAGAGTAGTAGATCCTTCCTATGAAGTGGAGGTGAAAAAAATCTGCAGTGAATGCTATTAATAATGCAAGTCAAGGCAACACCAAGTCCTTCAAAACTTCCAAATTACACAGCAATGCTGAGGCACTGACATATATAATATGTCTTTAACCTTCAGCAGCAAACACACCGTCTACCACAATCTCCTGCTTATTCTATTGCTCAAAAGCATGAGTGTTACTGGGAATGAAACATGCCCAAATCACTTCCTTTGCTTAATTTTGGATTCTCTTTGAAAATACACAGAAAACTATACTATGTCCCTGGCGATGATAACTCTAGAAAGAGGAAACAGAGCGGGGGAACAGGAAGTAGAAAGTTTTATACACTATTCTCAGGGAAGACTTTACTAAGAAAGCAATTTAAAAGAAAAAAAAAAAAGATCTGTCTCAACAACAACCAAAACAACAAGAACACAAATCTGTCTTGTGGGTGTGTGAGGTGGGACGAAATGGAGGGTGGATTGTGGCTCAGTGGAAAAGGACTTTCCTAGCACTTGCCTAGAGAAGGATGGGTATCTCAGCAAAGAGTATGCTAGATGTCTTGACCAAACTGGGAGAGAATGAAGAATACCCTTAGCCTTTTTGTTTAGTCCATAGTGACCTAGGGAACAAATAAGACATTCAAATAGAAGATATGTTTACCATAAATAACTGTATGTATGTGTGGGTGGATAGACAGATGGACAGATGGATGGATGGATGGATGGATGGATGGATGGATGGATGGATGGATTAGTGTAATTACTGAGGCCTTATTAGAACAGAGAAAGCCAACCACCTATGGAAAATAATGATACAGTGGAAAGTCCTCAATTCTACTCCAGAACCAGATGTATTACTGAGATGTTCTCTCCCCTGACCATGCATTTTTCCATTTGTAACATGAGAATAACAACACCTTTATGTAGTTGTTATAATAGAGATTAGATGTGCATTGTGTACCAGGGTAGTAGCATGAACCAAGGAAGGCTGAGGTCCAGAGAGCTAATAAGTAGCCTATAGAGAAAGGACTTCTAACAGCTGGCATGTGGGCGTGGGCAGAGCAGCCATAACACCTACATTTGGCATGATCTGCACTCTAAAGCTTTTCAGCAATGATAGGGGAGTTCCTGAGCAGATAGTTACTGTTATAGTCTGAGAATGTTCTCCAATTGTCCCTGAGTTACAGGAGTGACTTTTAGTATAGTTACATAAAGAAGTGAGAGGCAGAGTCAAATGGGAGGTCCCAAGATCACTAATCACCAAGACTGCTGTCCTCAAGTGAGACCAAGTGATGACAGGGAACAGATGTCCTGGAATGAAGAGGAGGGGACATGGGGTGTGTGTGTAAGGGTAGGACCAAGAAGAGAGGAGGGAGGGGGCTGTGATCAAATATAAGTGAATAATAATATAAAAAGATGAAGACCATTCTTGAGAAAGCAAGTAATTTAAAAGTAAACATGGCTTTCAGTGTCTCTGACTTCCTGATCCAAGACATGGCCTCCCAGTTTTAAACTCACTCCTGCCCTCCAGCTCTCACCACAGGTCAACCAAGGAGGCTCTTTCCAGCCTCCTAAATGTGAATAAACTGCCTTGTCCTCCTCACTGAGACAACACCGAGAGTCTCTCAGGGTAATGTCTTTCTTCTTTACTTCAGTAAGAAAGGACAGCCTTCAAGCCTGGCCTTCTGGAGATGTTGTTTGTTGAGGTGATGGGTAGGGAGGCTACATTCCACCCCCTTCTCCCAGTCTTTGAAAAGCCCACAGCAAGCTTCAGAATAAAATCCATGCCTGCTTCAGGGCACAGAGACTTCAGAGAGCAGGGACTGGGGCTATTCCGGGAACTAATTCAAAACCATCTTAGAAGAAACATTCCCAACAAAGGGGAAGAAAGGGAGAGAAATGGGGGTATCTGAATACTGTGGATTAAAAATCGAGGCCCCAGGAGCTATTTATTAACAAAGACTGTGCTTTCCTCTCAGGCAGGGCCCCTTGCATAGCCTCTGAAGCAATGTGGACTTAGAGGATTTTTGAGGAACGCAATTAAATTCAAATGCTTTGATGAGTAATATCTTTTCTCTTCATATTTATCTAAAACTTTTTTTTTCATTGAATAGAGAGAGTGATGAAAGTGTTTTCCATAATAATAACAATGACACAGGCCTGGTGATGAACTACAATTAGCTCCCTGATTCATCAGTTAGCAGTGAAACTTTCAATGCATCCTGACATTTAGAGCATTTGGTTGTGATTAACAGTCTTTGAAATGTCACTGAATTTTATTTAATTGGCTAAGAAAAAAAATGTAAAGGTAATCACGGCAAAGATCACATTCATCGCCAAAAAAGATAATTGCAGTTGTCACATGACAAGGTAGATGTTAACTACTGTAGCAAACTGGTTCTGTGTTCTTTGTGGAGTCTAATGAATGGAGTAGAGATCAATAACTGGAGAGGGCTTAGAAGTTTATTTTAATGTTCTTTCAAAGCCATGAGTATCAATGGCCATGAGCCTTTAAGTCATCCGAGTAAAAACCAAAAATGAAATGTCGGTAATTGTAAGACAGAATAAATTCCATTTAATTATTGCAACCTCTGAGCCATTTTAAGCTCCAGCCAATCGCAATATCAATGAGCATGTGCATGGGACTCAGTGTGTGTGTGTGTGTGTGTGTGTGTGTGTGTGTGTGTGTGTGTGTATGTGTACACAACAGCTCCTTAATTTTACATAGGCTTGCAAAGCAGACAGAACCCACAGAAAGAGAATTTTATCACTTAAAGGCCACATTGATGAAGTGGAAAATAGATAAAGCCTCATTTTCATGGAAGATTAAGCATCTCTGTGTTTGTCTAAGAATTTAGCTGTTTAAAAAGCCCAGTGGTGAGAGATGGGGTGGAAATGTCTCTTTATAAGATGAATGTGCACTCAGAGGAATACAGTGCCAACTGCTAGTCACTTTCCAGCAAGGACATTTGGCAGCCTTCATTAGGGCTGCTTCCTGCTGTCTAGGATTGATGAGTAGTCCATGTAGGGACTGAATGGCCAGACTCCATAGAGTTTCAATAGGTAAAGATCAGCCATATTGATAGGTAGAAAGTTTCACTATTTAAAAATACTAGAAGCCAATCAAATAGCTCAGTGGATAAAAGGTATTTGCTTCCAGGTCTAATGGAGTTCAATCCTGGGAACCCACATGATGGAAGGAGAGAAAAGACTCCCACAAGTTGTACTCTGTCCTCCACAAATACACAATCACGCATACATGCATACTTAAACAATACATACATACTTACATATTTACATGAGTGTGATAAATTATTAACAAGGATTTGAGGTAGGGGCAAGCCCCCCACATTGGTGCTTCTCTAGGTCAAAACACACAATATTTTGGAGGATATAAAGGGTACTATGCTTAGTGGACCCAGATTACAAGATGTTACTATTAAGTTTATGATATAAAGTATTCCCAAACCTGACAGTTTAATTACTGAAATAAACACATGTTTTTGAAATGCCACTACCTTCCAGGACTTCTCCTAGCCTTTAATTTTTACAAGTACTGTGGACCTTCTTGCAAAAATGTACCTAAGTTTTGGAATGAAGTGAAAATACAGATGTGAGTGCATTGCAAATCTCCAGAATCAAGGTGGACCCCCAACTTGCACACAACCCTATGTTGAAGATCTTGGAGAATCAGCTTTTATCATAAATACTGTCTCAGGAACATTTGAAAACAAAACTGATGAATGGAGGGGAAAATAAATAAATAAATAAACACGAATGTTACAGATAAAGAAAGCAGGAGAGGGGATGGATGAAAAGTCATGCAAGAGGTGATTCTCAGAGAGGAAGAGAGAACAGCTTTGAGACAGGCTAGGAAGGCTGGGGGTTATAGATGTGGAAGAAATAGGAGCCCCTAAGACTAAAGTCTAGGTGAAGCTTCTCACTAGCTGCAAATCAAGCACTATTCACAGTCAATGAGAATCACCATGAAGGTGCCGATACTGAGCTACTATGGACTTTATATAAAAATGTTTTCTAATAAGGCTAATAAAATAGCAACGAACCATGCTTAAGGCCCAAGCTGATAGAAAAGTCAAGTATGGTATGGATTTACTCTTATCCTAGATACTTTCTGGACATGTTAGAAACAAGACCATAAGCTTTTTCTAAAAGTAAACACCCTAACTTCTTTTTCAACTCCAGCTTTATCTTATTAACTATAATCCGATCTGGTACATCCTGAAACTAAAAAAATTAATGATCTCATTTAGATTCTTCACAGTATGTCTCACCCCTTGCCCGAGTACCTCTCTTTTTATTAGGCATATTCTTAAATTTCTTCCAGGTGGGGCTTATCCATCTGCTGCTTCGGTGACACATAGAATAACTTACTCTGGAGCCCTAACAATGAAAGAAGCAGGACAATGCACTGACAGCCAAGCCTGGAAAGGTAATGGGAACTCACTGGGGACATAGTTCTCATGTGGCAATAGGGGTTCTTGGTCGTGTACCTCCCTTGAGTCATGTGTGTAGCTAGAAGTAACAATAATAATAATAATAATAATAATAATAATAATAATAATAATAATAATAATAATAAAATGTTTAGCAAGTTGGATCTAGGTGGAATGCTTTCTCCGAGTTGCACATGCCCCGTGTAGAATGAATAGGCTTTTCTGTATGTGTCTCCAGGAAACACCACACATCTGCCTTCCTAGGTGAGAAAACACGACTGAGGCTGAGAATCTATTATTTAGCATCACACACTGGTTCCCCACACAGCCAACCTAGGGCCACAAACCCAAGTATATACCAGTCCCCTAACCCATCCCCCTCAACCACCACAACAGGAAAGCAAGGATGAGCAGCAGGGAAGATATCCAGCAAACACTTGCAGCTCAGAGTAGTCTTGAGGTAAAAAGACTGAATTTCCAAATCATGCCAAGTCTTTCAGTACTCGTGTCTCTAGCTGCATATGTAGCAGAAGATGGCCTAGTTGGCCATCATTGGGAAGAGAGGCTCCTTGGTCATGCAAACTTTATATGCCCCAGTACAGGGGAACGCCAGGGCCAAGATGTGGGAGTGGGTGGGTAGGGGAGCAGGGCGGGGGATGGGGGAGGGCATAGGGAACTTTCGGGATAACATTTGAAATGTAAATGAAGAAAATATCTAATAAAAATTGGAAAAAAATATTATAAACTGAAAAAAAAGAAAGATACCAATAAATTCAGGACTTGAGAGACTGAGAGGTCAAAGCTCTGGGAAGCCACCTGTCTGGTTCTGAACTGATGTGAGGAGCAGCTTACCCTCTGCCCAAGTCAGTGGTTCTTAAGTTATTACCATGCTATTCACAGAGATGTGCTCTCTAAATATGAATTGTATGTGTGTGGGGGGGATAAGAGGGGAGAGGGAGAGGGAAAGGGAGAGAGACAGACAGATGGAGAGAGGGACAGAGCAAAAGAGACTGACTCCTGGAGCTGAAGTTGGCATTGAACTCACTATGTAGCTGAAAATGACCTTGAACTTCTGATTCATCTGCCTCCACTGACCAGCTGCTAAGATTATAGTTGTATAGGTGTCTGCCCCAAGCACAGTTTGCATACTACTTGGCTTCAAACCCAAGGCTTTGTATATGCCATTCAACACTTTACTGGTGCATCCTAGCTTCAGAATATGAACTCTTGCATACACTCTAATCACCTGTAGTCAAGAGATGCTAGCTTTGGGTATATAGTGGAGAAGCTGAGTAGACACCTTCTTCCCTGTTTTTCCATTTCCTCCCCAGGAGGAAAAGACTGTCTCTGGATTGAGACAAAAATGGCTTGATTTGTGTGCAGGCATGTCATTGATAAAAGAAACTCTAGGTGTTGCAACAACCCTTGACTCAAGAGCCAGTGTGACAATGTATGGAAAACCCAAATATAGGCTGGGATTTCACTGAGTAACAAAGCAGAATCATGGAAAGTCCAAGCTTGGGATCCAGATTAATTATCTCCCACACACCAACTATGCATGAAGGGCCCATCACCCTGACCCTCCAGCTGTGCACTGCTGAGGGACCCACCACCCTGACCCTCCAGCTGTGCACTGCTGAGGGACCCACCACCCTGACCCTCCAGCTGTGCACTGCTGAGGGACCCACCACCCTGACCCTCCATTTGCTCACATGCAAAATGACAAGAGCATTGCTCTGCAGAGCTCACACCCTGATCCAAATGTGGTGGAATCCCAGTTTGTGCCTGTTCCTCTCAGAGCATCCCAGGACAGAAAATAACACTGATCTCATCCTTCTACAAACCCCATCTAGTGCTGAGTCTGAGAAAAGTGGGTAAAAGGTGTACTTACATCGCTCAGTATGTTGAAGGCCTCATTCAGTGCGATGTCCAGCATTCCAATCCCTTTGGCAAAAAGTTTGTCCAAATGCTCCCTGAAGTGCTGAAACAAGAATGCAGAAAAATCCATTCTAACTCTGTAAGTGTCTCCTCTTCATGGAACCTACTATCAGTTCATTCTCCAACTCTTCTGCCATACTCCAACTGCTTCTTGGAGTCAGTGCTGATACCAACCACCCCTTCTTATCTTACAAGGCTTCTTCAAGCTGTTTGCTTCTCAGACCTGTCCACAGGGCCTCCATTGTGTCTGAATATGTTTTTCTGACCAGAACGCAACGGTGGGACTTTATTTCATCCTTCAACTCCCAGATCGAAAACCATCATTGAAAGAAGGCAGGGCAGGAGCTCAAGGCAGGGTCCTGAAGCAGCGATTCTGGAGGAAGTCTATTTACTGTGTTGTTCCTATGACTTATTTAGATGCTTTCTAACAACCCTGGACCACCTGCCTAGGGTTGGCACCACCCACAGTGGGATAGACCCTACAGTACCAATTATTAGTCAAGAATGTCCCCTAGACCCAGACATATCCACAGGCCATTCCAATGGAGGCATTTTCTCAGTTGAGGTGTGCTCTTTCCAGGTATCTCTAGTGTGTATCAAGTTGACCCAAGCCCATTGTGGGTGGTGCCACCTCTAGGCAGGTGGTCCTGGGTTGTGTGAGTAAGCACCTGAACAAGCTATAGGAACAATCTAGTAAGCAGCTTTCCCCCAGGGTCTCTGTTAACCAGCTCAGTTTGCAACCTCAGGTTGCTACCCTATACACTCAGATCTATCATGCCTTCAGCACTCCTGATAAACAACTATCTAATTAAACTCTACTTTCACTCAAAACTGATTAGTTCTTCAAGATGATCAGGACTCTGTCTCCTGGGTTTATCACACAGCAGGTACAAATAGAAATTGCTCCGTTAGTTATGTCTAAAGTGTAAGGATCACACAGAATTTTATCATAAAGTTATCCTCATGGCAAAGTAGAGGAGACTAGAAACCCAGAAGAACTTCAAGGAGTGGTCAGAAAGGGAAAGAACCTCCTTGGTAGCAGCCCAGAGTCTCTTCTGTTTATTCTTGTTCGATCCAGAAGTCCAGCCTCAGCCTTATAAGAAAGTAACTATGGAACCCTTCAAAGAAGCATGGCCCACGAGGAACCACATGCCACACAGCATGCTTGAGCCTGGACTGGACTTTTATTTGTTTTGAGGGTCTGTGCTGAGGATGGATCCGAGCCTTGCGCATGCTAGGCAAGCATACTCCCACTGTGCTACGTCCCCCATGCTCTGTACCAAGAAGCTGACCCTGAACTGGCCGCTGGGCCGTATCGTTACGGTGAGGCTCTGCTTTATGAGGCCACCTGGTGTCATAGTATCACATGTCCAGCAGTGCTCAGTCACACCCGGTTCTACCGCATGGTTACCATTTCATTCTTCACTTGATCCATGTGCAACTATGTGTCACATGCTGCTTCAGGCAAAGGCTGCTCTTATTGTTGGACATGAAAAGTCAAAAGAAACAAACACAGCACGTAGGTGGGCTTGGGTGTTCTTTGTAACAAGGTCAGTTCATTTAGGTTAGTGGGTTTTTTTTTCCTGTCATAAATATGATTCATATATTAGGAGAGAAAATATTTCCTCTGAGAGATCTTCCAAATAGTGCCATAGATACAGGATTCTGTTTCTTTCTTCTCTCCCTTGTTCCATACTATACCCTTCTTTCATTAACATAAAACAGATCTGCTCACTGCTCCTAGAGTTGCATTTAACTGTCAGCCCACCTCTGTACACAGAGGTGCCTTCCAGGAAACTAGTTCCCAGGATGCACGTCCACTGATTGTTGCTCTACCCACTTTGGTAGCCATGGGCAACCTATAGCTCCTGACATTTAAGCTGAATTAAAATTACCCACCATTAAAAACCCTGCTCTTCTATAGCTCACTGCACATTCTCAAGTGCTCATTACCCCCTTTGTGGCTGGAGACTACCTCATCATCAGTACTCATGAAAGAACACTGCCATCATTACAGAGAGTTTCACAGATTAATGCTAACCTGAAGATAGAGTCAGAGTAGCCATTTTGGCTCATCCTATCAATGACGGATGGTGAGGCTAAGCCTAATGTAGTATGATGATCAGTCTTGGATGTCAAGTTGACTGGATGAGGAATGCACTAAGAGATAAGCTGATGGGCATACCTGTGAGGGATTTTCTTGGTCAGGTTATTTGAAGTAGGAAGATCCACTTGAAATGTGGGAGGCGGCTTCTGGTGACAGCCCAGGTACAAGGAGGTCTGAAGGAAAGCTTTGCCTCCTCCCTGCTTGCCTTCTCAGTTCCTTTCCCAGCTCACCAAGCTTCCCAGGCTTTTAACCTAGACTGAGGCCGGCAGCTCTCCATGGCTCCCCTAAGCCCCCAAAGGCATCATGGGACTGCCAAGGTACCGAAACTCATGGGATGAGAACTTACCTGACTCTCAGCTTCTGCAGTGTGAAAACAGCTATTGTTGGATTGCTCAGACTACATCCCTTAAGCCAATCTAACAAATCCCCATTCCTTCCATTGGCTCTGTTCCCCCAAGAGACCTCTTGATGATACAGATGGGACCCAGGCCCCTTTTACTCTCTTCTGACTCTCTTATACAAGCACATTATATGTGGTTTGAGTGAGGCTACATTTTCATTTTATGTCATTTTATGTTCATTTTCATTTCATTTCCATTGGTGTGATAAAATATCCTAACAAAGAACAAGTTAGTGGAGGTTTCTTCACCTTACAATTCGAGGTTACAGTCCACCACTGAGGTGAATCTCAGACAGGAACCCAAGCAGCTAGTCATATCACATCCACAGTCATGAACTTCCTTCCTTGCTTGTTTATCTGCTTTCTCTTATCTTGCACTGCTCAGGAACCTCTGCCTAGGGAATAGTGCTACTCACAGTGGGCTGGGTCTTCCCACATCAGTTAACAATCCCTCACAGATATGCCCACAAGCAAGTCTGATCTAGATGATCACTCAGTAAGACTCTCCTCCCAGATGGTTCTAGGTTGTCTCCAGCTGACTATTAAACTGACCAGTATAGCATCCTAGACCAAGAAATGGGTTCATTTATGAGCACTGCCCACTGTCACACAAGGGCATTGACTCAGTTCATTTACTGTAATGCAGAAGAGGGCTGTCACCCAGTAAGTCTGCTGGGAAGTCAAGAAGGAGACCTGGGTTCCACCAGCCACCTGGCCATTGCAGGAATAGTACTTATGTGGATAAAGCAAACAGACAAGTAGAGAAGTCAATGGTGGAGGGGAAAAGACTGAGACATGATAACAGGGCGAGGTCACTTAATATTCAGGAGTGCTAGGCTAGTGAATGACTCATCAAAGAGAAGTATGGTACAAAAAAAGCAATGTGAGACAGTTTTCATTTCAGAATCTCTAAAAGGCTGTGTTTAGTGGCTCATGATAGGAAGTGACCATCACGTCACAATGCAACTGAGCTGCTGTCCCTAGAAAAGCCAGGGTGTGTAGAGGGCACAAGGTCTTTGTACTCACAGGAAGTACTAAGAGAACCAGGAATATTAATCACACAGTGATGTCTTCTCAATGGAAGAGATTATTTTATTAAGAGATTATTATTATTATTATTTAAACACCATCAAAGCTGAGAGTGGAGATGGTTAGGAACCTGGTGATATTTGTTAACTGAAAGGACAGATCTCACCCTCACTTCTTGGTATGTCATTTCAGACTCTTCCACCCCTAGACCATGACCTGTTCTTAGAGGAGATGTCACAGGTACTTTATGGCATGCTGACTTCTATGTCGTTAGTCAGAGACCACACTAGATTCTTTTGGCTATTAGGACCCACGCTTGCAATCCCATGTACTTTGCAAACGAGTTTCTATGTTGTCACACTGTAAGCTTTATTTACATGTAGAATTGGACTTATGTTTGCCTGAAAACATTTTCCCAAATTGTCCTGTGCTTTACATATGTTGACAATGAGCTGCCTGGCGTTAGACTCCCCAAACTCTGACCCATGGTGGTGACGTCAATCTGAGCTGGCTTTTCATTGTCTTCCTGAGACTCACTTCCCTGTCTGACACCTACAAGGACTCCTCAAGGGTGTTTATCCATGAGCTTGCAGAGCGACTTCTCTAGGACCCACTCAGCACCCTACTAAGGATGCTCAGAGGAAGAACTGATTTGTAGCTAGCTGAGGTTCTACAGGCGGGAGCGCAGGGAAATCCAATCATCAGTTTCCTGCTTTAGGATGCTGCCAGCCTATTTCCATGTTCTCTAGCTGTTCTCACAACCATGCCATGGCTACAGGCATCCTTCCACACACATGTTCTGTGGAAGCTTAATTTAGAGTCCTTTAAAGGTTTCCAAATCTTGCACAAATAGAGGGAAAGCCAGGATGAGCTGGGGTGGCTTATTATCAATATTTAAAGTTTAAAAAAGAAAGGCAGAAAGTCGGTGGCTATGGAGATGACTTAGTTCTTAACATCCTTGCATCACAAGCATGAGGACCTGAGTTCAGCTAGAAAACAGGGAAGCAGAGACAGGGGGCTCTCAGGAGCTCATGGACCAGCTAGTCTAGTCACTTGGTGAGTTACAGGTTTTAGTAAGAGGCCCCATCTTAAAGAGAGAACAGATAAGGTAGATGCAAACATTAGCGCGTATACACACACACACACACACACACACACACACACACACACACACACATACACACAATGTTGCCAAGAACCAGATTTGCAGCTTTATAATACAATACACATCAGAAAATAACACCACCACCCTTCAACAGCCAGGTTACTTTAAGTAATACAAACATGGTCAACTTCACTGATCCACAATCCCCCCAAGGTCCTCAGGATCCTAGCTAAAGCAGAATAGAAGGTTCTAAATTGCCAGGCTGGGAACTGCTCAACAATTGTGGACAGAAGGTGGCCAGTCCCCATGCTTTTTCTAAATTAAAATAAATAGTGTGTCGGAATTAGCTATAACCCTGTCGTATTATTAAATGTCAATAAAGGAAAAGTAGGGTGCCTTTTTATCTGTGCTTCAGACAATTCATGTGGCATATGCTGCTGCCCAGGAAAGGGCCTTGCTTCCAAAGCAATTAGCACAGCTTACTGCCTGGGGAGATAAACCTGCATGGTTCCCCATGCCCAGTGCCAGCAGGCACCATGGAGCCTGCTTATCTCCTTCACACAGTCACCAGATCCCGGCCAGTGGAGGGCTCCAGGACAATGGACTCTCCCTTACCTGCATTTGATTTGTTAGAATCAAACTGATAATTCTCTCTCTGACAATGCTACTCCCATACTTCCCTGATTTAGTTTCTACTGGTGTGATAAATTGCCATGACCAAAAGAAACCTGGGAAGTGTCTTCTGTAGTTAGGATTTCTATTGCTTCAAGGAAACATCATGATCAAATAGCAAGTTGGAGAGGAAAGGGTTTTTCCTGCTACAGCACTGTTCATCATTGAAGGAAGACAGAACAGGAATGGAAACAGGGCAGGATCCTGGAGGCAGAGTTGATGCAGAAGCCACGAAGGGGTGCTGCTTACTGGCTTGCTCCCCATGGCGTGCTCAGCCCCATCTCTGTAACAGGATACTTTCTCAACGTTCCTGACATGGCTCTCTGGCTTGGTGGTTAATGTTGGTTGCCAACTTGATTGGATATAGAATCAACCAAGAAGTGAACCCCAGGTAAACCTCAGGGACTTTCTTGATCAGGTTATTAAAAGTGTGGCAATACACCCTAAAAAATCCCTCACAGTACCCAGTGGCTTAGGTTTTAGTTAATTCAAAATGTAGTCAAATTAACAACCAAGAATAGACATCACAGGTCTACCCCTCGTCAACTTGACACATAATCATTTCTCTTCATGTCATGATGAGTTTCCAAATGAAAACAATAACCACATCATACTTATACCTGAGATAACTATCCCACATGCAACTGCAAAGACATATTTAACCAGGTCATAATAGCCTGATAAAACTTTACCTCATCCAACCACAAACACATTATAAATTTGGAATAGGTGGCTTCTTTCAGTATCTCAAATTTAAACATAATAACCACTGATATTCTCTTAACTGATGTTATATTACATGACAAAGAAATTGAGTAAAGTTAGCTGGTGTTTATAACCATTTGCCTCTACTACTCACTCTATATCTCTTCCAACTTCTGCAAGAATCTCAGTAGGTCTTGGCTCTGTCCTGGAGGAGTGAGCAATACCTTCATCCCTGATGAGTCTCTGCATTTTGTTATCCTTCCCAGATTAGGCCACTGAAGTTTCTCATTGACTTTAATCACAGGACATAGTAGCACCAAGAAATGCACTAAAGGTTCTTCTGTGCTTCAGACATACATTTTCTTGTCTCCATTGTGGAGAGTCAATTCAATTCTCCCATGGCAATCCAGATCAGTCACCCCTCCCAACACTGGTATTCTTTTCTTAACCTGTTGGCTTAGAGGTATCAGAAGGCCAAAGTGGTCATGGGAAGTTTGAGCTTCCAGTTCAATTGAATGCTGAGTGTGTCTCCTGGCGGGGGTGCTCTCCACTCTGGAACCAAAACTAGGCCAGCAGAACTTAAGGCGGTGAGAACAGGAAGCAAAAATTTTCCTAGTGGAGCACTAGGGCTGATAGTGGGTGGCACTATTCTCTTTTCTATCCTTTGATTCCTGGATCTGTGGGGTCTTGGCTAGGGAAAATCAGTACCATATATTGGATGTGGAGTCAAAGCATATACTACCTTCTGGAAAGCCCTGTTCTAGCCATCCAGGCTGCTGTTACCTAGTGGGAACTATAATAATTGTGTCTTCAAAAGACCATTCCATCTTTCTACCAGGCCACCTGCTTCAGCATGGTAGGAACAATGTAAGACCAGTAAATTCTATGACCGTGGTTCCACTGTCACATGTCTCTGGCTGTGAAGTACATTTTTTGGTCAGAAGCAATGCTGTGTGGAATGCCAATATGGTTCATCAAGTATTCTGTGAGTGGAAGAATAATGGTTTGGGGCAGAAGCATTACATGCAGGAAAGGCAAATTCATGACCACAATAAGTATCTATTCTACTAAGGGCCAAGCATTGTCTTTTCCATGGTGGAAGAGGCCCAATGTAGACAATCTGCTACCAAGCTGCTAGCTGGTCATCCCAGGGAATGGAGCCATATCTTAGGCCCAGTGTTTGTCTCTGCTGTTTGCAGATCTGTCATTCAGCAGTAACTGTAGCCAGGTCAGCCTTGTCTTTAGTGACTCAGTGCTTTCTCCTTGCCCCTGCTACTTTGGAGTTCAATATAACCCATCACATTCAATTAACCCAACTGCTCAGCCATGTTTCCAACCCTCAGGTCTGGCACAAGGAAAGGGGTGACAACAAAGCCCCTCAGATGTATTGCTGCTCCTCTCACACTTTTGCATCTTATATTATTAGGGAAGGGCATGTCTTCTGGGTCTTCCAACTGTGGAGGATTAAGTTTTATACATACCTACTCTAGTGTTGCAATTTCCCTGAGCCTTAAATATCCTCCACCGACACTAAGCCAGGGGATATCAGTCATATCCAGCTCCTTTTCAGTAGGCCATCTGTTGAAAACCTTTGACATCTTTTTTTAATGCCATTACTTTAACAGCCAACACCTTCTAAGGCTGGGATTTGAATTTTCACTGATATTCAGCCAAACTTATAATGAGAGCTTCAATTTGATTTTCCACAACTTTAGCTCTGTGACTGCTAAAGAGAAGATTCTCTTCCAGGGCACACTGAGGAACATTTGTGATGTTTATATAAATCTTGAGATGGTCATTTTTATCAGTGAGTTTACTGTGGCCCTTCACCATATTCTGAGATGCTACCAGTTGGTTAATTTTACGAGGAAGCTCACTCATTTCTTTTGTTGATTTATCCAGAGATGCTAGGAGAAACTGACCAGTACCATCATTCCCCTTCCTTTCCCACAAACCATCACAAGTTTTATACACAGTCACCAAATCTGTTGCCTCTCACAATTAGTGAATCAGGATAATCAAATGCATTTGTCTCCTCCTGTGTTGAAAAAATTGTTTACCACATGGTCTTTCTGTACTCTCCAGGCTTTTAGGAAAAGCTTCAGTAACTGTAGGTGTTGGCAAATTCCTATTCCATATTTTTAAAATAATCATTTTTATACTTCTGTTGTTCTAGAACAACATTTGCTACCAAAATCTGTATTAGTCAGGGTTGTCTAGAAGAACAGACTTTTTAGAATGAGTGTGTGTGTGTGTGTGTGTATGTGTGTGTGTGTGTGTGTGTACACATGTAAAAGGGGATGTATTAGAATGGCTAATGGCTGTGGTCTAGCCTGTCCAACAATGGCTATCTACCAATAGAATATCCAAGAATACAGTAGTTGTTCAGTCCACAAAGCTGGATAGCTCAACTGGTCTTTGGTATACACTAGAATCCCCAAAAAGTAGGCTCTCATGCCAGTGAAGAAATGAACTTGCCAATGAGATCAGGAACAAGCAGGCAACGAGAGTAAGCTTAATTCTTCCATGTCCTTTATATAGCTCACCAACAGAAGGTATGGCCCAGATTGAAGGTGGTTCTTCCCAATCTCAAAAGTTCTGAATTAAAAGTGGGTCTTCCAACTCTAAATTGTTTAATTAAGAAAAAAAAAATCTATCACAGGTATACCCAGATGCTTGGATAGTAGTTAACTCCAGATTCAATCAAATCAATAACCACAGAGCTCATCATGAGGACCCTGTAGAGGTCTTCCAAGTTTTAGTCCCAGTCCCAGATGTGGTACTACATTTCTTGTAACAGGGATGTGGCTTCCTGCAGTCCTTCAGCCAAATAGATGAATGGTTTATCAGTCATCATGGCTGTCTCACTGTGAGCTCTCCATGCAAGGTTTCACAGGGCTTTACAGTCCAAATCCAAGCCACAGAAGTCCATCCATCAGAGACAGGGGCTTTCCATGCCTGTCTTCTAATCTGGTTTAGTTACTGCCAGTAGTAGGTTATTTACTGTAAACGTGTGTTCTCTGTCCTACCATGAGTACTCCTGGCAATATACACCTACCACCCAACTTCAACCCTAGGCTGATTCTCTTAGGCACCTGTATAGCTTGAAAAATCCCCTGGGTCAATGACTGAGGAATCTGGGGCCTGATATTTTCAGTAGATTTTTACAGTAGAAAAGCACACATTTGTGACAAAGCCACCTCTAAACCCAGACTCTAGTAAATCAGGCTACCATCTGATTCCAAAGGGAAAAGTAGAGACATGGTGTTTCTCAAAACTGAAAATTGAAGGGCCCAAGAAAGCTAGCAGAAAGCAGTCAGTTCAGCTGTTTGCAATTTGGGGGGAGGAGGGGAAACCAATTTTGATAGAACTGCCCTGAACCCATCTAGGGGATAACAAATTAAAGTGTCTAAAGGCAGCAGCTGTTTAAAGCCAGTGCCAAATTAGACACAAGATGGATCTCCTGGACATGAACAACACGTGCTACTTCATAGCAGGTTCATCAGTTCAGCCTCAGCTTCATCTCCATGGCCAAAGCACTAATTATTCCCTGTAAGATGATGGCAGTCAGCCCAGCACAGGAGATTTTCAACCGGGATGTCTCTCAAATGGACCACCACATCCGCAAGAACCCCTGTTGTCCCAGAGGAGACACACTAGTTACCTTACCCAGTCCACCAAAGGGTCTAAGAAGACCTGACGTCATGTTACATGTGAGGTCACCTCAAGGTCCAGATGCTGTGAAGAAAGCCACAACCCAGGGGTGTCTTGACAGGAGACCTGGTTTATGCTCCAGTACAGTATGGCTGTGTTTGTGTGTGTGTGTGTGTGTGTGTGTGTGTGTGTGTGTGTGTGTGTGTGAAAGAGCAGGCCTTGTCTATCACATCTTCCTGGCTTCTCTGAAGGTCCAAGTTCATCCTTTATAAACTTTATGAGGCCTCAATTTGTAAATGTGTTTCTTGGAGTAAGACTGCTTTCATGAGCTGGAGTAGATGGGAGACAGAAGGTTCAGGGTTTCGATTAATTCCAGCCATGATGCCAAGCGTGGTAGATGCTTTGACTCTGGAGAAAAGTGTGTTTATGGTCCGTGCCCAGGGAGAAGGCAAAGCGAACACAGCATTGTGCATTGCCAGTGAGCTCATCCACACAAACCCATCACCTCTCAGGCATGTGGGCACCCACATTAGGAACCATAGGCCTGCAGGCAAGGCTGAGGGCACCAAGATACCAAGATGTATGTGAGGATGCTTGTGACCTCGGGAGAAAATTAAATTAGGGGTTTCTTTTGTATGTTCACTTTAAAGATTTGTGGAGTTTTGTAAAACTTATATTTAATTAAAATGTGTTTATTGCAATGACCTCTGTATTTTGCCAGACATAATTACATATGAGTATTAAACTTAATTGTATTCTTCTTTTGCATTCTTATTCAAGTCTGGGAATCAGGGAATCCACTGCTTAGTCATGTAGTTTTAAGGATCTATCAACATGATGTGACCAGTCCCTGGGGACTGACGAATATTTAGATTTTCAGCATTTTATTTTTCCAATCATTAATCCAGTGAACATCATCAAGTCTAAGACATTTGCCTGGTAACACCATAAGAGCAACTTCACAGAACAAAATGATCACCAGATATGAAGTAAATTCCTGTCTTATACATGCCACAAGGAGTTATTGTAGAAATTTAGCAATGAAATTCAGACAGCGCTTAATAGAGAATGGGTATACAATAAGTGTGCAATAAACATGAGGTCTCAGTAGGGTGACTATAGATCACGGTGTTAGAAAGCTCTGTGCTAGGGCCTTTGTTTTTAAGCTTCCCAGTTGACATTTTAAGAGCAGTCAATGCTTTCTCTCCTTCCAAGACTACATAGAAGGAAAGGAACCTTGTCATTTCCTATGATGGGAAGGCAAGACCTCAGCCTTGGTGAAGGGACTCAGCTACACCTGGGCACTGGGTCTCTCCCATCTCAGCTTCCTTTTGCAGTGCCACAGCAGGCTCATGCCAACATAGCCACTCCTGAACTGACTCATATCTCCCTAGGTCTTAGAAAAGCTGGCAACCCAAACACTTGCCAGCTTTTCCAAGTTGCCTCCATCAGATTGGCCTGTAGGCATGCCTGTGGAATGCTCCTTAATTGTTGGCTGATGTGAGTAAGGCCATCCCCACCAGAGGTAGTGCCAGCATTGCAAGTGGGCCCGGGCTGTATATGAGAGCAAGCTGAGCAAGACACGGGGAGTGAGCCAGTAAGAGCATTGTCCTCACCTCGTGATCTTGTCCAAGCTCCTGACTCCAAGTTCTTCTCCTAACTTTCCTTGATGATGATTGTAGCTTGTAAGCTGAAATTAACGTTTTCTTCCCCCCCCACCCGAAATTGGTTTTGGCCAGTGTTTTATCACAGCAACAGAAAAGCAAACTTGAGTACTCTCCTGGCCACTTATCCTTGTCCTCCTGGGCACATACTAAACAGGGAGGAGGAAGGAGGAGCAGGCAATGAAACTGGCAGAGGTCAACTGAAGGGACAGGGAGGGAAAGTATCAGCGTCCAAGTCATGGAGGCTCATGAGAGGCACAAAATGAGGTATGATTCTTATTCCAGCAAAGAGTCAAGGAAAAGGGCAAGGAAGCACTTAGTGGGCAGGGACAGACATCCCCTCCAAGGAGAGAATGCAGGATGTGGGAGGGGGGTGAAGTTTAAAGCTACTGGGCACCATGTGAGGAAGCAGCCAGGGAGCATGCTCTGTCTGGCCTTGCATAGAACCTAGTGAAGATCCACATTCCATCCAGGCCCTTCTAGGGAACAGGAGGATGTTAGTGAAGACCCACCCTGTGTGTGAGGAGGAATGAAGTGGCCTAGCACCCTCAAAGGTCTGCTGAGAATCCACTCATTTCTGAGTAGTGAGCTTGGTCATCTGAGCAAGCATAGACTTGACTTTGTCCCACTGACCTCACATGTGAATGGAGAGAGTTCTCTAGTCACCCATGTCAGAGTAACAGGTTCCTTCAAGGAGAGGCCTACAGTACACTGTTACAATACAGTAGGGATACTGAAGGAGTAGTAACCAGCCCAAGATTAAGTAGTCAAAGACAGGACTACCAGCCAGGCCATGAGTATGGCACATAGAGGAATACACATGCCAGAACTCTAGGATAGGATAGAATGGAGTATATAAGTGACTCTGAGGGCAGAATGCAGAAGGGAAGGACATTGTATGCTATGGGGGTGGGGAGGCAGACAGGAGCCAGCTAAGCAGCAATGTTCAGGCACTCAGAGCTTTCATTCAACAAATCACTAGTTCAAGATGAGAAGACCTCAAGACTTGGAGCTAAGAAGAAATGTCAGGTTTAGGGGTTTGGGAACCCTTATGTCCCGCAGCAGGTCATCCACAGGAATAAGCAGAAGAAACACAGACTTCAAGGAAGACAGAAACAGAGGCCCAAGACTACCTCCACACTCAATAACGACTCACAGTGATATCAAAGTTATAGAAGGATACATTTTCTTTTTTTATGAGGTGTCTTCTTTATTTACATTTTAAATGTTATCCCCTTTCCTGCTTTCCCCTCCCAAAACCCCCTATCCCCTCCCTGCTCCTCCTGCTCTCCAACCCACCCACTCCTGCTTCCTGGCCCTGGCATTCTCTTATACTGAGGCATAGAACCTTCACAGGACCAAGGGCCTCTCCTCCCACTGATGACCAAGTAGGCCATCCTCTGCTACATATGCAGCTATAGAGCCATGAGTCCCACCATGTGTTTGTTTTCTTTGGTTGGTGGTTTAGTCCCAGGGAGCTCTGGGGGTACTGGTTAGTTCACATTGTTGTTCAGAAGGATAGATTTTCAACCACAGGATATGAAGGCACAGGCATCAGGGAGCTTGACAGACAACTTGCGTGTTCCCACTGAGAAAGCTAAGATTCAATCACTAGCAAGAAACTGAAAGGGAACAAATCTCTCCAAGAAAGAATCATATGATTAATCAAGAGAAGTTTTGTTTGGTTTAAATTCTCAATTGGAAGATTAAAGACATGGATCTTTTAAACATCCCAGTTGTCTTTGTGAAGTAAAATATCTCTTTGCAGCTCTTTAGTCTACCAGGTTAGTGGAAATGTAAATGTATAAGCATAATGTATTCTTCAAAGGTAGGTTCATTCAGTCTTCACTGTGCTGAGACCTGCCACCTTGGCTCCCATAGTAGAGGCAGACTTGTGGCATTTCCTCTTATCCTTTGTGTGTGTTGCCCATGGAGTTTTTTCTTTTGTCTAGACAGGTGATGGTCAATTCCCAGCAATTCCCTAATATCTGACCTTGTGTCACCAGCTACGTTGGATGCTGGAGCCCCTCCTCTGAACAGAGCGCCTGCCCCAGCATCGCACTGCTATGGAAGCTAGGAGTGGTCCAATCAGCTGACAAGCCACAATGCTGACTCTCCACAGAGGTCATGGAGTTTTTTTGTTTTTTGTTTTTTGTTTTTTGTTTTTTTTTCTTTTTCAGCCTACAATGCAGTAGATTTCAGGAGCCTAATTCACAGCTCTCTATTTGCTTCTCAATTAAAGCTCAAGGAACTTTAGAAAGAAAATCATTATTTCCAAACTTCAAAGAAGCATCACACTATATACTCACTGACATGAGTGGTACTTTTCACAAATATAATAAATGAGGCTGCTGAGGCAGGTCCTTTGTGTGGAAGTCAGATGGCCCATGCCTCTCTCCCTGCCTCCTGATTTCTACTGGTAAGTTCTCTGTGGTTCATGGTCCCTGGGCTGCTGTTTGGAAGTGGACTGGGATAATGAGTTAGTCTCCCACAATGAGTCAGGTGATGACAACAGGAGGAAGATCCCACAGGAAAGTGTCATCACTCATGGAGAATAAGGTCCAGTCTGTACCTGGGAGCAAAGGCATTAGACCTGGAAACACTGGGCTATCTACAGAAAAGAAAATTTCCTCCCATAGAGGGTGCAGTTTAGAACCCAAGTTACAGGTCCTGAAGTTGATCCTCCTACTTTTGTCTGCAAGGGCAAAACAGACTGAGGGGACAGAAGCTCCCTGCGGAGCAAGAGAAGACCTGGTGTGACTCCCAGCCTTGGCCTACATGGGCACTGAGCGCACTGTCATACTCTCTTTACATTTGTCTAGTAATGTAAGCCTACACTGAGGGTAAGGCGAGGTAGAGTGTTTATCTGAAAAAGATAAATATCATCAATGTGAAAATGAAAAGGGTTGCATGACTCCAATACCAAATGTTTGGATAACTAGTGGTTCATTTTCTATTCATTCCCCCACCCCCATCTCTCCATCCTTCTTAAATCTGAATACAATTTTCGGGATAGCATGATGTTTTAAATTATCTTCCCCAGCATTTGTGTCCTGTAGCTCCTTGCTGAATTCAAATCACATCAGAGAAGCAGCAGGAAAGCCCTGTGTGCCATGTCTTGGCCTTCTAGAAACTTCTTCTTCAAATGAGTACACTCCACCAACAAAGTTGACATGCTGGCCAGATGAAAGATGACTTCATTGAAGGCCAAGCCCTCAGCTCTTAAGGACAGTCACAGAAGACTATCTGGTGACACTCTAGGGAGAGGGGAAAATCATCTGCCATGTGACCCTTCAAAACCCAGGAGATGCCTCTTCTCACAGGTGTGGAGGCCAGGGGCCAAGTGTTGGCAGATGTGTATCCTCCTGAGAGCTTCTCTTTGCTTCATAATGGCCACTTGCTTGTTAGCCATGCAACTCTCTTTTTGTTCTGTATGTATACCACCCCCACCCCTGGCCCAGGAAGAGGTGTCTCACTTTGATTCTAAGGACAGCAGTAAGATCAGACCAGAGCCTCTCTTGGTAGCTGCAGTCAACCCTAAGTAGTACTTTAGAAACCCTGTCTGCAAATACAGTTGAGTTGAGGATTGAAACTGAGAGTCAAGGGGGCACAACTCACTCTATAGCACCTTCCTAACTGTCTAACCCATTTTTTTAGGTAAGAAAACAGACCAAACAAGTGAAATATGGTGTTCTAGTTCACTAGCCCATAACAGGGTACAACTCACAATCAAATGACCTCAGTATCATGGTTCTGCTTTCTTTAACCCCACTCACAGGACACCCTTTCCATAGCAAAGCACATCTAATAACACATTTATATGATAGACTGTTGGGGATTGGTTCTAAAGCTTTGGTTTAATCAGGAATCTGCTTGACAAAACTCTGAAGGTTCCCCAATTGGTTTTTGATAGATCAATAAAGAGCCAACAGCCAATGATTGGACAAAGGGAGTCAGGGAAGGACCTTTAGATTTGCCACTTCCCCAATTAGGCCTGAGCTAGCAGGCAGAGGATCAGAACATTTCATAAATTAGTCTCTCTCTCTCTCTCTCTCTCTCTCTCTCTCTCTCTCTCTCTCTCTCTCTGTGTGTGTGTGTGTGTGTGTGTGTGTGTGTGTGTGTGTGTGTGTGTTTCCTTGGTGGATCCAAAGAGCAGCTGGGCAGGTGGCTGGAAGGAAGCAACCTGCTGGACCACAAAGTGGTGTAGCTAAACTTACCACCATCTTACAAATAGATGGTGTCACACACACCCCACTCTCTCATGTGTCTGTGTGTATCTCTGTGTGTGTGTTTGTATGTATCTGTGTGTGCCTTTGTCTGCATGTAGAAGTCATGTTACCTTGTTGCAAAAGTGAACCAATACCATGATACTTTCCAGAAAGACTCATGCTCTTTGCAGCAAGCAGCCAGGGGAAGCAGAAGCTATAACTTTCCACACCAGCATGTAGATCTACAGCTGTGCAGCCCAAGAGCAGTGTCATCTATGTACATCCTTATGTCACAACGTTTGGCAAATCGGAAGAATCTCACCATATTAAATAGACAAATTCTGTTTTTTCAAAACCCACCCCATTGTTTTCCATCTTTATATGAGAGTGATTTTGGTTAAAAACAAAACAAAACAAAAAACACGACAACAACAACAACATTTCTTCACTTTACTACCAAAATGAGGGTCACAGATTGGAGAGTTAAGGCTGTTGGAAGGTCTAGCAGCTCAGTACTGAGCAAAGGACCTAACACATAAAAATCTTGGAAATTTTTAGAGTTCCTAAGGGAATTTTTAAAAATCATTTCATTTGAAATAATTTCACAGACTTCATAGGATTTCAGAAAAGTTTCAAAAACAAGTACCAGTTTCTCTGCCCTGCCCTCACCCCCTCCCCCCAGTGATAATATCTCTCTCAAATAGCAATTATCAAATCAGGAAGCCAACAGTGTCACAGTACTGTGTAGTGGACTATAGTCCTCACTGGGGTTCCATCCGCTTTCATATTCATTTTATCCATGCATTCTGTTTATTAAATGTCATCATACATAGAGTCATGAAACCACCACCATTGTCAGAAGACAGAACTCTTCTCTCACTGAAAAGTGAAATGTTCTCATCAACCCTTTAGATCACAGCCTTGCTCCACAGTTAAGCTCTGAAGACCACCAATCCTTCTGCATCACTGAAAGATTCTTTTAAATGTTTATTTTTATTTATGTGTCTGTAACTGGGTGCACGTGTATGCACAAATGCATGCAGTACACACATAGGCCAGAAGAGAGCATTATATCCCCTTGAGCTGTAATTATAGGTAGTTGTGAGCTACCTAATGTAGACGCTGAGAATTCACCTTCAGTCCTGAACAATACCACTCAGTGCCCTTAGCCCCTAAGCCATCTCGGCAGCCTCCACTGCTGGCATAAGATTTTGAGCATATCATATGAATGGAACTATATAAGTACCACCTTTTGGGGACTGGCCTTTGTCACTAAGCCTGATGCCTATTGCACACATACAAAACACCTTTGACAGTCTTGCTAACAATCATACACTCAAAAGCCACAACATTGCTCAGCCTGAGAAAGATAAATCCCTCTCAAATTAGTTTTTTTTTTTTAATTAACAAGAATATACAGGCTTACATGTATACAAAATTTAAATATTATTTGGTCCAATTTCAATTCCATGGTTTTACCCAAAGGAAACAGTCAAGCTACTATCTGAATGTTTATATGGACCACGCATATCACAGAACTGTTTATATTGAAAACAAAAAACAAGCATGCTCTATATTCAACAATAAGGATGAAAAGTTAGTCTTGTAAATATAAACACCTAGAAAGAGTACTTCAACTTACTATTTGGTTTTATGAGATACTTGCATAAGATATACTTTAATAAAAAAATGGATGGCCCTCAAAATACATACAAAAATAAGCACTTGCTTATGTTTGATAGCAAGAATGCACACAACATACAGTTCTCTTCCTTTTGTTTATTCATATTATGAATGAGATTTCTCATTGTATAAAAGAGAAATTTTTAAAAATTGAAAAAAACAAATAAACAAAAATTAGAGAGATGGCTCAGTGGTTAAGAGCACTGTCTGCTCTTCCTGAGGTCCTGAGTTCAATTCCCAGCAACTGCATGATGGCCTATAACCTTCTGTAATGGGATCCAATGCCCTCTTATGGTGTGTCTGAAAACAACTATAGTGTACTCATATACATAGAACAAATAAGTAAATCTAAAATAAAGCCTCCATTGCTGAGGATGAACCTTGTTTTCACGATGTCCTTATTTGTGTTCCATAGTTTGGAATCTTAACCCCAAAGTCATCATTAGACGCATATCGCCTGGGCTTGGGGTGGTGAGGTAATGGAAGAAGAGATGACCTTCTCTTCCAGAAGCATTACCATTACTGAGGACCAGCACAGAGGGAATAAGAGTCTGCACATTTGCTGGGAACTAAAATGACCTCCAAGGGAAAGTTAGCCTTTAAAAGAAAGTAAAGAATTGGATAGGTGGCTGGGGAGAACCTGGTAGTGGTGGCAAACAGAAGAATTAACAGTGGTTTCTGGGAGGATGGTGGTGTCTCTCATCAGTCTCACCTAGAGAGAGGCAAGGACAGGACCTTCTCTCCTTTGGAGCCATCAGAAAGGAGATCCAAGAGCTGGGCAGGCAGGCAGGCAGGCCAGCTCCTAGCCTGGCTCCCTGGTTGATTTTGCTTGCATTATAAATGAAACTGACTGACCAATTAAGACAAAGCCTATTGAAGCCTGCCTGTACCGTCAGTGACCACTTTTGTCCACAAACTCGGTGATCTTGACACTAAACAGAGCAGAGGGTACCACCCACCAAAGCCACCACATTCAGACAAAGCATCCAGACAATGGCAGGCATAGTACTTCTTCAACTGAGGCTTCAACTCCCAGGCTGTGAGGTGGATATGTTTTAGAGTTTCTGATCCAGGCTCCTCACAGGGTTTGCGCTAAGAAGGAACTGCCTCCTTTCGTGGAAAGATCGACTTTCACAAGGTGGGAAAAGCCAAGTACCTCCTTTCAAAATGATCATGAAGAAGCATCCTAAAACTCAGCCCACACCCCTTGAAAAATTCCTGCCAGAATTGAGGGTTCTTGATCTTAATAGCACCATTTCAATACTTGTAGAAGGTCCCCAATAGATCAAAAGAAAAAGGAATATTTATTATCAGAGCTAATTAAACTCAGTGCAAATCTGGAGTTAGCTTTCTTGGTCATGCAAACTGTATAGTCACATGTATCCCATGCTCTGAAAGGTCCTACTCTTAGTTAATGCTCTGCTGACTCAGGCGGATTTCTGAGTTTGAGGCCAGCCTGGTCTACAAAGTGAGTTCCAGGACAGGACAGCCAGGGCTACACAGAGAAACCCTGTCTCGAAAAAAACAAAAACAAAAACAAAAAAAGAAAAAGAAAGAAAAAGAAAAAGAAGAAGCACTGTTATTCTGTTTTAGACCTGGTCCATATTCTGTTGCTCTAATGGAACACCGGTTTATAAGTAATTCATGATGGAAAGAGATTTGGTTTGTCTCTTGGTTTTAGGAATCTAAGAGTATGGACGGACGCTGTCTCCTTAGCTCCTGGCAGGGGATTCAGGCTCATCTATGTGAAGGAGCAAACAAGTGGACTGATGAAAGGTGGGGAGTTCAGTGTGTCAGGACCCACTGGCTCACAAAAGTAAACCGTTCCTGTACATTCTGTACTGCTAGAAAGACTATAAGCCCTCTTCAGACTTATTTGCTCATAAGTAAAACCTAAGCCTCAACATGTGTTTTGGAAGTCACTAACTATAACCAGACTGTGGTAGTACTGAAAATTATGTGGCCACCCTGATGTCTACAGAGGCTTAAGTTAGGCTACATAAAGACAGGGGTGGTAAGAAAATGCTGTCTCCAATCACAGAGCTTTGGTCTCTGTTTCTACACAAATGTTTACCAGTGTTCATGGATGCCTAGCTTCAGTTTCTAGGGTTGTGACAAGAGAGAGCAGAATTTCCCTTCAACCAGCAACTGGCTAAAGCAGTCTTCACAATTCCCTCAATGTAGTAGTTTTAAAGTTAGCTTGTTTGAGAGATCAGGACGAAAGGAACATATTTAGAGAACAGCTTCTGACCACTGGAGCACTACTTTGAACCCTCAAAAGAGTCAGTCATTTAATTCCAGTTCTTATGGATTTGATGGACAGTGATGCTCAGAGACTGGAGTGTTGTGCTCATAATATGCCTGAGTTCACAAAGATGCAGGTAGAGCTGCCAGGGACCAGGGGTGCTGGCAAGATGAGTTGTGGTATCTAACAGTATGCTAGCGATCAAACGGCCACCAGCCCAGGAAACTTACTTAAAATAACCAGCAACTCTTAAAAGCTCTACAATTCATGATGGGAATTTCTGGCCAAGGCCAACTGGGATTGGTAGATGATATTGAAGGTGTTCCTGTGGAAGAGGCCAGAGATGCCAGTATGATGCATAGCCTATCACTTCCTAGGAGTGGGATGGAGAGACAACATTGCTCACCTAGGTAGGAGTCTGGGAATAATAGAAAGTCCTCTTTTGGCTTTGCCCAATCTCTTAGAAGCCCCCTGAGATATGGCTGGCTCTCAGCCAGTCTACTAATGCTCTCAGCATCCATGACTTCAATGATCAGAATAAGAATCCAGAAAATAAAATTTAAGTCAAACCATACAAACACATACAATCAAATGAGACCATGCTGACCCCTTCACAACTCACCTACAATGAAAATCAGCTGTTTGAGGTCTCTGCTCCCAGGGAGCCCACTGTTCTATAAGAATTGAGGGATGTGATACGGATACCACATAAGACACAGCCCAACAAAACACTAGATTTCATTGGGGGCATACTAGCAATGCAGAATGGATTATCTGGGCAGGGTAATCAAGGTTCAGAAGAAGCAACACCTGAGATGTTCTCTCTTTGTTAGGGTTTCTCCTGCTGTGAAAGATACCATGACCATGACAACTCTTATAAAGAAAAACTAATTGGAGCTAGGTTACAGTTTCGAAGGTTTAGTCCATTATCATCATGGCGGGAAGCATGGCAGGGTGAAGGTAGAATTGGTGCTGGAAAAGGAGCTGAGAGTTTTACATTTCTATCTACAGACAGCAGAAGGAGACTGACGCATACTTTGAATTTCTTAGACTTCAAAGCCCACCCTAGTGACCCACTGCCTCCAACAAGGTCACATTTACATCAATAAGGCCACACCTAATAGTGCAAGCTTTCAAACACATGAGTCTATGGGGGTTCATTCCTAGTCAAGCTACCACACTCTGGATATCAGTCTGAGCTGCTGGTGGCAAACTGCTCCATGGAAGACCCTCTTCTTCTGCCTGCAGCTACCTCCTCCCTCCAACCACACTCCCACAGGGAAATAGAAAGCAGGAAGCTCATCACACTGCTGAGAAAGAAGAAAGAGGCTCCAGTTGTGAGTTTGCTCTCTGGTTCCATCACTGCATACCCATTACCTCCGTTACCCAGCAGTGTGTAGACCCCAAATGGGTCCTTGAGGAACAGCCAGGCTTCTGCCCCCTAAGCGGAATGATAATGAGAATTCAGCTCTGAGTAGGGCCTGCTGATCCATGCAGGATGTTCCCTTCCAGCCCCAGCTGGCTGTTAAATGAGGTTAATCTAGCTCAGCCCACTGAGATTTTGAAGCAAATGCCCAAGAAAGCTGCTACACTCCAGGCAAACAGTTTTACAAATTCACAACAAAAGAGCATCTTCCCTCTGTAAAGACAGGAAAGAGCCTCTGCACCAGGCACAGATGCCTTTAGCATTATTTCCATTATTTACAGACTTCTACCCAAGCGAGCAATTTCTCTCTCACTGTGCCTCTCTCAGGATGTGTGCTAAGCTACACATCACATGGGCATCTCTGTGGCAAGACAACTGTCCCCTTCCTAGGAAATGCCTTCAGCATAAACTGCCAATCCTAACATGTGTAGGGAGGCTAAAGGACTGACTGTTTGGGAGCTGTACCAGGGCCAGCTGGATGAAGTTTCCAGGGATGTTGGCCTGCAGAGCACAGGATCTGGGTCTAGCATCTGGGTCCTCCCCAGGCTCAGTGATCACAGCTGAGGCAGAGATGCTGCACCCCCCACCTCACCATTTCCACTGTGCCATGTGATGAGGGAGCAGATATTGTTCGGATGAATTGGCACCCAGACTTAAGCCAGAGAAACAGCACAGAGTGAAATCGTGCCTGTGTAAGGCCTCCAGTGATTTTCATAGCTCATCTCAACCAGGTTTGTCAAGAGGCTTAATCCTGTAGAGTAATTAAATCTAGAAGATAGGCCTTGAGGGAGCTTTCCAGTGCTAATGGGGGAATCTAGATATGGAAGAAGGTGAATTGCTTTGCCTACCAAGGTTTTCAAACTTATCATTATTAATTTGTTAACTTATTCACATGAAACATCCAGAAAGGACACCAGAGACCTATGAACACCTACAGTTCTCTCAGCAGAAGACAGACCCTAATCACATGAAGCCTGTTGGTGTGTTACATGTGAGGTCATTTTCCATGAAAGGTTGTGTTGTGTGTGGGGGGGTTCATCTGACCCCAATGCAGGACACTGAGGTTGTACCTGTGTGGGATGTTTGACCATTCTCTGATCTGAAACAAACAAAAAATGCAATTTAATATAAATCCTTCTAAAGGCTGTTTTTGTTGTAGGTTTTTGCTTTTATCCTGAGCATGGGACCCTGGATTCAGTCTGCCTAATATAAAATGAGACCGGACCTTGATCTCCTTCCATACGGGATGTGAGGAGCAAATTCATGCTGAGATTCAGTAAGGCTTTGCAAAGTATGGAGACACACCCCAAGTTGCAGTGGGTGGGAGAGCTGTATTGCTGTTAATCCAACACATTCTAGATCTCTAGCCAGTGTCCAATCCAATATCCAGGACAGCAATGCTGGCACAGAAGTCAGGGTGTTGATTTAACCCAGTGTCTGGATTTTAAGATGCGTGGGGGACATCCTGGTCATTGTTCTTTGTCTTCCCGTCAGTGATACTTGCCATAACCTAACATGGATTTTTATGTAAAGCAGGTTTTTGGGGGGCTTTGTTTTGTTTGTTTGTTTGTTTGTTTGTTTTACTGACTAGCAAGTCCCAGAGCTTTTCCACATAGTAACAGAATTCTGTTACTAAGTCTCCCGTGTGATCCTCAGACTGGACTACAGTGTAGTCTTGCTTTATCTAGAGAATGCTTTGTTCACTGATGGCCAAGGACATGCATTTGGGACTGGACCACAGTCTAAAGTGAAATCCCTGTTACTATGAGGTAAGTGTTTGTCAAATTACAGCCCCGCTCCCAGCCTGGTAGGAGGATGACTCCATTCAAAATATCTAAAGATGGGACTGGAGAGATGGCTCAACACTTCAGAAAACATGCTGATCTTCCAGAACTGAGTTCAGTTCCTAGCACCCACACTGGGCTGTTCACAACAGCTTGTAATTCCAGCTCCAGGAGACCCTGGACCTTCTTTTGGTTGCCATTAGTGCACCACAATTCACATGTTCATACACAGATACACATAGACATAAGCACTTAATTTAAAAAAAACTAATTTTTAAAAAGAAAAGAATATCCAAGTTCTGTTGGGGAGATAGTTCAGTGATTAAGACTGCTGGCTATGCAATCCTGAGGCCCTAAGTTTGGATCTCAAGTTCACACATAAAATCTGGGCTCCGCCATGTGAGTCTACAACCTCAAAGGATTGTTGGAGCTTGCTGGATGCCAGTCTAGCCACAAAAAACAAAAACAAACAACAATAAAAACCACTGTGCGCTCCAGATTCAGTGAGATCCTGTCTCCAGGGAACAATGTAAAGACCAGCAGAGGATGTTGGGCATCTTCCTCTAGCCTCTACCTGCCCGTGTGCTTTAATCAGAGCTGCTCACCAGTATCTGATCAGTTTCATTAATGCTTCCCCAAAGCTCCAGAGAATTTGAGGCAGCAACCTGATAGCTTGTATGTTTGACACGGCTCAATAGATTCCCACCCAGGTGGGAGTAGTAAGTGCACGTCACATCTTTCTTGATGTTCCACACAGCTATGCTCTTTCTTACTAATGCGAATACCACAGCGCCATGGGAAAATCTTACAAAACAGCTCTCGTCATGCGATGTTCTGACATGTCCTACTGTTTCTCCTACTATTTGCCTACTATAAACTCAGAAGTGGGCTTTACTTCTCAGACTGGAGAAGAATGAAATAACGTTGAACTGTGTAAGAAAGATAACTCCACCTGTTCCGCAAGGCAATGGGTGTGGGATAGCAGACTTCTTAAGATATGTATGATTGGTGTTGTTCTGTATTTACAATGTTTATTTGCACACGTAAATCAGCATCTCTGTTTCAACCATTTGTCTGATGAGCTGACCAAATGTGTTGGGGACCAGAACTGGTGATGCATACATTGGTAACAATAATGATAGCAATCATGAGAATCTAACATGTTTTCTATATTGCATGATATGCTATTATTTCATACACACACACACACACACACACACACATATATACATATATATGTATATATATATGTATATATGTGTGTGTGTTTGTATGTGTATGTGTATATATATATATATATATATATATATATATATATGTGTGTGTGTGTGTGTGTGTGTGTGTGTGTGTGTGTGTGTGTGTATGTGTGTGTGTGTACAATACCTATCGTTATGTTTTGCCTCCCAGATAAATACAGACGAGTAGTGAAATTTAAAAAAATGATCAATTAACTGGTGAGTGTATTCAAGGTGGAAACTCCATCCAAGGTAGAAATTCCCCCTGAACCCTCGTTTACTAAGGACTGAACTGAAAGGAGGCTTCTGGCTTCCATGTGCTCCATTTAGAAATGTTTAAAACTGAGTTATGCAAAATCTGCATATGCTAACACATCTTCTAATCTCATTTACAGTTTACACCAAGGATGGGCAAACTATCATCCATGGGCCATGCTTGTCTACTATCCATCTGTGTAAATAAAGTTTTATTGAAACTCAGCAAGGACCATTCATCATGTATTGTCTGTGTTGCTGTTGTGCTACAATCGTAAAACCCAGTCATTATAGCAGAGACTTTATAGCCACATAAACCAAAATATTTGCCAATGAGCCTTTAACAAGAAGCTTTCTGGCATCTAATCTAGGCTCATACAAAAAAAAAATCACATTAATTCCAGTACACTAACATAGAGATAAACCTAATGACATCAGAACTGCCCTAGCTAGACTGACAGCTTTAAGCCAAACTATATATTGACACACAGCCTAACATAGATAGTCCCCTAATGGCAATTTGGCTACTTTTAAATAAGTGCATTGATCAAACACATCTAAATAGATAATTACATATAAAAAGTAATATTTGAAGAAATTCTAGGAATAGTCTCTCACAAAAAGAGGCCCCAGATCACCATTTTCTAGCTTCTCTGCAAGGTTGCCTCGGAGCAACCAGGATTTCCTTTCTACTGCGTATCATGTGAGCTGTCTTTTATTAAGTACTTTCAGGTAACTTGGTAATGTGGGTTTAATAGTATGTGGATGTATCTCTTGACCATGACAAGCAAAAAAATTACCCCATGAGAAAAGGAAAATTGATCTGGAAATTCGAAGTCATCCGTAGACCCGGAGAGAAGTGAATGGGTCAGTAGTTACCGTCCTATAAAAAGTTTGTTTTAAGTCTTTGTATGATTTTCAATAATGTGAAATTACTGTTAACTAATTATTTCCAATGGCAAATGTGTGCTCAATATAAAGACACTCTAATATTGCAGAAATATATCAGATGGACTTCTTAAATTATGCCCCCTTCTCTTCCCTTTCCCCTCTCCTTCTCCTCACTTATATCTGAAAGCAAGCAAAACAGAAACTACCATTTCACAATAGTAGTTTACTGTGAAGTATACACTGTTGTCATTCTGTCTGTCTGTCTGTCTCTGTCTCTCTGTGTGTACTTTTTTCTTGTTTTTACTAAATTATATACATTGAATATTAAGTGACCAGATCTAGAACTTCTATATAATTGTACTAAAAATGTTCCTAATTTTTCTCTTTATTTTCTCTTTTTATTTCTAGGCACTCATGATGTTTAAAAAGCAATGCAATTCATATTCCTTTTACTAGTTTTGAATTTAATGAAATGTAATGAATTTAATGAACGTGAGTTATCATTTGTTCTCTCAACAAACTTTATTTCCTTTTGTATTTAAAATGGCAACATTCATTTATATGCAGAACAGTCACTTATTCACACACCCCCTCACCCTCAAAATGGTGGTCTACAGCACTCCGACACACTACATATTTCTACAGCCAAGTGAGGCCTGAAGTTTCAGCATCCTGGCTGCTCCCTTCAGTGAAGCCAGGACTAAAGAAACAGGAAAACTTAGCACCTAGCAACTCTGCTTGGTCCTTTTGTTAGGTCAAGGAGCTTTGTGTCTCCTGATGCCAGAGAAAGAGATGAGAGCTGCAAGAGAAAAGGGGGGGGGGTCACATGGGTCTCTAAGATTGGCGGATTTTGCAACAGCCAATTCACAAATGAATCTTAAATGGAACCATGAAATTTGGTGGATTTCAGGACATCTTCATTATAAAACCAGAGAAAAACCATATTGCCTTCCTTCCTCCCTCCTATCTCCCCCTCTGCTCCCCGCAGAGACCACTCGAGGTTCATTTCAAGGCCTGATGAATGGTTCAGAAGGTCTGAAGTAGATTACAATGTGAATTTTCTTGTTTGAATTCTACATTTGAACTCCAGACTCACCCAATTTGTCATGGTTTCTTTTTCCTTAAAGAAAATACCAGCCAGTTATTTAGTATATAGAACAGCAAAGGCAAATGTTCTCCAGACAGAAAACCACACCTTTAGAAGACAAAACCAACCAGCTAAGAGAACCTCCAGACCCTGTCCAGGGATGCCGAGCTGTCGGCTATTTATTTTATGCAAAAATCACAGGAAGCCAGTTTTGATCAAAGTCAACCAACGTTTCCACCCTCTTCTTGCCTTGTTTTAAGAGACTTTAAAATCCCCACATTCCTCTACTCATGTTCTTTAAGTAATTTTATCAAACGCTGTTTTGATTTAAATGACCATGCTCTGAGATTCAGGCCCCCTGGGTCAAGGCTACAGCACATCATAATTCTAGATGTGGCCTTCCAGGAGGTCTCCATGCCCTTTAGGTAGCAGGACCTTCAGGATCCATGGCTGAAAAGGTCACATGGTATGAGGGGCCAGTCTCACATATCCCAGTGGCCCTAGAACAAACAAGCTTGCAAACTGCCTATCCCTAGATCCGGATTCTTCACCGTTGTGCATCCAGAGACTGTCATTGCTAAATGGATTTTGCCTGACTCGTTGAGCCACTTGAAATATATTTTTTTTCATAAATTATAAAGCTTAGGTCAAGGTTAATTTTACATTTGCTTTATTATGGATGTCGCATTGCTTCAGTGTCTTTCATTATCAAGAATAGCCTCCCTTCCCTGAGCTGCTTTGTGACTCCTTCAAAACCAAACTGGTCACATTTGTGTGGGTGTCACGTCTGTGATCCCTGAAAACCCTAAGCACCTTCATGTACACAAACATGTACATACACACACAAGCCAAAAAAAGAGGAGATACAAGGAGAATCAGTCAGGAAAAGTCAATCTGTCCCTTTGGAGGTGATACTTAACAGTACCACAGCTGGCATTGGTAGCAAGGAAGATAGACATAGGACAACCTTAGGTGTCATCCCTCAGGGACTATTCATGATTTTATCTTTTTTGAGACAGAACCAGAAAGAGACAGAGACAGAGAGAACACATGAAGGAGAAAGAGTGTGTGTGAGAGAGAGACTTCTTGATCTGGAACTTGCCAAGCGAGCCAGGCTGCTTGGCCAGTGAGTCCCAGGCTCTGCCCCTTTCTGCTCCCCCAGGGATTATGAAGTACACAATACTACCACACTTGGCTTTTCCACTCTCGCTTGAGTTCTGGGAATTGTACATACTGGCTGGTTTTCTAGAGGGCTTGGGTTCTGCTCCTACATGGTAGCTCAAAACCATCTGCAACTTCAGCATGAGGGGATCTGATGCCTTCTTCTGGTCTTTGTGGGCCTTAGGCCACTTATGTGGTACACAGAAATGCACGCATGCACACAAAACACTCATACATATCAAATAAAATAAGGTTTTAAACAGTCAAGTTGTCAAACTTTTACCCAGGTCATTGTTAACTGGGGTTTTATAAATGGCCTTTTCATCATCTCATTTTTCTAAGGAGTTTTTTTTTAATATTTCTTTTTAATTATTAGACATTTTCTTCATTTACATTTCAAATGCTATCCCCATAGCTCCCTATACACTCCCCCACCCTGCTTCCTAACCCACATACTCCTGCTTCCTGGCCCTGGCATTCATTCCCCTGTACTGGAGCATATGATCTTCACAATACCAAGGGCCTCTCCTCCCATTAATGACCAACTAGGCCATCTTCCACTACATTTGCAACTAGAGACACAGTTCTGCTGGGGGAGGGAGGAGGTTCTGGTTAGTTCATATTATTGATCCTCTAGTAGGGTACATTCTCTAGCTCCTTCCTTAGGGGCCCTATGTTCCATCCAATAGATGACTATGAGCATCCACTTCTGTATTTGCCAGGCACTGGCATAGCCTCACAAGAGATAGCTATATCAGGGTCCTGCTAGCAAAATCTTTCTGGCATATGCAATAGTGTCTGGATTTGGTGGTTGTATATAGGATGGATCCCCAGGTGGGGTAGTCTGTGGATGGTCTTTCCTTCCCTCTCAGCTCCAAACTTTGTCTCTGTAACTCCTTCCATGGATATTTTGCTCCCCATTCTAAGAAGGAGTGAAGTAGCCACACTTTGGTCTTCCTTCTTCTTGAGTTTCATGTGTTTTGCAAATTTTATCTTGATATTCTAAGTTTCTGGGATAATATCTGCTTATCAGTGAGTGCATATCATGTGTGTTCTTTTTTTTCCAACTTTTATTAAATATTTTCTTCATTTACATTTCAAGTGTTATCCAGAAAGTTCCCTATACCCTCCCCACTCCTGGCCCTGCTCCCCTACCCACCCGCTCCCACATCTTGGCCCTGGTGTTCCCCTGTACTGGGGCATATAAAGTCTGCATGACCAGGAGGATTTTTTTTTTAAGAAAACAAAATAAAACAAAACAAAAAGACAAAAATATGGTGGGGCTTGGGTTTTGATCAAATGCTTTTTCCCAATCGAATGCTAGGCTAACAAATCAAGTATCTTCTCATCATTACCCTATTGACATTGATTGATTTGACACTGATGTTGAGACAATTTTGTATATTCAGAGTGAAGCTTACATGTGTGGTACACTGTTGTCTTCTTTTGCTCTACTGTTATTTATTTTACCAGAGAAATCCACCACTCCCACCCCAGCCTCCCCACCCCCCAAAAAGGAGAGGATGATGCCTCAGTATGTTCCATTTGGCTCTAAGTGTCAACTTGTCAGCCTAGAGTCACCTGAGAAGGGAGTCTCAATTGAGGGCTTGTGCAGAGGAGATTGGCCTATGGGCATGTTTGTGGGGGATAGTCTGGATTGTAAATGATGTAAGACAGCCCAGCACTCTGAGTTGACAACAATTCCCTGGGCAGGTAGTCCTGAGTCTGTCAGTGAAGTTCCTTCTCCAGCTTCTCTAAATAATAGGCTACTATCTTTAAGCCAAAATAAATCATTTCTTCCCCTAAATTGCTTTTGTTCGGGTGCTGAAGCTAGGACATACCCTTTCTAATTTTTTAAAGGATATTATGTAAAATTGGCATAAATCCTTCTTAAAGAGTTAGTACAAATTACTAGTAAAATCATCTGATATTAGTCCAGAAACTTAGAATATCTAAGATACAATTTGCAAAACACATGAAACTCAAGAAGAAGGAAGAACAAAATGTGGATACTTCACTCTTTCTTAGAATGGGGAACAAAATACCCATGGAAGGAGTTACAGAGACAAAGTTCGGAGCTGAGACAGCAGGAAAGACCATCCAGAGACTGTCTCACCCAGGGATCCATCTCATATACAACCACCAAACCCAGACACTATTGCATATGCCAGAAAGATTTTGCTAACAGGACCCTGACATAGCTTACTCTTGTGAGGGTATGCCAATGCCTGGCAAATACAGAAGTGGATGTTCACAGTCATCTATTAGATGGAACACTGGGCCCCTAATGAAGGAGCTAGAGAAAGTTCCCAAGGAGCTAAAGGGGTCTGCAACCCTACAGGAGGAACAACAATATGAACTAACCAGATACCCCCCAAAGCTGTGTCTCTAGTTGCATATGTAGCAGAGGATGGCCTAGTCAGCCATCAGTGGGAGGAGAGGCCCTTGGTCTTGCGATGATCATATGCCCCAGTACAGGGGAATGCCAGGGCCAGGAAGCAAGAGTGGGTGGGTTGGGGAGCAGATCAGGGGGAGGGTATAGGTGACTTTTGGAATAGCATTTGAAATGTAAATGAAGAAAATATTTAATAAAAATGCCTTTTAAAAAGGATAGTGCCAGTTTCTTTAGCAATAAGGGCCAGAGCTTTGCTCTGTAGTATGTGTCACAGAAGACTGCCTTGGTCATCATCTTCTGTCCCCTCATAGGAATCTGATCACCAGAGGAAGAGATAAAGTCTTGTGTAACGTCTTGTAAAATAACATGGGTAATGGCATCTATGAGTCCCATGAGGTGTGACAAGGCGGCATCTAAACCTTTACTGGACTGAGTTGTCACAGGTGCTATGGAAGAGGAATGGTGGACAAATGATAATTGGGTTGCCAAATCAAAAAGTTCCACACGGGAAAGAGATGTATCATCATAGAAGTCTACTATGGGGAATATTCTAGAAGGCTCATAATTTAATTGAAACTTCAATCCTATTTCCTAAAATTTCCCTTCAACACATATTCGTTGCATTACACAATATGTATGAAATGAGCCTTTCTTGAAATATTTAGGATGTAGCAGTCCACAGATCACCCCGCTCTGGTAAAGTTTATACTCTAATGGAGACAAGTTATCACAAAGTTTCCCCAAAGATGAGTCAATCCATTGTAACAAGTGAGAAAGAGAAAGAAGAAGTGGATTCATTTTTCATTGAGATATCATCAAAAACCATCTTCTCTCTGTGGTGCCAACAGAGACACCGAGCACCCACAGTGTCTGCTGTTGGCAAGAGGGAAAGAAAGCCAATCCAATGGATTCAGAAGCAGGCAGAGGAATAAAATGTAATTATTTTCCTGCCGTGATTTTATATGTGCTTCTCAGTAAACATTCCACAACCTGGAGTGAGCTCCAATAGCCATCATGAATATGTCACATTTGAAGAGATTTTAAGAACTAAGATAAAACTATTATGAACAAACACAATAACAGAGACAGGGGCATTCCCCCAGATCTCTGGCCCTCCTGCCCAGAGGCAGCACCTACCTCCTTGTTGGTCCTGTCGGCTTGAACCAGTGTTCCATTCAGACAAGGTTCCACATAGTGAAGCTCTTCATTATACTGCAAAGGGGAGAAACAACCAAGAGGAAATATTGAATGAAGACCCCAAAGGGTACTAGTTAAGAGTCAGAGCCACATGGGAAGAGCACAGTCACAGGCTCCATTCACCCAGACATTTGCAATCAAGTGCTAAAGACAAACTTCTTTGAAAGAATCCTCAAGAGCACAGCAGAGTGCATACTGATAACTGGCCATCTTTGAGTAGTGCAGAGAGCAGCGACACACCCTTCAGTGTGTCTCTGAGAGATGATGAAGCAGACAGATCAGGTGGTACAGCTCCAGCCTCAACCTCATAGGATCAAGAGATACCTGTATTGGTCAAACATGAGGAGACATACTGGAGGGAAGGAGGGGCTTGATGTTCTCAGTATTTCTGGAAGGGTAGGGAGGGGCTTCTTTACTCCTCCTACATTGTGGTATTATCTATATGGCTTTGCCAATACCTGCCTTCTCCAACACTTTCGATCCCCAGCGTCCAGGATCTAACCCTTAGATTTTGAGCTCTGCACATGGCCTTTCCAAGGGCTTTGATGGGCTCTGGACATTTAGACCAAAAGACCACTCAAGTATCTTTACCCATTTGTCCACAACAAAGGCATGCTCTGATTATTCTACATCCCCTGCTGGTCTGTCATATGGTTCATCTTTCTCTTCTGACCTTTACCACAGAGCACCACAGAGCACCACAGAGCACCACTGAGCACCACTGAGCAGGAATGCCTCTGCTTGGCTTCTGCTTTCCCTGGCTGACCCATGCTTGTCCTTTGGATTGGCACAGTCACATATCCACTGGGAAAGAACTTCGGGTACAGGAGAGGTACTTAGTCAGGTCTCTTTCCTGTATATTCCACAGAATGTCTAGTTTCCTTCACCTGGAGCCCCCAACTCACAGAGAAACCTCATCTTTAGTTGGTTGCTCTAACTGGCTCCCTGATACTGTGATTGGTTAAGACCAGTTGTAGATCTGAGATATTGTGGCCTTGAACTAAGTAGATCTGGGCACGGGTCTAAGTTCACAGTAAGTACCACAATTCATTCATACAGTAAAAGCACCGTGACATTTTTAACTTAACAGCCAAATAACCACACACAGAGAGCTGCTGTGGGCAGAGAGAAGCAGCATCTCTCACATCCACTCTAGAGCAGAATGTGGTGATGACCAAATAACCACACACACAGAGCTGCTGTGGGCAGAGAGAAGCAGCATCTCTCACATCCACTCTAGAGCAGAATGTGGTGATGAGTTGACCTTTTAGACTGTAGTCAGTGAGCACGCTGGGAAAAGCAAGCAAGTCCCACACAAGGTGAGATAAAGGAGACTCTTGGTAACACTCTCTGTGCATATGTACAAGGATCCACCTGCAGCTGCTACCACAGCGAGTGGATGCATAGCACCACAGGCAGAGAAGCTGCCTAAGGGGTAAGATGCTGCTCTGGGCAGTTAGGCAGTTAGTTGCTATGGTAATGAGCCCTCCCTTTATCCAGACTCAGAATAACCTTCATTTGTAGTTTGGCTCAGCCTCAAGTACTTCAAATACAGACAAGGAAACTGAGAGAAAGCAAACTTTGAAAGGCATTAGTGACTAGGCGGGAACACTGTCCAAGCTCATGCCCAGTTTGATCTCGAAGTCATGTAGTTTTGGGATGTTGAAGTCCTCTGCACCCTGGGGCCTCCTTCGAGTCCCATCAGGCTCACCTTTGTCCCCCCTTAAGCCTTTGTTTCTGGTCTCAGAAATGCATGTGGACATTTTCATTTGTCCTATGAAGTCTAAAGGAAAAAGTAGATATGCACCATTCTGATTCTCTTCCACCAAGTGTGAGTAATCTAACCTAGGACTGTTTTTCCTCCTGGGCAACTTTTTGAAGGGTGGGTAGTGGATATTTTTGCTAAAGCAGATATTGAAAGGGACTAGTTCTAGGGTTGAGTTTTGAGGAACTGTGGTAATGTTCTATTTCTGGACATGGTCAGCCGATTAAACAAATAAGTTCATTTTGTGATGATTCTTTGGACTATGTTTATACTGTGCATATTTTAGTTATGTTAAATAAATGTTAGATGTATTGTGGTTTTAATATGCTTGGCCCATGGATTCTCACTATTAGATGTGGCCTTGTTGGAATAAGTGTGGCCTTGTTGGAGTACGTGAGGCCTTGTTGGAGGAAGTGTGTCGCTGTGGGGGTGGGCTTTGATATCCTCCTCCTAGCTGCCAGGAGTCAGGCTTCTCCTGGTTGCCTTTGGAACAAGATATAGAACTCTCAACATTTCCAGCACCATGCCTGACAGCATGCTGCCATGTTTCCTGCCATGATGATAACACGTTTAAGCCCCAATGAAATGTTTGCCTTTGTAAGAGTTGCCTTGGTCATGGCATCTTTTCACAACAGTGGAAACCCTTAGATATGTATGCTCTGCTGAAGTTAATTGTTGAGGAGCAGAGAATGGCTTTTGATCCCCAGAAAGGAATGCTACCTCTAGATTCAGGAAGCACTGGCATAGGTCAACAAGAAGATCTTCACCAAGGTTCTCCTGGACTTTGGAAAGAAAATGGAAACTCTATGGAATTATCTATTCCCTTCTTAACCTCCCTTACTGATGAATGACTTGATCCAGCAGAACCAAATCATTGCAGCATAAGTGGTCTTAGCCAATCACAGCTATCCAGCTGAGCTCTATTAGATACTAGCTTCCAGAGTCTCTCTTTTGCCAAGGTTAGTTAGCAAACCACGTGGAGCCAATGGGACAGAAATTTCTTTTGTGTTTTTCTCAGACTGACTTCTGTCACTGAAAGAAACTTCATCTGGATATACCTACCCCTTCCTTCCTCCTTTGGGCACTGCTGTTGACCAGGTACAACAACTACTCTGTAGTCAGCAGGTGACAAAAAGATGAGAAGCAGAAGATGGGGCCAGCACTGGTCTGCCAGTGATGCTCTCTAAACCACAGAACCAAGACTCCACCTGCCCTCCTTCTGGAGCCTTCCATCAAGTTATTAGATGAATCCATGTTGAAGGGACATTTGAACCTTTATTCAGTTGTAGTGCAACCCAGAGATCTAAATGTTCTTAAAGGTCCTGCTTTGGTTCTTGCTTTTTAAAATAATATGTTTATGATTTGTGTGTGTGTCTGTGTGTGTGTGAGAGAGAGGGGGTGTACATGCATGTACCAGTCATGTGTAGAGATCAGACAATAGCCTTGCATGCCAGTCCTCCCTTTTTATCTAGGTTGAGATCATTACGGCATACCCAATGCTAGCAGGCACAGGAGCTTAAGGAGACGCTCCTGTCTCTACCCTCCACTTTCCATAGTGAAACTGGGAAGATGAAGTGTGTTACATAATAAGCTTCACATAGGTCTGCGGATTTGAACTCAGGTCCTGAGGCTCAAAAGACAAGCACATACTATCAACTGAGTCATCTCCCCAGCCTTTTACTTGCTCATAGCCCACTGTTTTCCAGGTAATTAGAAAAGGCCCACCAATACTCTTCCTGACACATACTTTAAAGGCAATGCCTGTGGTTGTGGAGTCTGAGATTAGAGTTAGGCCATATGTACCGAGTCCTGTGCTGCTAAGGACACTGGGGAGCGGCAGCTGCTAAACCTCAGGGTCCACTTATGCCTAATCATTGTATAGTAACTGCCACAGTGGACCTATGGAGATGTAGGGGGGGGGGTGACAGATCTGAGTGGATGCACTTTGCTAATACAGAGGCTAGCAGATGCTGGGGAAGGTACTGGGGGAAGGCTTTAAAAGCAAAGAAGACCAGGGAATGTTGTGCTCATCAGGGAAGTACATATGTAGTAATCAGAAGCAGGCCCTCTGTCACTGAGCACACTGCACCCATGGTAGAGGCGTCTCACTCCTCTGAACACCAGCCAGCTTGTTAGTGGCATCATCCAAGCCTGCAGTTTCCTGATTTCTCCTGACGACACCAGGATTGAGCCAGGCTCAGCAATCTGGTCTGTATCACTGTGGGGCATGGAGGTGGCCACATGGAGAGAGGAGAGGCCCATGCCCAGCTGCTGATTCAAGAAATCCCACTGGCCACACAATCCCAGCAAACTCCCAAGGGACTGCAAAGGATGCCCTGCACGGGGATGTTTCTGAAGCTCCAGCAACTCTCCATTTGGACATCTTTCAGCTTGTATATATCTACAAATGCTCCCTGGATGCCCTTTGCTGTTTTGTGTGTCTATGTAAGAAATGTCTATGTATACGTTCTTGTGGGTGTATATACATGTGTATATGTGTGCACATGTGTGTGTATGAATGGTGACACCGGAGGTCCACATTAAGTGTCTTCCTCTCACTCTTCACCTTACTTATTGAGTCTTCTGCTGAACTTGGACGTCATTGATTGGCTGGCCTGGCTCATTAATGAACTCAAGGGATCTGCCTGTCTCTCTCCCTCCCTTCAGTAGTTATGTAACTATGTGCATGCTATGGGAGTAGGTTTCACATTCTGGGGATCTGAAGTCAGGTCTTTATGCTTGAGCAGCAAGTATTCTACTATTGTCCCAGCTCCAGTATTTCCTGGAATTTTGTGTGTGTGTGTGTGTGTGTGTGTGTGTGTTTGTGAATTAGTGGTAACAGATGGTCACATCAGTTTATAACTGAAGATAAAGTCGATGCTAGCCTTAGTATTCAATAGCACATAAGTAACTCATTCATACTTCGCAAAGCTAATGTCAGCACCCCAAAGAGAAAGATGCCACAATTCACCCTCACAGGTGAAATCTCTTCTGTATTCTGTTTTTAGCTCCTTCTATGGTCAATACTCTACCATCGAGAAGCCTCCAACCACCCCTCTCTCCTATCAAAGTAGTAACTGCTTCCTAGTGATGCTGAGGGAGCTCTCTTGGTAGGGCAGGAGAGCCTGAGGAGCCCTGAAAACATCTAATCCAGCAACCCAGCCACATGTTTAGAGAATGCCACCACTTTAAGAGCTTAGAACATTCCACATGACCTACAGGGTCTCAGTCACTGTTAGCTTTCTTTTCCCTTTCTATTTCCTTATGTCTTTGTCTTTGGGTTCACACACAAATAGTCAGTCCCAGGTCCTGCCACATACAACCTGAGTCTCTTGGACAAGACATTGCAGCTCAGTGAGCCACAGGATCTGGGTTGGAGAAAGCTGAGGTCATAAGCCCTGCCAGAGGGTGAATGAGTATGCTCAAGGTCCTGGCAAGAAGGAATGTGAGGCAGGCCACCATATGTGCATATGCAGTGTACAGGAGAGAAAGGAGGTAGGCACGGGATGAAAAGTGTGGACACAGTGATAGACTGACACTTAAGCTAAGGAGAAAGGGAGAGGTGCTAGTAGTGGGAGCAGGCTGCTCTTGGGAGCAGGGTCCATTATCTCTTGGTTTCCTTGGAAGAACATTGTATATGCACTTGTGGGATACAAATTGATGCCCCACTGGCACAAGTAGCCAACTAGATGCTCAGGACAGGAACCTGACTTTCTACTCCACACCACACCCTGAGCCTCCAGAGGGACCCAGGCCTCTAACAGTAGGAGATGAAGCATTGCCTCCCAGGAAGGCATCTGCCACAGAACTCTTCATTCCACTATTTGCTCGCTTAGCATTAACTACTAACCTACTATGTGCCAGGCATGCCCACTTCAGTTTGCTCAGGACCTTCACCACTGGATAATCCTATTGGTTGTAAATGAACATATTCATATCTCTACTCTTCATTTTCATGATAAAAAAGTGCATGGCTCTCAGACTACAGGGGTCCTTTTGAACTCACACCAGGCTACCATGATCTTCCTCAGATATTAGATTATGTCCTAACATTCCCCTCTCTTGTTGAGAGTCTATGTCCCTATCTTGATCAACCATCAAACTCATGGTCAGGTATCAACAAGCATACCACCACACACCTCCTCCCTCCTGCTCACGCTCTGTAAGCCTTTTCCACTTCTCTTCTTTCATAGGCAAAGCACCATTCTCAGAAAGAAGGAGACTAGGAAGGGCAAGCTGTAACCTTAGTCCTTGAATGGCCAGAACACTCTTGGGGAACATCTGAGAACACAGATGTGGCCATGTAGTTGGCATCATATTCCCAGTTGGCTTATACATAGCACAACCCGAGGGCTGGCCCAGGGCCAGCTCACCTTTGGATTCTAGAAGATGCTAAGGAACCTGAACTTCATGTCAGAAGCCCAACATGCTGGAAGAGAACGATGCATCTTTCAGACTTTCTGAGATAAGACCATCAGTTGCCTAGACACTGGGATGAGGGAAGACATGGAAGGAAGCATCTTGCAGGAAGGTCTCTCCACATCACTTTAAAAGCTGAGACTCCATACGATGCCCTGCACATAGCTGTCAGGACTTGTCTGACATGGACTGCCTCTCTCAATGCAGTCCAATTCTTTACATCAGCACCATTCTGGCCCATTTTCCTCCATGCCCTCCCCTATTCCAGAGCTCCAGACACTATCAATTCTCTCCTAAAGTGAGGGCCAGTCTCACACCTGACAATGGTACTTGCCGTCTCCGTAAGCTCCTTCCTCCTTCCATCCCTGACCTAGCCTATTCCTTACACTTAATGTCTCTATCACTTCAAATGCCCATGAGTCATCACCTCCTTCGACACATCTTCATGGACTGTCCCACTGATGCATGCTCTGTCTCTGCCCCTGCCAGGCTCCCTCCCAGAAGGTGCTGGCCTCACTGAACCATGAGCATCTGGTTCTGGGCTTCCCTACCAGCCAGTCATACACAGTATCTCAGGGTAGTGAGGCAGATGTCTGTCTTCTACAGCTGAGCACTTAAGTCAGAGCGCACAGCCAATGACAAGGAAAGCAAAATGTAAAAAATGTAAAAAAAAAAAAAAAGTAAAACCCCACTCAACACTAATCTGAGGAGGAAAAAATACCCCTGAAGTATAAAATTAAAAAAGAAAAACCTTTACTGATGTCAAATAACAGATTAATAAACAACAAGGGTATCTTAGAGAATTTGAAGTTCCACCACCAGTGCATAATATAAAAATGCTGCCTTGTTCCTGGAATGCAGGAAACTGATGCAAAGAAGATTCAATTAAATGAGTTTATAGTTTTGCTGCTGTATTTTTAATTAAATGGCCTTTGGGATGAAAATTTCGGAAGTATGGAATGAAGCAGAGGAACCTATATTATTTTCACTAACACAAGGCATCCCCCTGGATCTTCTCTCTCACAAAAGTCTTTTCTGAAATTAGAAACGCAACTGGGTTTAATTAGTAGTACAGCACCAAAGAGCACAGAAAGCCTACACCAAGCCAGGCCTCTCAGTACAGACCTGATTGCTTTATAATGCAAAGCCACAGCAGCCTGAGTGCTGGAGAATTAGTTCTAAGGAAAAGCTGTGAATTATAAACAGAGTATCAGACATTTCTAGGGTGAACTAGCAAATGATTCTTTCCTCCATACCGTTCTGCACAAACAGGGCCTGCAGGAGGCCTTTAAATTGATTTCACAATATCAGCCCAGTTAATGCGGTGTTCGTTTAATGCCTGGCTTGGCTTCTTTGTAAAACCATTTCTCAACTTTCAGCATCATAAGGAATTAGCATCCTCATTTTTATGATAATGTTGTTCATTTAATGCATGGCTTAGAGAATGACTTCAAAGTGAATGAATATATATATATATATATATATATATATATATATATATATATATATATATATGCTTTTTCTTGTCATAACCTCAAATTTTAACTCCAACTGTACAAAATCCCTCTATTTCACCTGTTCTTTATAATTTTGTCAGTTAACTAGGCAGAGTTTTTTCAATATTCTGCCCATTAAACATAAAACAATGGTTATTTATACTTTCATGTTCACCCTCTGGAAAGGCCCAGATCAAGAGATTTCCAGTATAATATATAAGATACACTTTACAATGGACTTAATAAAATGTAAAGCTGATTCAAATGGCCATGAACCATCTTTCCTATTATTTCAATATCCTCCTGCCTTCCTGCATCAAGACACTGAAAATCAAAAGCAATGATAAATTAGATTTACCTGAACAAAACCCTACCATGCAAGAGGGCTTCCAGCACTGGAAACAATGCCTGCATTCTTGACTTTCTCTATGATATGATATTTCTCCTCAAATATGCACCTTGCAAGCATAGGAATGTTGGCCATACAGCAAAGACAGCCAAAGGACTGTCCTATAGGGTAGTAAGGTTCTGCAAGAACAACCCACTCATGCAGGCAGGGCATGAGTGCAGATGTACCTACCCGTATGCACCTGCAACCTTTCGTTTTGGGGTATTCTCCAGCAAGTGACCATATTAAACAGATTTGGGGAAAACCTACACAGTATTATGAAGACACATATCCAAGGTGGAAGATGAAGGAAATGCTTCAAGAAAATAAGAGTCTGTAAAGCAAACCAAGTGAGACACATTGGGCACCAGGAGTCACAACTGAAATTAGTGTAAGTGACAACTAGCCACCCCAGTGAGACACACTGGGCACCAGGAGTCACAACGGAAATTAGTGTGAGTGACAACTAGCCACCTCTGCATCTACCACTAGTGGGGCCCTCCAACTGTCCGTAAGTGTGCAAACTTTCCCCCTACTTAGTGGATGATGTGGTAGGACTGATGCCGTTCTTTCTGGTGTAGCAATTTTATGTGTAGATATGATTCAACCAAACACATGCCCAACCACATAAACATACACTATCTTCAGTGTGTTCCAGGCCGTGGCAAGTCAATCTACCTCAGCAATCTCAAATAAAAGAGAGGGCCTCACAGAAGAATTGCACAGATCTAGAGCCAACAAAGAGGTTTGGGTAGACAACTGATATCAACTATAGTTGTATATAGATAGGTATATATTTAATTAAAATGAGAGAATAGATCAAATTCTTAGGTATTCTATAGAATGTGATGCTATTTGTGGGAAAACATATGGGCTTGGATAAGCATGATGGCTTAGTGGGTAGAGATACTTGCTGTTAAGCCTAAACACTGAGCTCAATCCCCATGACCCCAATGGTAGAAGGAGAGAACAGACTCCTGAAGGTTATCATCTGACATCCAAAGGTAACACATGCTAAAATGTAGAAAAAGGTTTAAGTTTGTGGGTCCATATATAGAGAAACATTGAAATAATTATATCAAATGGAAAAAGAACAGAAAATCTGAATTGTCTAAAAGATCTAAATGTTTAATGCATTTAAAAGCAATCATCACAGAAGTTCAGTGCTAATTCATTGCCTTCCAGTGAATGCTACAATATCTGACCCATTCACTTAAACAATAGTGGAGATCATGATTCTGTCATGAAGAGTTCACATAAAAATATTCAGGCTTCCCAGTCATCACAATAACTCTGTAGATCATCTTAATTCATGCTGAAAATGAATAGACAGATGCAAAGTGATGGGTGATATAACCTCCAGTGGGCTTTATTCTCTGAGGGGATAACTTAGGGTAAAGAAAAATATTTTTCTCCAACTTTTCCATAATAGCTAGCTGTCTCCTTTTAATTATCTTAATCACCCTCTCCTCATTATTGCTTTGACACTGTATATCTTAATGAACTTACATAGATAACTTCAAGTGATTGGTCTTGTTAACGGAACAATAAATTCTGACAGATAAAGGATGTAAGATGTAATTAGCTAGCTCCTCTTCTTCTGTGAATCCCTGATACTTATCTGAGACATAATTAAAGATTAATAAGAAAGATTGTCTTGAATTTGCTGCTACTTATCTATAAATGCTTCAGGATATGTGAGGTCCAACCACATTTACATTGTTACATGGAGGCTGGCAACTAGGGGAATCCTAGTAGAAAGCCAGTGGAGCCCTGATCCGAAAGGCTTCTTGCAAAGGGGGAGGTCCTGAACTCAATGTCTTTGTGGTAAGATGGTCGAGGGGACTTGCTACATCTTCTCCACTTCCACAGGAGAGAGCCGCAGCATGGTGAGGTCAGACCTGAGGCTTCACTGTGTACTCTCCTGTGAACGCCAGTTGAAGACAGTGACTGATGATGCCCCATGTCTCTCTGTCTTCCTGCCACATGCACAGGGCTGAGGTGAAACGTCAACGTAGTGAGCTACTGGGGATCTTTGGCTGTGGGCTGCACACAGAGGGTAGTCTATTGACAGTAGCTACTATTATTTATTCTATGGGTCATTAAACTTCTACTGTGCGTTAGGCATTTTCTTTGGGATTGTGCCTGTATCTTAAAACAACCTCTGCACTCCAGGGAGATAATGGTCTCTTCCTTTTCCAATTGCTCTTCTTCAGAGCTTTAAAAAGTTTCTATGACCTATTTCTTTGACAGATGTTTATTTGTGTGCACGTGTGTGTGTGTGTGTGTGTGTGTGTGTGTGTGTGTGTGCGCATGAGTATGTACATATGCACATGTGCCCAGGCAAGAAAAAGGTGTGAATTTCTGAGTCCTGGGGATTGACTAGATCTGTCAGGCTTAGGAACAAGCCCCTTTACTTACTGGACCATCTTGCTGGCCTATCTCAATGGCTTTTTAAAACCTGCAGCTGTTGGGTCCTTTGCTCTGTGGTTATGCCTTTTGGTCTGGAGGTCTCATCAGCGTCTGGCAACCAAGCAACACCCTTGCCACTTAAACATCTGTACTTGAACCTAGAGAACACACGTTGGTATTCTGTTTCTGTAGAAGACTGCCCTAACATAGGGCTCAATGACAACATGCTCTGTACAAAGGTATGGGAAAGCACACACAACAGAGCTTCATCACCACCAGAGCATTGTCTCAACTTCAATGCCAAAGCTCTGTGCTCCTTGCCACTCTGTCCCCATTGTCACTGGCTATCAGAGCATAAAATGGCAAAGTACACTTGTATACTACATCCAAGTGCCCCATTGCGCACTACAGGTGGACGGTAGAAGTTTCTTGTGACTACAGTCCTTGAAAAGAGCAGTAGTTCTTTGAAAGGGGTAAAGGAAGGGTCTTAATGTCATGTTAATCACATCAAAGAACTCCACAGAATGGAAAGAATTACAAACAGGAAACAGAATATGTCTTTCTTGCATGTCTATATCACTGCCCAGCTTTGATATGCTATCTGGCCTTCAGCTGCCTGTGTCTGGACCCTGGACATTTCATAGACACTATCTGAACTTCTTCTGCCCAAGCCAGGCCCAGACTCCTGGTGTGGCTGTGAAGAGGGAAGGATATACCATTTGCCAGCCAACTTTCAGTCCTTTCTTCTTCCTGCTGTTACCATCATGGACATGGGGTTGAGCTGGCTTAAAGTTCATTATCCTGTGAGAAATTCTAAGAGCTCGTGGGACATCTTTGCTAATTCTATTCTCCAACACACACACATGCACACACACACACACACACACACACACACACACACACACACACAAAGGCTGGAGAGGCTGTTTGCTGACCTCAAAGAAAGCAATGCATTCTACAGCATTCTCTGTCCCTGGAAGACTCTCTACTCACCCTGACACAGGGAATAGCACATAACCAACCATCATCCTCCGCTCCGAGACCCCGCATATCACACTGCAATGATGCAAATGACCCAAAGTGCAAAGAAAGCACAGAGCAGGCACACTCACCGTGATGATGTTGAAGAAGTCATCATCACCCAGAGTATCCAGTATTGAGGACACTGTTTGCTTGGCGATGGTCAAGCGGAGTCCTTTCATGCTCCCACTGACGTCCACCAAAATGACGACATCCTTTGGAGAAGTCGCTGCCTGGATGTACCTAAGTGGAGGGAAGATTAAGTAACCATGAATTGCGGCCTCTCTTCAAATTTCCTCTCAAAATTGACTAGGAGATGTAAGCACTGCCTACCATTTTCTGTTCCTGCAGTCAAAGGCAATGACTCCATTCTCATCTGGTTCCCATTTAATCCCTAGAAGAAAAATGGGCTTATAAGAAACCTTGAGACTTCAAATGGTTATTTGTAGTACTTCAAGGCTGCTCTGCTTTGCTGACCAAATAGATGGGGTGAGAAGGCACAACCCAGCAGCTCCTCACTGACTGCTCATCCATCTATGGGAAGCGCCCTCAGGTAGGCCTGCAGCAATCAGGCCCTAACCCACTTGTTTCAGACAAATGTGGTGAATGGAGACTACCTCAGCAAGATGCCTTCTATGCAGAGAAGATGCAACTCCAGCCCCTCTCGCAGCTCAGAATGAAGATGGCCAAGACCATTTCTCACAGTCCAGCAAAGTGCTAAAGCTGCTGGCACCACTCAAAGGTCTCTAGGTAGTGTCTGGCCCCATCATCAAACCCTAGTGACGTCATGTCTATAACATGAGCTAGGGAGAAATCATGCGATGTGATGGTTCCAACTCAACAGTTGTTTCCTTCCTGCTTCAGTTTTAAAGCTCAGAAATTTGGCCTATCTTTTCCATACTTTCCATTAAATGGTCCTAATTATTGAGAAAAATAAAACCAGGTCTTTTCAATTCAGACCTTGAAGCCAAAGGAGGTTTTCCCATACACAGAACTTATCAAGCAGCTTTAGTCTCATGGTTTGGAAACCAGCGAGGATACCCAAGGGTGGCATTCTCCATGTAAATCTTATTTTATTTTAAGAATGAATGAGTTGGTTTGAATAGGTATGGCCTCCATAGATTCATGTGTTTGAATGCCCAGCCATAGCGAGTGGCACTACTGGGAGATATGGCCTTATTGGAGGAGATGTGGCCTTGTTAGAGAAAGTGTGTCACTGTGAAGGTGGGGCTTTGAGGTCTCATATATATGTTCAAGGTACACCCTGTGACAGTCTCCTTCAGCTGCCTACAGATCAAGATGTAGAACTCTCAGTTCCTTCTCCAACACCATGTCTGCCTGCACGCTGCCATGCACCCAGACATGATGATAATGGGCTAAATCTCTGAAACTGTAAGCCACCCTAAATTAAATAGTTTCTTTTATAGGAGTTGCCATGGTCATGGTGTCTCTTCACAGCAATAAAACCCTTACTAAGGCAATGATATTTTGTTTCAGGGACAATAAGATTACTCAGCAGGTAAAGGCACTTATGGCAAAGCTTGACAGTGTGATCCCCCAAAGACATGATTGCAGGAGACAACTACCTCCCCCAACTGTCCAATGTGTCTCACACACACACATATATAACGTGACATGTGCACACATGTGCTCATGCATACAAATACTCCCATTCACACACACAAAAACAGTAAATAAATATATGTATCCATTTTAATTCACTTAAATATAAAATGAATTACTGCTTTAAAACAAGGTAGGACATCACTGCTCTCAGCCAGCAGTGCTGATCATGAGTAAAGGACTTCAAACAGATTTTAAAGGAAAACAAAAAACCAAAATGATTATTTTCATGGGTGGAATTCCTGGTTTAGGATGCAGCACTCTAGCCGGGCGGTGGTGGCACACGCCTTTAATCTCAGCACTAGAGAGGCAGAGGCAGGCGGATTTAAGGAAGCAGCACTGTTGGCTTCTTTTTTTTTTTCTCCCAGCTCCCAATGGCCAGCATTCTTGACCATACCAGGGTAATTACAGGTTGGGTCAAGGGAACATCCCTAAACTACTACCCAGGTACTGCGTATCCCACAGTGACACTCTGTTCTCTGGTCTACCATCATTATACCCATGCTTCTACCTGCACTGGGACCTACTTTACAGTCTTCCCTCCAGAATTAGAAATCAGAATAATTAAAAAAGGGCCAAGTAAAAGTCATTACGTATAAAGATAAAATATAACTGATACAATATTGCATATGAGGGGCCGTAATGTGATTCATTCCTAACTTATATGACATACTGTTTTCTGAAAATCTCAGCATAGTTAGGATGGCACAGTCCTATTTCTTTTTAATTTGATAAATATGCTGATCCAGTCAAGGGGCTCAGCAGATGCTGCTTGTATTCATCATGTATGTTTGTAAGACACGTGCCTATCTCTAGACACTGTAGGCAATCTCCCTCTGGCTCTGCCAGTCTTCTTTCCATGACATCTTTACTGCTGTGTACTCCCCCAAAACTTCTAAGAAGGGACTGGAGGTGGAGTTGAAAGGAGAACACTGCCTTACATATGGGCTTGTGACTCTCCGCATCCTCACAGGCACTGTTCGCACTGGTACCTTTCTAAACATCCCTATCAGATTAGTCTGCTGGTAGAACTAGCCAGGGATGAGGGTGACTCTGTGATGGCCAGCTTGACACAAACTAGAATCACCCAAGAAGGAATCAATGGAGGGGCTGCACACAGACACAATGACAAGTGCCCATGTTGCCAGCATAGTCAGGTGCTTGGGGCATTAACAGGCAAAAGACACACCAAGCCTTAGATGATGGTGCGTCTCAAGCACTACTCTACCAGGGCTGCTGTAACTAAGTACTACCTAAGAGGTGGCTGCTCCGTCATGTGCTCCAGACATGCGCATTCTAGAAACTTTTGTGCAAACTGTCAGAGCACATGCTCCTGTGATCCTCACTGAAACATCCTGAGAGATGGAAAGCAACCAGCCCCCGCCCCCACCGCCCGAGAAACAAGGATATTGCCGAAAGCTGGAAGCCACCAATTCTCCAACACAGCACACAGACTTCAAGTGTCATGAGCTTAGACACAGCTTCTTGCTGGAGCTTGTTGTCACAGGGTCTTTGTCATTTGTAACCTAAATTTCTGATGAAGATGATTTCCACAGAGGGAGCAGCTTCCCAAGGGCACACTGGAGAACTTGACCTCTGCTACCTAATCCTCCCTCTGATTTGCAAGTCCTTACTCATGGCTTCTAATAAACCCAGGGCTTTGGACACACTTGTGAGAAGCCAGGAAAGCACATCCTGCCTAAGGTCAGGTACACTGGTAGCACTTCGTGCTTTTCCTATGCTGTAAAAATGAACAGAAGCATCCTGATAGGAAAAACACCCAGCAAAATCATACAATGTGCTTCCCTTCACTGAATGGACCAGGAGACAAGAGAGGAGCTCTGTCTAGAACCAATTCCAGAGTCAAGTGGCCACATGACATCGTTCAGGGCAACTGAATACATTCATAAGACTGTACCCATGCACTTATTAATGTGGAAAAGATAGAGGCATTCTCTGGACTCAAAATCCTGCTGAGAATATCATAAAACAACTGCAAGCATTTTGACTAAACTGATCTAACAAACGCCTCATCTATACATAAACCTCCCAATTACATGAGTCCTTTATGGTAAATTCCTTTGTTTACTGACATCCTTGCAACTATCCTTGAAGGACTTCTTGTTGGTAGAGACAATTGATGATTTCTGGCTTCTACTTATCCTTTCCACTCTCATCCCAAAGCCACCTTGGTCAAATAGCCAGCCATCCAGTTGGCTGCAGGCTTCTATGCCCTACACACTCTAGCCTTACCAATGTGCATCAAAGTTGCTCTGTTGAGCACATTGAGGCAGACTAAAATTTGGTGACATTGAAACTTTATTTTTATTAGATATTTTCTTCATTTACATTTCAAATGCTATCCCCAAAGCCCCTTATACCACCCCCACCCTTCTCCCCAATCCACCCACTCCTTCTTCCTGGCCCTGGCATTCCCCTGAACTGGGGCATATGATCTTCTCAATATTAAGGGCCTCTCCTCCCACTGATGGCCGACTAGGCCATCCTCTACTACATATGCAACTAGAGACACAAAGTTCAGAGCTAAGACGGAAGGAAAGACATTGAAACTTTAATGGTTCACTGTTTATTATAACATTGCCTGCAACAGGATGCTTATTGCTTAAATGGCTGTGAGCTCCATGAGGAAGCCTGTGTGCCCTGCTGAACAGGGCCCTTGGGAACCATTGAATAATCCGGTGAGGCAGATGCCCCCACAGGCAAGTCTCAGGCCACAGATGCTGTGTACCGGGCAAACAGCTCCTCGAGGCGGCGATGATGGTTCTCCGCAGCAACCTCAAAAGACATCAGGTGCCTAGTCTTACTTAATGAAAACATAAAAGCCTCTGCCTAATTGCTCCAAGATTGTGCAGTGCGTTTCCTCCCTTCCTTTGGGTTGAGCTTGTTAATTCCTACATCTGTGATGCTGGAACAATTGCAGCCTCAAGTCCTGTTTTCACAACTTGTAAGCAAAATTAAAGCTTCCTTTTTTAATTAAAATTTAAACCAAGCTAGAATTAAAACCCCACTGCAAAGTAGAGGCCTAGGAAAGCCCCAGAAGGAACACCTGTTCCGAGAGTGTGACAGACAGATGCTGGAAACATGCTGACCCTGGGGGAGTTGCTGGGGCCTCTCTAGAGGGATGTCACCCTCTGCCATGCTTTGGCTGTTTCAACCTCTCCCTCCACAGTAAGCCACCTCTATAGTCAGGGAACCCAAGTGCACAGTCTGTAGTACTTCCAATGTTTAGTCAGAATTTAATTTTGCCCCATATGACTTCATCTATTAACCCTGACGACAATGATCATAAAAGCAGCAAGAGCAGAAGTAATAATAAGAACACCAAACTCTTGTCTGGAAGAGGAAATGTGGTACATCTTGCAACCTAGTTCTTTACTTTCATTGGTTGTCCTATGAATTAACTTCCCAAGAAAGATGCTGAAGCCAGACACAGTTTCTGCTATCAATGTACTGTGTGTGTATGTGTGTGTATGTGTGTGTGTGTCCATATATATATACTGGCACCTCCTCCTTTTTGTTCCTATTCTGTACTCTGACAAAAGGAAAGGAGAAGACTGTTAAGCATGAATCTGAAGAGGAACACAACAACACTCATGGAGGCCGAGGTTGCCAACTTAGGTACACTCACCTGGGTACTGTCTGAAAAAGCCTTTTGCACTTCCAAAGTACTGCCATATGAGAGATGGATCCCGATCAAAGTTATCCACAAAAACTTTGTTTAGAGATTCAGACCAATACACTCCATTGACAATGGCAGGATCTGAGAATAAAGAGAACAAGGTGACATTAGGAAGCAGAGGGGGCCAGGTCATAGGTGCCAGACTTCAGGGTTCATTCACACAGGTAGCCCCCACTGTAGATTCTAAAACGCTGAGATCCAGAGATGCTAAGCACCTGGGACGACACTCCTGTCCTGCTCTATGAGCCACCCAGGGGCCTCCACTATGGTGGCTTGCTGAAAGTACACATCCTTGTATTAGTCAGTTTTGATTTGACAGAGAGCATAGTCCTTAAAGGCTGGTGTTGTTAGGATCAGCCTCCTGAACTTAGCATTCAAGTGAAACATGTGCTTTCTCTTCCTGTAGTCTTCTCAGCTGACACAGCTCTACTCCAACTGGAACTGCATCACAGTCTCTCTCTTTCTGTTAAGTGGAATGTGAGGCCTGTAAAGGAAGAAGTCACCTCTTGTCACTCATTCTCTGACCTCACTTGACTGGACAAGAAGATGAGATGACAAATGGCTGCATGGATGGGTCCATAGGTGGATGGGTGGAAAATAATGGATAAAACAAAATTTGTTCTTCAGAAAACACATCTTTAGGGCACTGTGGTGCTCTTAGGACTTCGGAACTAGGAACAAGAAGGTCAGAGGTTCAAGGCCAGCCTGGACTACACAACCAGTCTGAGCTCCACAGTAAGACTCTTTCTAAAAGACAGTTGCTTTTCTATCTTATAGCTGTACTAACAAGTCTTTTTACCTCCCCGTTGAAAATCCAAAGATAATTCTTTGTGTTTTCTTCACGAAAGCAAAGGAAAAGAAGGAGGAAGAAAGTTTGGGTGGCAGAGTTTGCTCTGTGGCTTTCCACTGTGTGCTTATTCCCCTTTACCCCTGAAGACAACACTTCAAAATGGGGCAATGCACAGCAGCAATCAGTTCTGAAAGGAATTGCTCTTTGACCCTGGTATGAATAGGTAAATGTATCAACATGATGAGCATACAGACCAGAAAACAATGGAGAAACTGCTCCCTGCTCCCCTCCCACGGGGAAACAGGGAGCTTACCTGCTTCTGTCTTCCACAAAAGCTTTCTAGTCAAGACTCCTATAACACTGGACAACTGTATTGGAACTGGAACTATGGCAAGAGGTGAGGCCTCTTTCTTTTCTTTCTTTCTTTCTTTCTTTCTTTCTTTCTTTCTTTCTTTCTCTCTTTCTCTCTTTCTCTCTTTCTCTCTTTCTCTCTTTCTCTCTTTCTCTCTTTTTTTTCCGAGACAAGGTTTCTCTGTGTAGCCCTGGCTGTCCTGGAACTCACTCTGTAGACCGGGCTGGCCTCGAACTCAGAGATTTGCCTGCCTCTGCCTCCCAAGTGCTGGGATTAAAGGCGTGCACCACCACACCTGGCAAGGCCTTTTTCAAAACTGCATCAACTACTGGGAGGCAATCCTCTAGCCTCTGCTTTCCTTGTGTACAAAATAGTGACACGGCCCATACCAGAGGCCCATCTGAAAAGTTTAACACATCCAGCTAAAGGTAGAAAGCACCCACAGAGCTGTGCCGTGCACCCCAAGTTCACACCAGTCTCCAGAGTCTCCTGTGAAATTCTGAGTCATGTAGTCCCACCATGGCATGCTCATTCCTAAGATTTCTGGTACTTCAGAGGTGAGAGGGATGAGGACAGATTTTGTCATCCTGGCCTCATGTTGCTTAGTGTACCAAGGGGGAAAAATCATCCTAAAAACACTCCTAACGTGAACTATACTGACAAGGAAATCCATTGTTGGCCCAGGGAATGTGTTGCATTTACTTATAATTGCCAAACAGATGCACTAGACTATCCTAAAAAAGAGTGAGGTACTATCTGGTTCAAATTGGCCTGTGGGCATATATTGTTGTAATTGAATTAATTGATATGGGAAGACTCAGCCCATGGTAGGTGGAACCATTTCTTGGGGTTGTGTCCTATGCTGTTTAAGAGTAGAGAAAGTGAGATAAGTTTCCATGAATTCACTTTCTCTCTAGGCTTCAAGTTCCCAACTGTCAGCAATCAGGCACCTCCCTGCCCAGCCTAAAAGGGACTCCTCTGCAATGTCATCAATCAGGCATCTTCCTGGCCACGCTCCCTCCCAGGGACTCAGAGCTACAACAAGAAACACCACCACTAGCTGCCCAGAGGCAACACCTTTCCACTGTTACCCCTGCAGCATGTCCTCCTGTCACATTTCCACTGTCACCCCTGCAGCATGTCCTCCTGCGCATATGCCACTGCCCTGATCAAAGGTCACGTTTTCTCCTCCTGAACCTCTTCTTCCCTTCCTCCCATCCTCCAGGCCCCCAGAAGCAGACTTTAATAAACCTCCCAGGAGAGACCTTGTTTCATGGTGTGATTTTGTCAGAATCTAACAAGTAGTTAGTTCGCCACCATCCTCCTGCCCCCACCATCTTGATGCACACCCCCCTAAGATGCACTGTTACATGGAATAGTGAGCTGAAATAGACCCTCTCTTCTCTAAATTGTGGTTAACATGGCATTTATTTTTAATCACAGCAACAAGAGGTGATACTAGAACAGTACATCACCTTTCCTCCATGCCTACCCACCCTGTACCCGCTACCTCTCCTTCCTCAGTTGGCCACCCTTAATATGTTTCCTAGACAGAGTTTATAGTTGACAACTGACAAGGTGGCACGCCTAGGTCTAGCCTGACTGTCGCACCTCTGCCTTATGGTACTCTTTTAGATCACAGAGGTCACTGGGACTCTGGATTTTATCTCAAAAGTGCCCATTATAACTTCGGTAACTATAATCTACCGCATCATAACCTGGTAGGGTAAACATGACTGATTCAATCTTATACCATAGAAAGCTTTTATCCTCTCAATCCTGTAGAACAGACCCTTTTATTATTCCTGCCCAAGCTTGATAGTAATTACTGTGACTCACTCCTGGTTGCAAAAGCTACTTACATGAGCCCACAAACATGCAAATAATGACTCTAAAGAAAACCTCATGGCTTTCACCTCCATCGATGGATTAATTATATCAGACTCACATAAAACCTTACCACAGTCAGACAAAAACAATTCTATGTCCCTAGATCGTTGTCCCGACGTGCTGCAGAATCCAGTGTTGTTCAGCTGGACCAGGTTCGCTTTGAAACTGGCTCAGTTGTGTAATCACCACTCCTGTGTGGATAGGAGAGGGATGCTCATCCTTCCAGGTGGTCCTAGAACGCCAGGATTTCCACCCACAGAACAGTGAGCACTGTCAGAGATAGAAAGGTAACTAACTGCCTTCCCGGAAGACCACACCATCTAACTCATTTGGTTGGACACTAAATCTTGCTCTGAAGTTGTGATTTTTTAAGAAAAGGATGATTTGAATTCCCAAGAGCACAGAAAAGAGAACCTGGAAAATATGACCTGCTTGAAATAGGGGCTGGATGGCACACATTCATGTGATTAAATATTTGAGATGACACTTTCCTTGGCATGTAAAATCATCACAGTGAATGGATTGATTCCAGAGGCTCCTCTAGCAAGCAATTTTAATAGATAGCCTATAAGAGCTGCCCATCATTACAGCCAAAAAAGAGATAGACATGCAGACATGGATACAAAATATGTACAAGGAACTTAAATTCCAAACACACACACACACACACACACACACACACACACACACACACACACGAGCACGACACCATGGTTTCTCAACATCAGTGCCCTAGAGCAGAAGTGCAGTAAGTTCAGAGAAAGTTAAAGCTGCCCAGCTACCCTCTTCAGATTCCCAGCCCCTTCCAGCCAGTGAGGAAGAGGTAGCTATCACTCTGAGGCTGGACCAGTATTCTAGTCTCACAGTCCTTCTGAGGGAGTGGCGGAGAATGACCATCTCGTAGTCATTTGTGAGATTCTGAGCATCCTCCTATGCAACAAGCTATGTCATTCCTTGTTTGACTTTGGTTTCTAAATGTTGTCAACAGTCCCCCTTGCCTCACTTAAGATAGTTAATGACTTTTTCTCTAATCTTCACAGGGGTCTTCTTATTCACAATATCCACTGCCCACTCTCACGAGTTACTCTAGACCTGATGGCCCTACCAACAGAAATTCTTTCATTTGATTCTGGAATCCAGGGCTGATTTGCTCAGGAGCCCATGAGAAAGAGTCTGTCCTATGCAGTGTCCCTCTCCTAAACTCCATGTGCTTTGCAATAATCCCGGATTTCTTGGCTAGTAGACACGGCATGATAAATGCTGTCTCCATATTAACATGGGCCACCCTTCTGAGTCTCTGTGTTAAATAACCCCTTACTTTCCTCATAAGGACACAGGCAGACACCAAATCCAGACCTATGCCTTAATAAAGTCACTTCTGAAGGTATAGGTGCCTAGGGCTCAGAGGTTTTAGAGGCCATTATTCCACATGGTATACATACTCTGAATTATCCTCCACAATATATTCCTATTTCATGGTTTGTATATATATTTTTATATGTGCACATGTATTTATGTGCACTAAATATGTGCCTGCTGCCAAAGGAGGTCAGAAAGGGGTATTGGATCTCCTAGAACTGAAATTACAGATGATTTGAGCCAAGATGTGTGTTATGTGAATTCTACTTGGGTTCGCTGGACAGGCAGCCAATGCTCTTACCCACTGAGCCATCTCTCCAGTCCCTATTTCTAAGATTTGAGTTTAGTAAGAATGGGACTTTCCATGGCAGAGGACCTTTACTGAAGCATCAATAATTCTAATTTTCATGTAGACGAGCTTGATTGATGAGTCCTGCCTGTATTGTATGCCAGTGTATTTTTTTTTTTGAAAATGTAGTTTTGGAAATGTGCGTGCACAAGTGTGTGGTGTGCATGCATATATGCTTGTGGGTATTCATTTATGTGCTAGTATGGACATGTATACACACAATTGTGGGAGAAAGAGGTTTAAGTTGGATGTTTCTCTTGATTACTCTCTACCTTGTTCACAGAGGCAGCATATTTTTAATTGCACCCAGAGCTCACCAACCTGGCTAGCTATACTGGCAAGCTTGTTCTGAGGATCCTGACTTAGAGTTAGAATTTTAAGCAGGCCTCCATGACTACACAGCATTTACCCAGATGCTGGGGATCTGAACACACATGCACAGGAAGTGCTTTACCAACTGTAAAGCACTTCTCTCCTCATCCCCAAAGTCAGTCAAATATATACACCAAACACAACATTTTCTCTGCAATAAAAATTTTTCAGGTAACAAGGTAGTTTTTCCCACTGTTCCCAACTACCCTGGACAACCTTATTGTGTATGTCCCTCTATACAAAGTCCAGAAATAGCATCAGTCCAGCATCCTCCCTGACAAGAAAGAATCACCCCCAACATGTCAAGAACAGTCAGCTTTTATCAGAACCGATGCTAGGAGATGCCTGGAGAGAGGGCTGCCACCTTTGTGGTAAATCTATACTTTGTATCTAAAGAGCATCTTCCACATCCCTGGCTTGTCTTTGCAATATATCAGACACACCAACAACAAACAGGCTTTCAACTCCTAGTCTATCAAGTGCTCAGTACAGCAAATGGCCCATGAACAGCACATCAGAAATAGACGATGATCCTTATCCTGTCCATTAGAAAATACACAAACCCAGCCCAGGAAGAGCTTCCAGCTTTTATCCTTTCTCCCTAACAGTGTTGCTGGGCAACACCATCACCAAGCAACCCAAGAGTCTGGAGCTCAAGCTCTGGAGTGGAGACTCAGAATTGATCTTCCACTTGACACTGGCTAGCTAAGGGCCTGGGCCTTGTGACTTCACTTCTCCGAGTGGCAGGTATCATCATTTATGGAAGAGGGACATGAGCAGCTCTTCCTGAGATACTGCTGAGACAAGTCATGTGATGATCTCAGGCATGGAGGCACCCTATATATCATTTAGCTGCATAACTATCCCAGGACTGTGGTGACTCTCCAATGCCACCCACTTTAGTTCAGCTGTCCACAGACTTAATGTAGGTCTGGATCTATCTATTCCTTAAATTTTCAGGGCAAGGAACTCAGAGATTTCTTATTTATGCATACAACAAATATTTCTCAACCACTTACCATATAGTGATTTATTATGGTTTGGATATAAAGTGTCCCCCCCCAATTCATGCACTGAAGGCTAAGTCCCCATCTGATGGCTTTCTTTAAGATGTTTTGGAAACTTTGAGACAGGGGTCCAGTTGAAAGAAGTAGGTTAGTGGGGGCATACACTTGATGGCCGTGTCTTGCCTGGGCTAGTCTTTGCCTCCTGATTTGTTTCCTGGCTACTTTGTTCCTTCTTGCCTTTCTCTGCCTCACCATAGCCCAGAGACAACAGAACCACAAAACAGGGACCTCTAAAACATAAGACAAAGCAACCTTTCCTTCACTCGACTTTCCTTCACTTGGTTAGGGATCTTGGCAGTGATGACAACAATCCAGACAGTTCTATCTCATGAGGAGGCAATACTGAGAACTTCAAATAGAAATAAGTGTGGTACACAGAAAAAAAGAATGGGATATGTCAGAAAGGTACTTTGGGTAGGAAAGAAGGAGGGGGTTCCTGAAGGTGATACATGAATATTGAGAAGACCCCCTAAGTACAAGTCCAGCAAGAGCTTTGTAGAAGGAGAACAGAGTTCAAAGACAATGATCAGAAAAGAAAATGGGTAAAACAAGGATGGGGATCCTGCTGGGGAAGGGGAGGAAAGGGGTAGCATAAGCTAAGGCTGAGGGAATGGGCAAGCTCTGGATAGGATTTTAGCAGAACAGAGAAATTCCCAGCCAAGTACACATTCTCTAGAAGGTATGCCCTGCCTCCATCATACCAGGGTTCATCATGCCTAGATTCATGGTCCAAAATCAAATTTCATTCAGAAATCTATAGCATGCGTAGCTGCTTCCTCCTCCCAGGATAAGCAATCAGAATCTTCACGGCTATCTCAGTGCTTGAATTTCTTCTCCAGACCTCAGTAGTCTGGTACATACTGGATTTTCTTCTCCCTAATACCATTTGTTATACATTGAATTAACAGAACTGAATTACTCTCACTTGTAATTTCCTATCACAAAATCTGGGTCCACTCTTGGGGAATCTGAAAGAATGTGAGTGGCTATAGAGTTACACAGAAATTGCTTTTCTCTAAAACCATCCTTGGAAGGGAAGAGTCTCAGCTCAGATGGCACAATTTTGGTACAGAGCTGCTCTTCAGGAAGGTGTATCTTACCTTGGACTTCGTAGTAGACAGGGTTCTCAGACTTGCATAAATAAAACAATTTGAAGCCAAGCACTGCCCAGATATAAAATTACACTATAATGCGAAGCCTGGGGCCTGAGCCCCCATAGCTGTTCTCCAGGGCCAGTGTTAGACAAACTTCAGGAGAACGAGTGAAAATTTCATGCCTCTCTTTGAGCAAGTAAATGGCATCTCCCCCCACCCATTCTTACTAGATCATTGATTAAATAACAGAGAGCCTGATGCTAACTATCTGTTACTTCTGTCTCACAGAGGATACTACTGCATGTGTGCTGAATTATAGAGCAGATTTATTTGCCAAACATTTGCCCTCCTGCTAAATTTCATGATAGGATAAGTATTAAATGCAGGTTACTTTTCACAAAGATGTAGTCAATTGCTGGTAGTCTTGGGGCCAGAGGGACAAGGAGGATCTGTGGTCCCACTCAGGATGGGGTTGGCAAGCCATTGCTTGGCAAATTCCCAAGAATGCTCAAGATTCTTCTTGTCTATTGTCTCAGTGTGTGGAATTTTTATTCCAATGTTTAGCCTATGCCTTTCTTCTGTTGCTAAGATTTCTTCCCAGGAGCTGGCATTAATTACATCTGCTCCTCTTCCCAAGGTCCCAAAGACAAACAGAGGCATGATTCCACCAAAGTGCATTCTGGGAAACCCAATGAGTTCACTGGGTTTCTTACATAGCAAGTAAGGGTTTATTTGTGGGCTGGATGTGCTATTCCTCTAAAGGCCACACTAAAAGTCTTTACCCATCAAGGATGATGGGTTTCCCATAGTCACATAGAAGAACCCTCAGTCTTCCCTGGGCTATATACTCCAGGCTTTCCTGGAGACCACCCACAATTAGTGCTGAGTTATATACAACAGGTGGTATGGGGTGACCAGATACTCTCAGTTAAGGGTCTTCTGACACTCTCTAAACTTTGAAGGGGTATAAAGAGTCAACAAGCTTCACTTGGATGATATTTTACAAGCAGGCATAGTTGAACTCTCCAAGGTGGTTGTTTTTCTTGTAGGATAGTCCTGTACAACACTCCCTTAACTTATTTAAGTTATATGGAAAAACTATTATAAGTTTTTGTTTCCTTATGGTCTAGGGAAAAGACACAAACACTTCATGAGAGAAAATAATGATAGCCATCAAAATGATGATGATGATAATTAACATTTATCATGTATTACACTGTACCACAAACTATGCAGCACCTTTCCATTGAGTTACAGACTTCTATTTCTATCACTATTTTATAGAAACATGACCCTCAAAACTGTGGAAGTCATCGTCCTAATACATTCCACATTCCATCACCAATGGCAGAGGTTAACAGTTAGCTCCTACAAATGTCCAGAAAATGGGAAGACGGTCATAGCCAATTATCTGACCTATGGGATAAAGCTTCATGTAGGTATCCTTCATACCAGCTCCTACAAATGGCCAGAAAATGGGAAGGTGGTCATAGCCATTTATCTGACCTATGGGATAAAGCTTCATGTAGGTATCCTTCATACCAGCTCCTACAAATGGCCAGAAAATGGGAAGGTGGTCATAGCCATTTATCTGACCTATGGGATAAAGCTTCATGTAGGTATCCTTCATACCAGTTGACATATCACTTGGCACAGCCTATCCTTCCTCAGCTATCAACAACAAAAAACTGAATCAGGTGGCTCTACGAAGACACTGCAGTAAGGTTTTGGGGCTCTGGCTTATAATCTTTGTACATTTTTTGGGAAAACACATAGAGTAGTCAAGGGGGAGTTGGCCAAATAAAGTAGGCAGAGCTGGGAAGCAAGTCCAAGCTCCTTTCCAGAGTTCCCCAGTGTGTCCATCTCAGTTTCTCGTGCAACATGGTATGCAAGGCCAGTTCATTGCCTCAGCATTGGGGTCTATAGAGGGGTGATTTCAAGGCATAAAACCTCAGCAAAAATGCCCTAGACATACAGCTATGAACAACCATTGCCAGTGGACCACATACAGTGAACGGTAGCTATGCATTTAGCCTAAGACAAAATGTAAACATATTTAAAGCATCATAATATAACATACACACACATTGCATTTTTGTAATGCTGTCATGTGGTTCTCAAGTGGAAACTTTATATATGGCAGGTTTGTATCCCCATGTCAAAAAGTCGCACATCCTTGCCAGATAAGCACACTCTAGAATGCTTTTGAATTCTAAAGTGGTATTTGATGCACTATACTCAGGCTGGTATCCACTAAGTTAAAACACATAATTTTGTGTGTGACATGTGTCCATTAACCAATTTACTTTGAAACTCTAGCAGAAAGAAAAGCTGTCAACTTCTTTTTTGAGTGTTTGCTCTCACTGGGAAGGAAGAGAACCTTGTGGTAGACACAGTTAGAGCCTAGGTGAGCAGGCCTCTTTTCCTTCTAGTAAATATTAGAGTAATACCAGGCCCACAAACCTCCCAGTAGCTACTCTGAAGTTGAGTCATACTTGAAACTTTGCACTGATGCTCATAGCTAGAATGGCCTCCTTATCTTAGAATAGCCCTACTAACCCACCATGGCCTCCCACTGGGACTCTCAGACATTATAGTTGGACCCAGGACACCTTTCCAAATCCCATTCCTTTCCACATCTCATCAAATACAGCTCTGACTCCTGGCCAGTCTCATCCAGGGTTTCTCTTTTTTGACTATCATCTCATTGATAGAAACTATTACTACTTGTAAAGATTTGGGTATACAGTATCACTCCTCCCTATACACCCCATATGTGTCAGTGCTCCCTAATACTTGGGTGTTAAAAGCTTGATCCCAGATCTTGGTGGGTGCTGAAAACTTTAGACTAGTGACTAGCCACATATAGTAGATCTCCTGAAGTATGTCCTTATATATATCTTGTATATCTTGTATATCTTGTATATCTTGTAGCTGGATGGTCTTCTTACCTCTCTCTGTTTGCTCCTATATACAATGTGGTAAAGTGCTTTGTGTCACCATATTTCTCATTTTCATGTCCAGCCTCACCTCAGGCCCAAAGTCCAGTTGGACAAAGACTCAAACATCTACAACCATGAGCCAAAGTGATTTTCCAGAAGAGGCTTATGTCAGATATTCTGTCACAGGAATGAGAAGTTCAAATGACATGGAAAACTGCTACTGGAGAAGGTGGCCCTTCACTGTGACTAGATTATCTTGTGGTTCAGTAGCCCTGAGTGTTGGAATTGAAAAAAGCTTGGAGAAGAAAGGTAAGGAAATCTTAGGTGGCTTTATGGGTAAATCTAGTAGGAGTTCAAATGACCAAGATGCTTATAGAAGTATGGCCAATGAAAAGTGTACTAATGGCCAGACACAGTGGAATATGCCTAGAAGTTGAGGTCTTGGCAAATGAAAGCAGGGATGGGGTATTTAAAGGTATCCTTCACTACATATCCAGTTAAGAGTCCATATGGGCTACATGAGAGCCTATCTCAAAAACAACAACAACAACAACAGGCTGCATTTCAGATGGCAATTAGGATTCTACAGAGAATACGACCAGGGGCCATATATGTTATTTTGTACAAAGTCTCTGTATAATTTTTTTTTCAGTATCTTGAGACTTTTCAAGAAGAATTTAGAAGCTGAGGACAAATTAATCTTGCAGAGACAATTCCATGACAGTCTATGGCATGGTTATTGCTGGCTGCTTTTAGATGGGTTTATAGTGAATGTTTGGAACAAAGAACAGAGGCTAGAGCTTAGAAAAATCAGCAATTTGGCCAGAAAGGCAAAACATTTAAAATCATGAAAGATGCAATTGTTAAAGAGATGGTACTACAGAAAAGAAGCAAAATATATTGTACCAAGACAGTAGATAAGATGCCTCAAGCACACCTCAGAAATCAGAGAGACACCATTCATGATAGGCTCTGGGGTACAAAGTATGAGCTTGTATAAAATATTTTTCATGAGAAAAGAGTACCATGGAAAGACTTCCCTTTTTGTAATACCTCAGGGTCAGGGACATATACAGAAGCTTTCCCTGTGCTCAGCCACTCAGGTACACAGAGGCTGCTAATAACTATGGTCCAAGGGAGGCTGGCTACTTTTTGAGCAGGCAGAAAACCTCCACACTAGCCCATGATGCTTGTTTTGTATGCTGACATGCAGAATACAAGATTTATGGGCTCATAGATGCTTCTATCTGGTTTTCAAAGGCAATCCTGGGGAGCTAGGAAATGTGTTACAGGGTCATGGACCTCTCAAGCAATCCCCAAGAGAAGGAGCTGTGGAGATGAAGTCCAAGAGGCAATGACGAATGCAGGAAGTTGAAGATGCCAGGAATGTGAAATGCATGCCAAGGAAAGCCACAGTCATTGAGCAGAGGTAGCCCAGGGGAGAAGCCATGTGTTTTGTAGCCAGCAATGTATGAGTAGGGCTATCCATTCCCTTGACAGTTCATACCATGTTACAACATATTCAGGATTCCAGACACGAAGAAGCAGTATTACGGAAGTGTTTCTTCTGCTGGGTCTCAATCTTACTGTAGTCCCATCCAGCCTAATTTGTCCTCATTATCCACCTTTAAAATGAAAATTTTATATTTATATATATATATATATATATATATATATATATATATATATATATATATATATAATCTGTTTTTTGTTTTTTAAACTGGCTTAGAATTAACAGTCTTTCTTCAGTCACAGATAATTTTTTTTTTCTCAGTGGCTTATACTTAACAGTTTCTCTTGAGTCTCAGGAAAGGCTATGGACTTTTGAGAGGTGCTCGCACGTTTAGAGATGGGCCTAGTTAGAGGAAGCAGGCTGCCAGCATCATGTTAGTGTGCGAGAGCATTCCCTACCTCTAGCCTGTTCTTGGCTTTCTCTGATTTTTCTGATTTCTGGTTGCATGAGTTATGCAGTTCTTTCCTCTGCCATGCTCTTCTGCCTCAGTGCTCTGCCTTGCCATAGGTCTGAAGGTGATGGAGTTGGGCATTGAGCTGGGCATGGACTAAACCTTAGAAACCCAATCAAAACAATTTGCCCTTATAAATTGGTGTTCTAAGGTATTTATCACAGTGACAGAAAGATAACCGATTAATTTGGCAATCTTATCAGAAAGATGCAAATGATAGTTTTCAATATTCTGAAAAACACAGAAGGAACATACTGGATAAAATATATATTTATTTATTCACTCAGAAAATATTTTCTGAAGACAGACTAAGTGTCACCATGTAATAGGACTTAGGGGTAAAATAATGGGGAAAACAAAATGTGGTCTTCAATTCAAATACACCCTGGGGGGGGGGTATTTGGAATCTATATGGTGAAGAGGCCTAGGGTGAGAGAAAAGGTTCAGAGTAGCCTATCAGAGACAAAGCAAGTTGATGTGCCTTGAAGTTTAGGAGTCAAATGGAATCTGGCATGAAGAGTAGAAAAGTAAGGACTTCAAGCAGAGTTATGCAAATTGGGACCTTCCCTCAAGTCTTAGCTCAACAGCACCAGAGACTGCTAGAGAATGGGGCAGGCACTCAAGGTTGTCATTGGGCAACACCCCGAGTGGGCAGGCAGTAGGGTTGTGGGGAGTATCAGGCTCTTGCAGTCCTTTAGGAGACATGATGGTTCTGTACTCTGGTGATGAAACAAGAGGTGCCAGAGGTGTACAGAGCACACACATACTGCTTTACCTTTTGAATTAGAGAGGCAGGCATTGTGCAAGTGGCCACTTCTCTCTTCTGTCTTAGACAGTGGGGAGGACAGCAATGCAACACTGTAAGTGTGTACTAGAAGTAACACAGGATCTGTGTGCTCTAGAGATGACATAGGAATAGGGGATTCCAAGGAATGTCAGAAGGGCAACTTTATTCCCCAAAGTTGGACTGTCACTGACGTCAAGATTATAGATGAATTTTCCCTTATCACCATCTTAGGAATGCATATAGGCCACTCTTTAGAAACTTTGGGCTGAAGGAAACAGAACTACTATAGTACCCTGTATTTTGAATATGTTTAGCCCAGGTAGTGGCACTATTAGAAGGTATGGCTCTGTTAGCGAAAGTGTGTCAATGTGGGAGTGGGCTTTGAGACCTTCCTCCTAGCTACCGGGAAGCCAGTCTTCTCCTGTTAGCCTTAAGATCACAAAGCAGCACTCTCAGCTCCTCCAGAGCCAAGCTTAACCTAGATGCTGCCATGCCCCTGCCTTGGTGAGAATGGACTGAATCTCTAAACCTGTAAGCAAGCCCCAACTAAATGTGGTCCTTTATAAGACTTGCCTTGGTCACGGTGTCTCTTCTCAGCAATGGAAACACTAAGACACACCTAAAACCAGGAATGATTATAGAAGAAAGTCCTAGAGTGCCCAGTCTGCATGCTGGGAGCCTCCATGGCACTTCTGTGGGTAGATACCACATGGTGTTTTCATAGTACCAGCTGACCTCCATATATTGTCTCCTAGGAAGATCATGTGATTCTGTGGAACATGAGCAATCGGGGGTCACACAAAGGTCCACCATATATCCAGAGGGTTGTGGGTTCTCATTTGCAGAAGACAATGAGGGCATATGAGATGCAGTATGGACTAAAGCTTGAAAACCATTTAGCTTTTGACCTCTGCCCTCTTCTTTTATGAGCATTCAGTCAGCAAGCACTTACAGATAAGGCATTTGAAGTGTTATCTATCCTATGTTCCATATGGGGGAGGGGGACACATAAAAGAAAATTCCTATGGAAAGAACAGATGTTCTGACAAATCGCACGCATTTGAGGACAATGTCCAGTCTACATGGCTGTCATCATTTAGTAAGAACCAATTCTTGATATTCACCCGGAAAGTCTGTTCTTATTTCATTTAACCTTTGGAAGAGAGAATGAAGCTGAAACCTTCCTTCCATCTTCCAGACAGGCCTGGCTCCCAGGAAAATATGATTCTGTGAGCCTGCCATCCAAACTGATGCTATCAGCTCTTTATTGATATTTAATATAAATGCAGCCCCGAGGCTAGCAGATACCTTGACAGGGTCTGAAACATAATTGCCATGGAACTGTACAAACGCATGTAGCAATTAAGGAGCTGTCTGAGATGTTGCTGGTGCAAAGACATAGGGCTGCAGGCTGGACAAAAGCATCCGGTGCTGAGCTAGGGAGTAGACAACTGCAGTGGGAGCCAAATGACAGAACGGCACAGCTGCTGTGGGCCTGGATATCACAGGCATGACTTGGGTACATTGTGGGCATTACAAAAGGAAACTGGACCAGATTTAAATCTGATGATGCTTTCAACACCCAGAGACCAAAAATTGAGCCTCCTTCCTCTGACACAAGATTGTATGCTGCAGGGAAAGCACAGCTCTGACTCTGGCTTTGAAGAGTTGGAGAATGAGGGCTGTGTTGTCTACTATTGTCAACCCTACACAGACTAGGTCAACTGAGGGAAGGGACTTCCATTTGAGAAAAATGCCTCCATAAGATTGGGCTGTAAGTGGAAAAGCTTGTAGGGCATTTTTAATGATTGATGTGGGACGATCCAGCCTATTGTGAGTACAGGGTAGCCTTAAGCTGATAGCTCTAGGATCTATAAGAAAGCAGGCTGAGCGAGCCATGAGGAGCAAGCCTATAAGAAAAATTCTTCTATAACCTCTTACTGCTATAGCCCCTGTTTCTAGGTTCCTGCCTTGTTTAGGTTCCTATCTTGTTTTCCCACAGTGGATTGTGGGATCAAGGGTATATAAGCCTGTCCTTCCTATTTTAGGGTGTGTCTATTCCTTTGACAAAAACTACCATGACCAACAAGCGAGATGGGGAACAAGGGGTTTATTTGGCTTGCACTTACATATTGCTGTTCATCAGCAAAGAAAGTCAGCATAGGAACTTAAACAGGGCAAGATCCTGAAGACAGGAGCTGCTGCAGAGGCCATGGAGGGGAGCTGCTTACTAACTTATTCCCTGGCTTGCTTAGCCTGCTTTCTTATAGAACCCAGGACCACAAGCCCAGGGGTGCCATCACCCACAATGGTCTGGGCCTTCCCCCATTGAGCAGTAAATGAAAAAAAAGAAAGAAAGAAAAAAAGAAAGAAAGAAAGAAAGAAAGAAAGAAAGAAAGAAAGAAAGAAAGGAAGAAAGGAAGGAAGGGAGAGAGAGAGAGAGAGAGAGAAAGAAAGAAAGAAAGAAAGAAAGAAAGAAAGAAAGAAAGAAAGAAAGAAAGAAAGAAAGAGAAAAAGCTTACAGATGGATCTCATGGAGGCAGACATTTTCCTCAACTGAGACTCCTTCCTCTCTGATGATTCAGGCTTGGGTCAAGTTGACACACAAAACCAGCTAGTATATTCCCCAAGATGTCTTTTTGGGGGGGGGGGCATGGTGTTTCATTACAGCAATAGTGACCCTAACTAAGGCAAGGGATAGGAGAAAGGGATGCATTTTAGTAGTTTAACATCGGCTGGAGATAACTGAATTTTGCATTACTATTTTCACGGCTACCCTAATAGCACTAGCCTAAAAGGTCAGAAAGCCCTCAAGTGAACATACAGGGTGAGACAGCAGTATATGAGGTAACAAGTGCTCCAAAAAATGGGTGGGACTGGAAAATGTACTTCCATTATTCCTAATTCCTCCCAGGATCCTTCCTTGAAAAGTCCCCACCATCACTGAGACCAGCACATGGGATGACAGGCAACACACAAGCACATTCTTGAATACAGAAAATATATTCTTGGCTTTTACAGCATGTAAGTCCATCTTCTCTGTCTTCTTGGTCTAAGACTGACAAAGCACTGAAGAACAAGATGATGTGATCCCCGGACAGAGAGGCCAGTTATAGCTCTGTCCCTGTAAGAGTGTGTAAACAGGGAAAGAAGTAGATGTGGGAGAGGGTTCCAAGTGGATGGTGGCTTCTGTGAGTGGATCTCAGGAAAACGTTGCTCCTTGAAGCTCTGGGAAGGAAGCCAGCTTCGTGCTGAGGTGGTTTTATGGACTTGGCACCAGGAGTCTGGGTTCACATTGAGTAGAGGATTGTAAGTACTTGTTTCTGATGCCCAATTTCCTGTGAGGATCTATGGGCCATAAACCTTTTGAACTGTACCACTGCAAGTGTGAACACTGCCAACGGCCATGATATTGACTAGGAATGATGCTAACTTCCTGTAATGTTGGCCAAGAACTATTAACAAGGAGACTCCAGCTGTCTTCCACTGGACCTCATTCACCCTACACATTCTTTTATCAGCTAGAGTTTCACTTTCAGAACAACAGCATTGAGCAACATTAAACGAAAACCAAATGATTCCATTTATTGACTCTCCATAGTGCACATATAACACCTAACTCCTGAGTGACAGGGACAAGGACCCGACAAGCAGCTTCCCTTGACATATAGATGGTTCAACCATATGTTTGATTTCATTAAGTGATTAACAGCCTTGATGACTGTATAAAACAGACATCCAAAAAACAGACCCCTGAGAAGAAAATGGGGCAAGGTTGTCAAACATTTGGAGGTTATAGAAAAACGACTGAGAAAAAAATCTGAATAAAGGAATTATGTATTTCACCCCATGGTTTCTAAGCTTTCAACCCATCCAAGCCTAGCTATATCCATTGTCTTCTTGGCTTGAAATGAGCCAGAATAGCACAGCAATATGAATATATGGCAAAGGCTGCTCACCTCGGAATAGCAGCCAAGAAGGCAGAAAGACTGAGCCAGAGCCAAAATCAGCACTTCAAAGCATACCTCTAATGATCCACTCCTCCAACCAGGCCCCACCAACCACCTCCTATTGCTCTACTCAAAACAGAACTCATCTTTGAGTTTATATATTGGTGAAGGCAGAACCCTACTACCCAGAAGCTCCACCTCTGAACACTGCTTCCATTGTAAGTCAAATTATCTAATGAGCCTTTTAGGAGGATACTTCATATTCAAATAATAACAAGGACTCTAACTATTAATATCACAAAAACTAGTGTAAATCAAACCTATCCTTCTAGGCAAACCCAGAGGACAAGTACAACTCACCCTGTTGGATGGACAATGGAAATGTGCACATGTGGATAAGTGTACACATGTATATCTATAATATGATGATGATATATAGTTGGCAACTTAATCAGAAAGAATTACATTAAAAAGTGTGTGTGTGTGTGTGTGTGTGTGTGTGTGTGTGTGTGTGTGTGTCTCCTTAACACTTGAGTAATCTTCACAGCTAAGACCATGGCCATCTGAAACTTCATAGGCCATTTTAACAGCTCTGGGCATTCAGCATGTCCCAGATACCAGGCAGATTGCTATGCTCATGAGAAAAGAAAAGCAAACAATAATTAACCTACCAAGTTGCTAAAGTAGCAGACGCTCAAGGGAGTTTCTCTTATGATTATGTCAGTGCAGTCTCTATTCCTTCAAGCTGGGATTCTTTTCAATGTAAGACACTTCTGTTAAAATCTTAAAAAGCTATTGTTTCAAAGAACTAAGAAGACTGCCTGGTGTTTCATACATTCACACACACACACACACACACACACACACACACACTCATGTGTGCATTTACATACTGCTTTCTTTCTTTGTATTCTTTATCCTAGAGTTGGACCCATACTTCAGTCTTTACTCTCACAGGGCCTTAGCATTACTGCAGGACTCACAAGCATTGCATCTTCTACTGTATGAGAAGTGACTAAAAAAATTGGCTCCACAGTTCAGAGATTGAGAATTGGGCTAGAGTATACAAGGCCTTGGGGTCCAGCCTCCGAATCATTGAAAAAAAGTGGAAAGAGAGAAAAGGGGGAGCTGGAAGGAGTAAAGGAAGGAGGGAGGGAGGGAAGGAGGGAGGGAGGGAGGGAGGGAAGGATGGATGGAGGGATAATCAAGCATTCTCAAAATATATGGCAGATAGAATGATTTTCATCAAAGTCATCAGAAAAATTTAATGTAAAATAAAGATCTCTTGGGATACAGAGAAAAAAACAAATCTGACAGGAGAGGAAGAAGCACGTGGTGGGCTATAATTGGTGCAAGTCAGCTGATTAGATGTTACAAGTAACAAGGAAGAGAAGAAAATGTTATTCCTGTGAAAATAAAACTAACCAGGCCATACATATTTAACAGGACTGCATGAGAGAAGAAGAAGCCAGCTGCAGGAGTGACTGTGGGGGGAGGGGGAACTTGACAAAAAAAGCAAGGCCTTTTGAAATGGCAGTCCTGCTCCCAAATTCCTCAAGGTCACAGCTATTTGGGCATTCTTGAGGGCACTGCTTACAAAGGAATGTGCTTTCCAGTCAAGGCTTTCTAATAGATTCTCAAAATTTGGGGCAAACTTTATTTTTGTATCTGTAGAAATGTACTGATTCAGAAAGATCTTTGAGCAATACAGATGTTAAAACATTTAAGTCTCAAAATTGGTCTATTTAATCAATGTGACTAGTTTGGAACATTATTCAAACTGCCAGAAATACAATGTAAAATGAAACCTCAGGCCAATATTTTGGAGCCCTAACAGATTTGATGGCTAATTTTATCGTAGACACTAATTATAAATAAGAGACACCAGGATGGGACTAGAAAACCCAATCCAGCTTTTTAATTTACCCTTCCAGGATTTTGCTTTATGTTCTGTTTGATTACTTTTAAACAGCTTTTTGTATGTTAATTAAGGTGCAAATTTATACTCTCTATACTGCTATTTCAATGTATTCATCCATAATAGAAAATAATGGACTGGGAGCGCTGAAGACATAGCTCATTTATAGACTGAGTGTGCTTAGCACCGTCAAACAGGAAAGAAGCAGGTTGGATAGATGATTCTGAGGTTAACAGCTCCAGCTGCCCACCCTACAGACCCAAGTCTGATTCCCAGCACCCAAACTGAAGCTCACAAATAGGGTAACTCCAGTGTCAGGGAATGTGACTCTTTCTTCTGTCCTTCGAGGACACCAGGCACACAAGTGGTGTATTACATGATATACATGCAGGTAAAAGACCCATATTTATAAATAAAAAAGTAAATGAATCTTGTTTTGTTTCTGTTTTGGCTTTTTTTTTTTCCTAAAGGAAAGAACATACTGACTTTTTATAAGACCAGAAGCTATGTTACTCAAAGAATCTCCCAAAGTAAGACCTGCCCATGATGAAGCCAGGCTAAGGATTAAAGGAATAAATAAAATAGAATGGTTTGATCATGTAAAATATGAAGTGGGAGGAACAGACAGCCATAAGGATAAAGGATAAAGAGACAGGAAAACAAAGGCCAGTTCAAAACTAAAAGGGAATTTGTTACAAAAGATATATCCTCTCTAAAACCTATTACTATTCATTTACCATACATATGGAGAGATCTTATCTCTCACAACCAAATTTTGCACAGGACACAGTTAATTAGCAGACAGGATCAGTAAAAATCATACCAGAGGCACCATCTAATCTCGAGTAACACAAAGCTTATTTATGAAGGAACAGGAAAGGGCCCTCTTTGCCTTCAAAACAACTGATTATTGTAGACGAGTGGAATAAAAAATTAACTCTCTAGACCTTTAACTCTCTCCAGATATTGTCATTAAAGCAATAAAAAAAGACCAAATGTTGAAAATATCTCCAAACTATTAGGAAAAACAATATTGAAATAGATAGCAGATGCAGGAAGGCATTTGGGATGAATATGTTAAGGGTCCACAAATGCGAATCATCAAATCCACTTAATTGTGCCAAAAAGAAACATAAGAAAGATCTTTTGATAAACAAAATGCAGACAGCATTTAAAAAAAAAGTTCTTTTTGATGTCTTGAGGCAAGCACCATTCCTGACTTTGTGACGTCAGACCTACTAGACCACCAACACCCAGGCTATGATGTCTTACCAACCACCTTCAAGAACAGGACAGGGCCCCAACCTCAGGCCTTTAGGGCAGGGGGTAGGATGTCAGATGGAGTCTGTAGTCAGTTTCCTTTAGCTTAATGGAGGGTAGGGGTTCAAAATCACCTCTACAACTAGTTTCGATCTTTTCCTCAAAATGACTTATTTTAATTAACAAAATAAGTCTCTATATCTAAGAAAAGCAAAAAAGATTGAAAAGGAAATTTAAATCACCCTAATCTAATTGACAACTCTTATTAATATAATTGTCCAGCAAGTAGGAAGACATTCTAAAGGGGTACTTGTGCCCTACCCGTAGTCTGTGGGCTATCGGGCTGTTGAGACAGTGGAACCCGAGAAACTGGATTTCCCTACGGCATCTCTTAGTAGGAGACAGGAAAGACTGGTGTCTAGGACCAGTCAAGGGTACATTTTGTCTCCCAGGTACTGCCCCCCCCCTAACATCATATCACTTTGCATGAGAGACTGGCACCAAACACTGATGGGCAGGATTATAGTGTCAAGTATGGCTTAGCTACACATACTTCTTGTCTTCTATTTAAACAGACACCTCATGTCAAGAGATTGAAGATGGACCGAAGACCTCTATATCGAGTCTTTTTTTCCAATGTGGCCCCATTAAATAAACCTTTCTCTGCTTCTCACTATCACTTGTCTCTTTAATTAGCTTTGAGGACAGGTGGTGTTCTAGCTTCATTCCCGTTGCTGTGATAAACTATCCTGACAGAAAGCTGGACAGGGCACTGCTATTGCACATGTGAACATGCAGTGGCTGTGACTGCTTGCACAAAACCTGACACATCAAGCCAGGCAAAATCCCAGCATGGATGGGGAGGGGGTCATGAAGTTTCACCCTTAGCTGAGGACCCATTAGCTGCTGATGCCTGGTGGGAGGTGCAGGGGTGGGTAGGGGGGGAAGGGCCAGTTTTCCTCAGGGATCTGGTTCCTGAGAGGCCACCCAGGCTCTAAAACATAGTCCTGCATCCACTCAAATAAAGGTAGCAGTAAGTGGATTCAGTGGGTAGAAGAAGGAAAGAAGGAGAAGGAGGAGCAGGAAGAGGAGGAATAGGAGGAAGAAAAGGAAAAGTGCAATAGTAATAGTAATGTTTTCACCTTGGGGGGCTCCATATAAGATAAATTGAAGAAAATGGAGTAAAATAATAGAAAGCATTTTAGGGGATAAAAGGTTTGTTTAATTTATAATTCCTGGTCGAGGGGAAGTCGAGGCAGGAAGTTCAGTAGCAAGATACTTCACATCCAGAGGCAAGAGCAGAGAGAAATAAATGCATGCAAGCCTTCTTTTTCTTCCTTGCTTGCTTTCTCCCCTGATACCCCTAGGGGCGATGCTGCCCAAAAGAAGGCAGGATCTTCCTATGTCAGTTCACATCCTACAGACTCCTCCATAGACAAGGCTTCAAGGCAACCTGATCTAGATTAAGACTTTCTTTATTCCCAGTTGATTCTAGAGTGTCTTAAGTTGACACTTGAAACCATAAACCTACACAGCTGGATTGTCCTGAAGTTTCTTAGTTACAGCCTTGGCAAGCTTTTCTCCTCATCTCCCCATATCTCTCATTGCTCGAGACCAGTGTTCCCTGGTTCCTAGAAAGTTCCATCCATATGTGGCTAATGTCTGCATGTGCCCCTTTGTATCTTTTCTTTATCTGAAAAGGACAATTGTCATTTGATTTAGGTACTCTTCTCAATCCAATTAATATGTCCTTTCAGAATATTTAAATTATTCCATTTGTAAAATCTCTATTTCAAAAGTAGATCACTTATTGGATGAATGTTTGTACATCCCGCAGCAAACTCGTACTTTAAAATCCTGACCATAGCGTGAGGGATTTTAGAACTGAGAGGTGATCAGCTTATGAGGGTGGAGTCTTCCTGATGGGATTTGTGCCCTGGAAAGAAAATATGTGAGAGCTGGTTCCTGTAATCACAGCAAAACAACAGCCACGTGCCACAGAGAGAGTTGTCACCAGAACATGACCATGCTAGCATACTGAGCTTGGACTTCCAGCCTCTAGAACCAGGTGAACAACATTCTGATATTTAAGTTACCCTGTCTCTGGTACCTTTGTTATAACAGCCTAAGCAGACAAAAGCAATTGCAGCCTGAGGTCCTGAGCAGCCAAAGGCTGTAGAGAACATTACTCAACCCACAACAATGACCTCCAGTTGTTTAAAAATACATATTATTGAACAATGGATAGGTTAGACAATTCTTCAAATTACTTAATGTGACATAGCATGAACAGGTGAAAAATGGTCTTTGTAAATCTGAAAAGAACCTCAGAATCAAAGTCCCCATAGTATGTCAGGGAAGACAGTGGTGAATTACAGTCAGCTTCATCAGGATCTCTTGTGTTTTTTATTCTGTTTGAAAACTTACCAGTAACCAGTCAACTGACCAGGGTTTGAGGTTGCTTCTAAAGATGATGTTTTGGTAACAGGATACTGTCAAGACTCTAGCTCTGCCTCAGGGGGCAAGTGCAAAGGATAATTGGCACAATCAACATACTCAATTGTTGCTGCCATTCTCTTAAAGGGGGACATACAGTTCTCTTAGAAGTACCTGCTCAGAGCAGACACTGACCACCACAGCGAGGGGTGGAGGGCAGCTACAGATTGGGTTTTCAGTCATTTTACTCCCACCTACAAGCACCCTCCTCTTTTTCCTTTCCTGGTAAAGTGGACAGTCATTTCTTCATTCCACAAAGCAGCAGAGCTCACTCACCAGCTGTTTATAACACTGGCCCTAAGACCCCCTGTTCTTTGCTAGGCTCTGAAAGTGCTCTCTAATCTAGTAGCCTAACATCGCAAATTTCCTTACTTAACCAGAGAAGCCCTGACACTATTTACACACACACACACACACACACACACACACACACTCACACAAACACACACACTCTCACACAAACACACACACTCTCACACAAACACACACACACACACACACACACACACACACACACACACACACACACTGCTTTGAATAGAACCAGATGGAGCACACCAAGAATTCTCTGCGTTTTTGTCTGTTGGCTGAGTACAATGGACAGAAAGCAGTATAAGAAGGGAATAGACTTCTTAGAAAAATAGTGAAGTCTGAGGATGAAGATGGGTGCTTTCTTTGTGACAACAGAGATGAGTACGCAGGAACTTTCATTCTCTGCTTCCTTCCCTCAGCTCTGGGAAGGGCAGAGGAGGAGGCAGGAGCAGGGGCAACAGATCTCTTTCATTCTTAGCCTCAGATCACATGTGAATGAGCTTTCTTCAAGGTGAATGAGGACCCCAGGAAAAGATGCTTAGAAGAAGAGGAGGCCAGCTGAGCAAAGCCAATGGACCAAACTCAAGTGCCTGCTAAGGGTCCCAGGAACGTATGTGTGCCCAGAGTTGTTTAAACTTGATTAATGATTAGTGTCCACGCTAATTTAACATCACAACTATTGCCTCCAAACAAGCAATCTAGGATGTCAGGCAAGAGTTCACTGGGTAGACTATCACAAGACTGGCAAGTTCTTTAAAAAGCAGGAAAGCCCCAAGCAGGTGATAACAAATTACACTGATCTCAGCAGGTCTGAGACCAGAGGCCAGACTGTGCCCAGGGTTCAACACCCAAGTGACCAAAGGACAATCACATAACTTGCCCACTATGGTAGGAAATGACCATGGAACACATGCTCAGGGTCCTAGGCATCGTCTTGAGAAGGAAAGGGTTGCGAGCAACCAACAGTGATACCACAGCCAAACCTTCATTCAGGCTGGGAACAAAGGCCAGGGCAAGGCCTCACATGGCCATTGTAGGTATGTCAGGAGGACGGTTCACATCTGTGTCACTGTGGTCAGGGGTCAGCATTATCTTGGAGTTTATGGGGGTCCTAGCTATCACAGGGAGAAGGGCCTCATGTCTGACAAAAAGCCAAGTTCAAAACATCACTTAATCATGCTAAGCTGCCTACAAGCAAGCATGAAGCCTCTGGTTTCTTGAACACCTTGAATAATTAGGTACTCAAAATGAAAATTCTTGCTATTACTCTATTTGGATACAGCGACAACAGTGTTGATCCCTTCAGTGCATGACACACTCTATTTAGTGGCTGTTGGCTCAGTAGGGGACTCCTATGAAGGGCTGGTGTTTACACAGACCCCATAAAGGATAGATAGGCCAATAGCACTTTCTCCAGGATCCACAGCATAGAGTAGAAAGAGTTAGGATAGTGCCATACCCTGGGGCACCAGGGCTGCCACACTCTGGGGCACCAGGGCTGCCACACCCTAGGGAACTAGGGCTGCTGTATCCTAGGGAATCGGGCTCACCTCTTTCCCCAACATACAAGGGATCTCTTCACTCTTGCCTTCTGTACTCCTAGCCCAGCTGACCCTGATCCCTCACAAGGCCAGCATAGGGACCCTTGAAATCTTATGTCCAATGTAACAGTTTTCTGCTGAAAGTCTACACTTCCCAACTTCTCTTGTGGAGTGCACAGAAGTCATCTCCACCCCTATAAGGGGCATATGCCAGCTCCTCCCAGCTCCTTCTGTAGGCACGTTGGCCATTTGAGGATGTAAGTAACAAAATGCTCCTCCATATAATCATGATCCCACCTAAGGTCAGACCAAGCCTCTCTCCCTTTCCTCGGTCTGTCTCTCTATAGCTGCTCTTTTATTGTTCATTAATTTATTTACATAATGTCCCAATCACAGTCTCCCCTCCTCTCCTCCCCTCCCCTCTCCTCTCCTCCCCTCTCCTCTCCTCTCCTCTCCTCTCCTCTCCTCTCCTCTCCTCCCAGTCTCCTCTTTCTCCTCCTCTCTCCCCATTTCCCTCCTTTTCACCTTAGAGAAGGGGAGGCCTCCCATGGATATCAACATACCTTAACATATGTAGTTACAGTAGGACTCGTTGCATCTTCTATTGAGACTAGACAATTGGGGCAGCCCAGTTATGGGAAAGGAATCAAAGGCTGGCAACAGAGTCCGAGACAGCACCTGCTCCTGCTCTTAGGTCCCACATGAAGGCCAAGCTGCACACCTGCTACATTTATGTAAGGGGTTTAGGCCCATCCCACGCATGCTCTCTGGTTGCTGGTTCAGTCTCAGTGGTGATTCCCCCATAGTCCCCAGTTAATTGATTCTGTATGTTTTCTTGTGGTGTCCTTGACCTCTCTGGCTCCTTCAATCCTTCCTTCCCCTCTTCCACATCTATGGCTGCTTTTAAATAACCTAATACAATATACCAGAAGTCTCTGCTTTCTGGGTCATAGTGCCTGTCCTTTCTATGTTCCCTTCCTCCCTCTTCCCTCATCTCTGTATAGCCTCTTCACATTCACATGTTAGTAACAAAGCTTAGAGGAAGGTCACTGACGCTAACAGTCATAAGCACCTACCACATATTTGTTTCTGCGGGTCAGTGTGCTGACACCTGGTTGCTGCCCCACCTGCTGCTGTGAGTAGCCCTCAAATTTCACAGGAGAGACAAGTGGATTTTTAGATCTTCTGGGCACCTATGAATACTCAGTACAATGGGAGCTCTAGCAATATTGACACAGGTATGGCAATAGCTCTAATAATATTGGCAATGAGAATAATCACTGAAGAGCCTTCAGCCAGTCTAGGAACCCTTCCCACAATGCCTAGGGCCTTGTGGTGATTTGAATATGCTTGGCCCACAAGGAATGACACTATTAGGAGGTGTGGCCTTGTTAGAGAAAGTATATCACTGGGACGGTGGGGGGCTTTGAGGTTTTATATATATATATATATATATATATATATATATATATATTTTTTTTTTTTTTTCAAGTCTGAGTAGAGTCAGTCTCTCCCCTGGCAGCAGTCAGATCAAGATGTAGAACTCTCAGCTCCTTCTATAGCACCATGACTGCCTGCATGCTGCCATGCTGCCTGCAGTGATGATAATGGACTGAACCTCTGAAGCTGTAAGCCAGCCCCAGTTAAAGACTGTCCTTTATAAAAGTTGCTTTTGTCACAGTGTCTCTTCACATCAATGGAAACCCTAACTAAGACAGCTATGCCCCTTACCTTGCTCTCCAAGGGCTCTCTGCTCCCCCTTTCACATTCAGTGTTTTGGGGCCCTGCTTGTCTTGGTTTAGGAGCAACCTGAACATTAGCCATTCAGCAGAAGTTGGCTCACTGAGTAGCAATAAAGCAAGCCTTGGAATTTACAGTGACATTGGGATCTATGGCCACCAGCGAAGGGCACTTCCCCTCACTCCACGTCTGGCGTAGATGCTTTCTGGTAGGGTTTGCATCAGATATGCATGAGTAACCCCTTTATAAGAGGGCTCCCAGTTGTTCCAAGACTGTTCGTGGGCACCTCTTCATGCATAAACATGACGAAAGTGGCTCAATATGATCATGGGCATGCCACACACACCCGTGAGATTGTGTTTAAAGGGGAAAATAAAAAAGCAAAAAAAGCAGTAGATCACAGTGGAAAATCCAGAGTGCAGAAAGAGAGGTGTGATGAAAAACAACAGAGAGGCATCTTTAATAGTGATACATGTCTGGCTTGTCTGCCGCCCACCCTCACAAGGATGTGTGCAGTACGTGCACACTCATGTCTCAGTTATACTCACTAGCCTCGAGCCATAGGCTCAGTTGTAAAGATGAATTCTGTATTGGTTTTAAAGATTTTAAAAATTAGTTTGACTTAATGATTCTGTGGGTGAGCACGAGGCATGCAGTGGGGGTGGGGTTTACATGGGAGCGCAGCGGCCTGTGGTATCAGAGGTGTTGGACTCCCCTTTGGCCAGAGTTACAGCTTCCCAACAATGGTGCCAACACCCAAACTTGGGTTTTCTGCAAGACCAGTGTGTGCTCTTAACGACTAAGCCTCCAGACCTGCGCTGGGTGTTTTAAAGCATATGTCACTAGAATGATTTGTAAGAAAGCCTGCAGTTTTCAATGGGATGCATGAGGTGCAACCACAAACACTCAGGTGTGAATAGCTTTAAGCGAAGAAATCAAGAAATCATCCAAAGGTCCCTGAGGACTTAAAGTTCTCATTTTCTATCCAGTAACCTCTTAGCCCCTTTTACTTTGAAACCTGATGGCCACTTCATCTGTTCTCCAGATGAGAATAGATTGGGGGCTGACAACAACAAATTGACCATCAGAGACCCTGGTCATGCTAGACATTACTCAGCTCCTGACAGGTGACCTGTCTACCACATAGCTTCTACTTTTAGCTTGGCAGTGGGCTGAGAGGGAACCTGGATCAGGCCACATCACCAGCTTAGGACAGCCTGTCATTATAGATTTTCTTTTAGTAGACATACAATGGTCCAAAATGATAACCCTATAATTTATATAATTTGGAGTTATTAATATTCTTTTCCTCCAACATTAGACATTATTATAAATGAAGACAACAGGGGATGTAACAGCTTAGTAACCCATAGAAAATAAAGGAATTAGCAGAGCAGGGAAATATTTTAGCCATAAATTACCATAAGGTCCAAAGGCTAAACATGAATACTGTTATAATGAAAAAACCCATGTTTCTTTAGAATGGAATTTTCAGGACAGCAGAAGCAAGATAACAACAAAGAATGGATGAGCTATGCTGGGAGAGAGTACCTACTTGCTTATTCCTTTAAATGCTACTTAGAATTTACCTATTCTAAGGCACAGTTTTAAAGCATGACTTTCAGGTGTTGCAATGTATCAGAGGTACCCGCTAAATGGAAGCGCAGGGTGATGGGCTTTCCTAGCAAAGGATCTGACTTGGCTTCTAAGATTGAACACTAAGGATGCCTCCCCTTGCTGTGCCAAACACTGGACCCCATGGATCTCAGGATCACAGCTCCCTTGACTCCCCAAACACAAGAAAAGCCTGGGACAGCTATACTAGGGCACTTTCAAGAGTCAGATGCTGGGTTAGAAAGGTGGCTCTAGGGAAAATCACTTTCTGGGCAAGTGTGAGTATCTGAGTTCAAGTCCCTAGGACCCATTTAAATCCAGGCATGGTAGCAGGCATTTGTAATCCCCATGCTCCTATTGAGATGGGAGGTGGAGACCGGAGATACCCCAGAATCTCACGAGCCTAAGCAGACATAAGCAACATCAAGTAACAAAGTAGAGACCTTGCCTTAAACCAACACCCAAGGTTGTTCTCTGGTAGCTACATAAGTACTATGCCACAATGCATGTGTGCTGATAGACACCTGTACAGAGAAAAATGTCAGCTGTTGCCCAAGTAATGGACTTTAATGCCCTAAAGGTTGGTGCAGAGGGAGACAAGAAGCGTCATGAACAAAGCATCCTCCTTCCAGCCAGTCATTTAAAATTTCAGAGCACTGCAATCTGCCTCTGTGCTGATATTTTCAATACAAACACATAAAACAGGATGAATACTCTTGTGCTCTCTGTCATCCTTCTTGGTTAAGACTACCCTGGCCCAGATATCCTTGACTTAAGCCATTCAATACTGAAATACAATTGGACTTCTCATCAGCCAAGTTAACAGTATCAACCCATTTAAAATCCAGCCTTGGCCTTCATCCATCGCCACCAGGACCTTTGACTTAGATTTCTAATACCCATTCCTCTGTGAACCACTTTGCTCCAGAGACTGTATCTCAGAAACAACTCTTGCTAACTTAACCAGCCATGATACAGAAATGTGTGCCATGGGTCTGGAAACAGAAGATAAGACTCTCCTTGGCACAAACTAAAGGTGTGCTCTTGGCCTCCTACAACTGAGTGTTTTATTAGGGAAAGGGACAGCTTAAATTTGCAATGCAGGGCTGTCTAAGGGGGTGAGACTAAAGAGCTCCTCTACCAGCTCTGAAGGTCCATAGACTGAGTAGGGGCTAAATCTATAAAAGCATGAGATCTATAGAATCTTAGGCACTGTGAGGCTCTAGACTCCTTGAAAGGAGAAGCAGAATCCCTGATGGAAGGGGACACACGCTTATCCACTATTGAGGACTCCCTTGCTCAGCTCCATTCAGCTGTAGCTGAAGGAGGCTACAGTGTGATATCTAAACAACAATACAGGGTGGGGGTTAGAAACAACAGAGAGGAGAGAGAGGAAAAATCCAAAATACCATGTTACCTCTCCTGTGAAGATTCTATATTTAGCTACTTATATGCATTTAAAGGAAACTACTTGGGAGGAAAGGGATCAGCAGGAAAAAAGGGTTAAGAAGAGGCAGAGTACACACACACACACACACACACACACACACACATATATATGTGTGTGTGTGTACACATATGTATATGTGTATAAGTATGTATATGCACCAGTTTACTTTGCTCACATACATGAATATTTCATAAAAAAACCATTATGTTTGATACCAAAGCATAATTATGTTCCATTAAAAATGACAGAGAGCATGGCAACCTGTTCTTAATATCTAAGGGAACAGAGATGGTGCAGGAACAACAGTGTGTAGATTTCTCTGCAGCCTGGTTTGGAACAAGGCAAGTTACCACCACCAATTCTACTGGAACATGGAGATGGTGAGTCTAGCCTTCTCCCAGGTTCCCACTCCAGTGGAGGGAGCCTCCCACTGACTCCCTAGTGCTGGTACAGCACAACTACCCTGTGGTAGTTTGTATATGCTTGGCCCGTGGGAAGTGCTATTAGTAAGAAGTGTGGCCTCGATGGAGGAAGTATGTCACTGTGGAGGCGGGCTGTGGGGGTTCTTAGTGCTCACGCTCCACCCAGTGCAGAAGAGTCATTCCTCTTCTGGCTCCCTTTGGATCAATATGTGGAACTCTCAGCTCCTTCTCCAACACCATGTCTGGTGGACACTGCCATACTTCCCACCATGACGATAATAGACTGAACCTCTGTAACTAACTATAAGCCAGCCCCAATTATATGCTGTCCTTTATAAGAAGAGTTGCCTCTCTCCACAGCAATGGAAGTCCTAAGACATAACCCCAGTGACTTTCCTCATTAGCCCTTTATCCAGGTTCCTAAGGCATTTACATCTGCTAGTTCCCCAGGGAAGAAGATCAAGGTGCACTTCAGGAAACTCTCTGAAGGTTAGATGTGGCTGAAGGTCCTTATAGCTATCCCAAGATAAAGCTAACACAAGAGAAAAAAAAATGCCATGGGGGCTCATCTGTTGCTTCAATACACAAATGGAAGAGGCTAGATATGAGCTGGGACTCCACTTCAGCCTGGGTTTCATCGTGTAGAGCTATGTGTCTTCAATTTTTCGATAGCACCGCATCTCTAAAGATGTGGATTAATACACTGTGAAGTTTAAAATAGCAGCAAGTGGCATCTTTACCCTAGGATACACAGATTTCTAAATGTGAAGCAGTGCTCAGAGCTCTGAGGCCAACCCTCTTAGGAGTTGTGCTCTTGTCATGAAATGAGAAGGAAGAAAAGAAACTAGATCAGAGAAATACACAGATAACATTTCCAATTCAGAATGAAGAGAGACAAGAGATAGCGGCCCTTTAGTGATTAGAAAACAGAGATATCTACATTGTGTGGCAAGGGATGGCAATAGAGCTGAGGGAGGCCACCAAGTCTTCTGTATTAGCCTAACCTAAGCCATGGGCATTCAAATGCCATATTGAAGAAAGTGGGCTCTGAGACTGTGCATCCTGCTTTCAAGACCTACCTATTCTGCTACCAGGAACTCTTCGGCCTACATGGGAGCTTTGGCCCTGACCTCCTGTAACGCATGTCCTTGCTACAGGCTAGGCTCCAGGATGGTGCTGAGATAGTGGGATAAGAAAGAGGGGACTGACCTGTGTCATACTAGTCCTGGCCTCCACTGGGACCTTTTTTTTTTTTTTTTTTTTTTTTACATCCAAAGAATCCTTTAACACCTAGAGCTGCATTTCAAAAGATCCCCTAGTAATCCTCTTGACTCCATGTTGTGGGAAACACAGACAAGACTGCTTCTTGAGACTAAAAAAAACCACACTTTAGATCTGTTTGGGTTTCTATTCTGACCATATAATTTTTGACCTATTATATTTCAAATATAAAATGTTCTTCATAATTGAGGAAAGGCCCAGGATGCTCATCAGCAGACATACCAGAGAGTGAAGCTTCTCTTCTCCCAGGCCAGCATCATCTGTCTTAAACGACTGTTGCTACCACAACATAACACATCACACATGCTGCCATTCATACTGACTCTGCTGTCTACATCTTACTAGATCTGCACAAATGGACCCATTGTGATTTCCACCATGATGCAGAAAGGACTTCAGTCAGAAGACTGGCCACAATTTATATACAGGAGTGTTTGACATTTATGTAGATGTGTTTCTTTAAAAATGAATGTACATGTAAGATCTTTTGTTTTGTCCTCTTAATTATTAAACATTAGTAGACATTCCTACAAAATAAACAGAAGGGCAAAAGGTAGCTTTTTGTACTTTGAGACCAGTGGTTCTCAAACTCCTTAATGCTCCCTAATGTGTCTTTAACATAACCCCTCAAGTTGTGATGGCCCCTAGCCATAAAATTATTTTCATTGCTACTTCATAACTATAGTTTTGCTGCTGTTGTGAATCATAATGTAACTCTCTGTATTTCCTGATGGTTTTAGGTGACCCTTGTGAAAGGGTCGTTAGAGCTCCAAAGGGGCTGCAACCCACAGGTTGAGAGTCACTGCGTTAGCCTCTTTCTATATACATACCTGCTTCTGTATACATACCTGGTTAAAACAACTTAGGAAACATGAATACATGTCTACTTAGAAGTTCCATACAGGAAATCAATACTTTACATTTTCTTGATATGGATAGACAGAGTCAAATACTTTTTACCAGAATGGCTTCTACCCACAATTCCTGATACAACCCTTCTTCTCTAAAACCTCATTGTCTATATTTCTAGACGTATTCTGGTTTTACACGATCCTACTGGAATGACTCATTTAGTTCTGCCTATGGCAGACTTGGGCTTTACTAACTTATACTGACAGACGCTTCCACCTTCCTCCTGCAAGCAAACTCCAAAGGCCTCTGAACCACATGGACAGGTTTATCACAATAATGACTCAAGATAATAATTTCTCAAGATACATTATCTGTATTCGTTGTGTTGTTGACGATGATGCTATGATAAAATATCTGGATAAAGCAGATGAAGGTAAGGAACTGGGCTACTGTGTAATAAGATACAGTTCATCCTTGTAGGATGGACATGGCAGACACACAGGCAGAAGTGTGCAGCTAGGATTCTTTACACCTTTATGTACCAGGACAGCGAGTCTGGGCCAGAAGCAGAGCCAACCTACAACTTCCTATCCCTAGCTCCTCAGCTATGTGAATTCCCATTAGCATCCATATCTAGTAGTTCAATAATCTCTCCCAAGGGGCCTGATAACTGGGAAGCAAGTGTTCAAACACATAAGTCTGTGCAGGGTATTTCATATTCAAATGGTTCCACCTCCTAAACACATTGTACTGCACTTTCTGACTATGCAGAATGCCTTCGTTTGCATTGTAAATCATGACTTCCTTCCTCACTCATTGACTGTATATTTGGATTTGGAGGTTTGCAGGATTAAATGTGGAAATGCTTCATCTCCATCATGTGTGAATCATTGGTACTTATCAAAACTCTGGTGCAGAACTTGTTTTACATATTTAGAACACTTTCTGCTGTAACACTATGTGATGAAGGGAAGAGATTGGAAGTGTTTATGTAAAATAAGAGTAGTTTTCATTTCTGATGGATTGTCACATGCTGAGAAGAAAATAGCACAATTTGACAAAAACAGAATCTTAACTTTTCTGCACATATGAAATGTGCTTGTAAATTCCTAAGACACAGTTATCTGAATACTCAGGCAGAGCCAAGAAGGAGTAGAAATGGTGGCAGACAGGGCATAGGACAGAAAAACAGTATGGCCACAGGTTCTGGAGTCATCTGGGTTCCCATGGCTTGCCTACTTTATTGAGTAATTCATAGCAAGTCTCTTACCTCCATTCTCTCATCTGGAAACTAAGAACAATAGCTCCTACATTACTGAGTAGTATGTATGATAACGTATTAAATTACATGCCTGGCACCCAAAAACATTTTGTGTTAGTTCAAGGAAGAAAATTAGTGGCAGCCATGTCTACAAGGACAGTTGGTAGACACTGTATTTTAGATGGAAGTTTCCACTAGCTTGTATTTGTGAAGAAAATAGATTATGAGAAAAGGCTTCTTTTATGTTCATGTCAAGGCTAGTGCCACATACAACAGCTGGAATCTCCTGACCCTTGTGAGAGGTCTGAGTCCCAAACAAGAAGAAAGTGGTCATTACTACTCCAAGCCATGCACCGTGTGATTGACAATGACAGGGATGAGAGCCATGTTGACTTCCACACAAAGAGCTTCTCTAAGTCCAAGGGAGATGAGTGAGGAGAGATCACATGTGCAGTAGGAATACGGCCACTGAACAAAGGGACATAGGTCTTTAACACCTGTTTTTCTGGCCTTGTGTTACTTTCTATTCATGGTGTCTCATGAAGTACAACTGAAGTAATAAGTTTCCAAGATACAGGTGGGAAAAATGCCACTTGGCTCTGTCATGAACATCCCCCGGCATGAGCTATGTCACCAGGGACTTCACTGTCACCCTTTTAAAAATAACATTAACAATAATGACTGTTACAACATTTTACCACACCACACAACAGGGTCCAGTGCTTAAGGCAAACTTTAACCGCCACAATCACTCCCAGAGCTAGGTGCCGCCATAATGCTTGTTACATGCACAAGCAAGAGTAGTGTCTGAGCCCTCTGTGAGAATGGTGCACTGAGTCACAGGGAGGGAATATCACACATACTTAACAGGCCAAGAGGAAGCCCCAGGGCTCAGCACTATGATCATCACTACCAAGAAAGCCTGGGGCTCATCCAAAGGACTTCCTGCCACTCTCCACAGCTTATTAAATCTGAGGCCAACCTGTATTTCCCTAGCAAAGCAGTCCCTCTTTCATGGGCACAAGGGCTAATGTGGTAACACATTGAACTGAACCAGGGAGAGGATTCTGAATCTACTCTCCCACCTACCACCACAGCTGGAACACCCACGCTGCCATTTCCAGGACATTAAAGGAATCTCCATCTCTCTCCTCCAATTCAAAACAGCTCGGATGGCAAGTACCCAAGAATGTGGTTATCAAGGAATAGCTTTGAATTTTAAAGTCATATTTTTAAGAAGTAAAATAAATCAATTACTCTCTATAGTTAATGTCATGTTTCATGAATGCCAGGGTCAGGGCAGGAGAATGGATGAAAATACTGTCAATCATTGTTCTGATGTGGCCACGATTCTTCCCCAGCCTGACCTCCTCTTGGAGTTTCTCTAGCCTAGGCCTGGTTTCCATTCAGCAGCAAAACTACATTTACTTTCCATATTTCCAAAAGAGGGAAGTACCACCACCGCACTAGGTATACACTTATAAACTGCTAGCTTCCTAAACAGTTAAAGGAAAGTAAAACTCACACACAGATGGCACAAAGGACCAACAAACAGGCAAAACCACCAGAGGACTACTCACAGGAGGATTCTGTTTAATCCAGTGATATCTGTGGAAAACGGCCATCATTCTGGGTCCTTGGATACATCCCCAAAGAGATGAAGGGACAGCTCTATACCCCAAGTTCAAAGAATGATACCCATGTGAAAGAACCTGAATATAAGACGATGCATAGAAAAGGAGAGGGAAGGGCTCAGAACTCTTGGGGAACATAGACAAGGGGCCAGAGTATGACTCTAGGAAGAAGCCAAGGGCCATAGGCAAAGAGGTAACTCTGAGGCTAGGCTCTTAGTAAAGGGTAGTTCTGTCCAGAGTCAAAGGGAAGGGAGAAAGCCACCCAGATAGATGAGGACCTGAAGTAAAGGTAATTTAGGAAGATTGGAGTCTTGGAATCTAAGAGACAATGGAAAAGCTATCCTGTTAAAAAGTGCAGAGGTCTAGACTCAAGTTTCATAAGTGTTTATACTTTAGCCTTCCAACAGTGATGACAGAGAGCTCCATCTGTACTTGGAGGTGAGAATCCTCTTCAGGTTTGGACAGGGTAATGTAAGAGCATGTGCCTTCTTCCGGTATCTGTAGTCTAGATTGGAATGTAGACTCGGAAAAAGCCTCATGCCCACTGACTAGCCTTCATGGTACTAGAAGGGACTCTGCAGCTGCCCGAGAAAAAATGGTCATCATCAATATGAAACCCTTTGACCGCAACAGCAACCTGCCTACAAGATATACTGGTGCAATTGTACACAGACGGTATGGGAGTCAGCAAATGTTTTTTAGATTGGATTTAAGGCCAACTCTGTGAAATGGTACCACTATCTAACATTGCTAAAGCAGTCAGAACTTGGGACTGTGTAGGCCATGGGCTTGGGAGAAAACTTAATACTATTACTTTTGCTAAAAGAACATAGCAATGTATTTACTCCTAATGACACATCATGCCCATAGATCAGTGAGTGCTTCATTCGGCCCATATCAGAGAAGCTTCCTTTTGCAGTAGATGGGAATTAACACAGAAACCTACAACTGGACAATGTACAGAGATTGAGAGACTGTGGAGCACTCATTCTTAGTGGGATGTCTTCATCATTCTGTTTCCCCACCCCACCCCTGAGGTGCAGGGATCTGCAGGGAAGGGGAGATATAAAGATAAAGCCAAAGGCGATGGATGACTCATAGGAAACGGTGTCTTCCACATACAACAGGACTAATGCACATATGAACTCACAGAGACTTTGGAAGCACACATAAGACCTGCACATGTTCAAGCTACACAGGATTTCAGCACTGAGAGGGGATACCTGTGCCCTACCTGTAGCCAATAAATTACCTGTAATTGGTTCCCATTGTCAAGGAAAAAATCAGTTTTATTCCATGGCATGCCACTGGGTACATCAACACTCCAGGGCAGGCCCTGAGCTCAAGAGTAGTTGGCCAGCACAAAATATACTCAACAGTATTTTTGTGAATCTTTTGTTTAATTTTGATGCTTTGGCTGTTTTTTTTTTTGTTATTTGGTTGGGTTTTATTTTGTTTTGGGGGGAGGTTCTTACTGTTTTTTTTTATCTATTTTGATTTTTGGTTATGTGTTTTTTTCTTTTGTTTCTTCCTATTTTGTTTTTATTTATTTATTTCTTGGTTTTTCTTCTGTTTTGAAAGAAGAGACAAAGAGAACATCAAGTTGGGTCAATATGAAGGTGGTGAGGAGCTGGGAATGTCTGAGGAAGGGGAAAGATGATCAAAATATATTGTATAAAAAGGTTAGTTATAAAACAAAGTTACTATTGGCCAAGTTTAAAGGAATAACTCTAAAACAAACAAACCAACAAACAGCACCAGGTGTCTCTGTCTTAGGAACTATGCTGAATGTTACAACTCTACCTACTCCAATGCTACAAATGACTTCAGCCTTGCAGACCAGGAAACAGAGGCCCTGAGAGTTTTCATGAGCACACCACTGCTCATGAACAGGACTGACAGTCGAGTCCCACCATCATCCAAAACCTCCTGGGTGATTTTGGAAACAATCCTACCATAGCACAGGGCAGTAGCTGGAGTGGACATAGCCTAGGAATGGTGTCATAGAAGCCTTGGATAAGGAAACAAACTCATTTCCTACCTGTCACAACTAATAGCTAGAGTGATCTCATGAAGTTTGGCTCATGTAGTGTCCTTGGACCTGTTGCTAGAAAGAATAGCTGGAAAGACTTCCCCGGAAGAAGGTAGCCCCCTTTGCAGCCTATAACCCAGGAACTTGCTGTCACAGAGGCACTGGGCAGAATCACTCTTGTGCACTGACTATGCCGTATGCACAGCAAGAAGCAGTAGGGACCATGTGGCCTCCAAGGGAAGTTGACATGTATGTATGCATCCACCCTCCTATCCACTCATGTTCAATCTCTAAGCCAAATGCAAGCCTGTAGGGCTGAGACACACAAAGGGCCCTGTGATACTCTTCTCCCATTAACATCACTTCCAAGCAATACAAACATATAAGTGGATGTGTACACTCATGTCACCCTATGTCCATGTGCATACACAGAAAAGCAGAAGTGTGAAGGAGTTATCCTTTGAACTTGAACCCCTCCACTCACAATGTAGATTTTGTCAGATGTAGGTAGTTCCTGGGGCCTTCCTAAGGACTATAGTGACCAGGCAGCTACCGGATTGGGAAGAGGGATGTCTTGATTGTTTTTTTCTTTAGAGGCAAAGCTTTGCTTTAGTCTGAAGTCTCTGATATTGACCCAGAGTTTGACTCTATAGTCCTCACTAACATACTCTAGAGGAGCCAGAAGACAGTCCAGAAAGCAGGAGGCAAGCCTCCGCAGGCTTCAGCTCAGCATCCCAAGGAGAAACAAACCATTAGAGTTGGGATTTCTTTCTAACATTACCAGGTCAGTCCTTCCTGCTTAACACAACCCTCCCCACTTCCCTCTGCACAGCCCCCACCCACATATCCAAAGAAAAAAAACAAGGAACTTTAAACAGCTTTTTAAAGGGTTTGTGAAGGCTTCTTGCACATCAAATGGCTCTTCGTAAACAACATTTTAATGATTTCTGTGTAAACAAATCAGAAACATATGGATTAAATTTTCTTCAAAATATACACATGTAATTAAGGGGGAAAGTGCTTGGCAGAATGCATTTTGCATTTTATCAAACTCAACATTGGAAAAATAGGTCGAGACAGATGACAGATGCAAAACCAGAGAGCCCGTCTGCCCTACAACACACACACACACATACACACACACACACACACACACACACACACACACACACACACACACACTCACATCTTAGGATGCCAGAGTCTGCCTAGTTAGACGTCGGTGCTGTCTCTGAGCTGTCTAAAAGAACTTCCTGTGCTATAGCAGACGAACCACTCCCTCAGATTCTGTAACATTGGCAATGACCTTTCCAAAAGCTACTTCCATTTTACAGGTCCTCTAAGCACAGCCCAGCCTGGCAGTCCATTCGTGGCCCCATTGGTACTCATCTGAAAAGTCTAGTAGATGCATACCCTAAGATACATCTTGCAATTCACACATCCCCATAATCTCTACTAGGGTAGTGCCCTTCTGCCATTCCCCCTCCACACCTCTCCCCCACAAGACTAAGCAATGAGAGGAAGCAGCAAAATTAGGTCTTTGCTGTGCCTTCTCCTCTTTCATGCATGGATTAAGTGCAAGCCTGTTTTCAGCTGCCCTCTTCTTCAGGTGTTTCTTCCAGGAAGAATTTGACAATGTATACCATATCTATGGTATTGCACTGGGGTTCCTACCTCATAAGCTCAACATTATTGATATATGTGTGCACTGAGACTCCAGGCCTTAGAATCTACACCATAGTTCCCCAGTACCAAGCCATGTGCACTCCTCTTCCCTGTATGCTCTCCAAGCAGAATCCAGATTCTTCTTCCCTCTCAGTCTTCTTCAGAGTGAGCATATCCCAGGGTACACTGCTCAACTCTTCTTGGCCAAGTGGTTAACTACATAATGCCCAGCTTCATGGCTTTTATTAGCTTCTTATGGGTCTCCCACCCTCCCACGGCCTGACTAGACTTCTGAGACTCCGCAGATCTCTTTCTTGGACTATATAAGAAGCTTCCAGAGCCCAAACTTCCTTGCTTAAGTTCTTAGTCCTCTTGAGTAGAAACATCCTTGGTTTTAGAGTTTAGTACTTCCACACCCCTAAAAGACCTATTCTCTAATGCTATTCACTGTTGTGATGAGGTATTAACTATGAATTTTGAGGGACACATACATTTAAGCCATATTCATACTATATGGCCACCATGTGCCAGGCATCCTTGCTTAATTTCTTAACAAAGCCTCATCAGCATCAGGTATGTCATTACTTATCCAATATCACTCATGGTTGGAGAAACTGAGGCACATACTTGTATATAGTCACAGATGTGGTGGTGGGATAAACCATGATACACAAGATTTTCAACCGGCAGATTCGCAAGGCTCCCAGCAGCTCCTACTCCAATCAGCCTTATTCTAAGCTGCCTTCTCTCTTTAGGAGAAAGGTTGTGAGCCACCCAAGGTCTTTTCAGTTTCTTTTCCATTTGAATCAGCTGGAGTATGTCTCTATTGCTTGTAAAGTCCATGGAACAGCACAGCGCTGGCTGACTAGGCGAGCAGAGCTCAGCAAATAACCTGGAAGAAGGCTCAAGACAAAGAGACACTAGACGGATGCTGTGGGCTTCCTGTCCTCAGAGAAGTCCAAGGGCAGAATGAATGAACAGAAGCAACACATGCCTAGGACAAAGCCAGACATCACAAGGCACATGAACTATGTGGAGCAAAGTGTGTATGCTACCAAGGTCTAGAGGAGCAAAGGAGGCTGCATTTGAGCTGCTTTTGAAGGGAAGGCATTTGGAGAAGCAGGGATTGGGAAGGCAAGGGCAATAGGAATTACCTATTATTACGTGGGTGGGCAGAGGAGAGAAGTGGAAATGATGGAGTCAACTGGGAGAACAGGGCATTTTCTTTCACACATACACACATATACATGGACCACACAGAGACTGTGCACCACTCCTCTTATAATGCTTAATACATACAGATATGTATACATCTATATGTGGCATGTGCACATAAATATCACGTGCTTTCAGATCCTTAAGGCGTGCCCTACTAGTGACCCCCAAGCCTCGTGTTCTCCAAGATGCCTATGAATGTAGCCCACACAAAATCAGAAACTTACTGAAACCCTGTGCAGTTAATTTGTGACTGCCTTTGTAAGACATTTATGGATTTCTTGGATATGGGTTTTGTAAATTACCTTGAGTTCCAATGTCAAAGGTTGGACATGCCTTAAAGGTATGCAGCCAAGAGTGGAGGTTTTGTCCAACCCTCTGTCCAGCTCACTGGTGGTCTCCCCAAAGGGCATGTCCTGTGCTTCATTTCTGGAAGTGTCACTTACAGCTCTAAAAGCCTCAGCCTAGTCTTTCTCCTCTTCAAGAGTCAGACTCAAATCCTCTAACCATCTGCTAAGAACGTTTTATAATGACTGCTGTATCAGAAGCCTCGGGATCCTCAAAAGGTTGTCCAAAGAGGCGAGAAAAACCAGCTCTTTTGAGGCCCTGTGGGACTCACACTTCTGTCTCAGTTTGTGAAGCTGCAGTGTCTTCTGTGGCCAAGACGATAGAAACACAGATCGGCAAACCACAGGGGGAAGCATTGGACTGGTTGCAGTAGAGGCAGAAAGCATATGGGAGAGCTTTGGGGGTATCTGCTGCTTTGATCTACAGCTGGAAATTCCACCCGACAACCGAGAACACAGAAGGAACTAAGAACGTTGCTGTGCGCTCATGGGGTTCAAACTGGCAGAGGAGAAGAACTCTGGGTTAGTTTCCTTTTCTGAAAGCAAGATTTCTACCCCAGGGACGTGAGAGGCAGTGACCACGCCCAGAGCATGTGTTTTGTGTACATGTCGTCAGAAACTAGATCTATGCTGGAGACTTCTAAACATGATATATATTTCTGCAGTTTGAAGAGAGACTTTGAGAGGCTGGTTTGAATTAGAGTTAAGAATTTTTTTTTAAAGTACTCCCCTCTCTCTCCTATGGGCAGTTACTCCCTCCCCAGCTGAGACAAGATATAGCCCCTGGCTGACCCTGGTTCACTTCCCACTGCCTGACAGGGTGACAGTTGAACCTGAATAGGAAACGACAGGCAGATCCCATGAGGACTGCCAAGGATGACTTAAATCTAGTTATTAAACTCCTATAGCTCAAACTCTCAGACTGTTAGGATTCTGTCTAGCAATCTTAATGATGCCATTGTAAAGCCTGTGTGACCAATGACAATGTGAGTTCTTTACCATCAAAAGGTACAACTATGCCTTTTAATCCCAAGATGCAATGAAGTCTCTATCAGGTGTGCTAACGGTTTATGCGACCTTGAAGTCACTGTCATGTTTTAAAAGATCATTCTGGATTGTTTAATGTCTGAAATGACTCGATAAAATCATACTCATATTTCATCTTCTTTTCTGAACATATTTAATGCTAGAAATGACTTTTTTTCCACCAGCTTCACTGCACAGAAATTCATTTCAGTCTTGAGAAACTATTACCAGCATCCTGGAGGACTACCCTCTGCTGCACAGTGTTGAACGCCAAGGCAAAGTTCTCTTTGTGCCCTAGCAAGCCCGGGCACAGGCAGCTGTAACTCCTCGGAGGCGCTTCAGACTGCTCTCAGTTTCCAAAAGGGACTGAGGAAAACAATCTTTTCATTCCCTAACAATACGAGCAAAGGGAGTGTGTTCCCTGGCTTTACTGTCTGCTGGCTTTGCAGAGATGCCTGCCATCTTGTTGGTACAGTCTTCCTGTTATCCCATTACCACAGCAGTTCCACAACAGACTGCAAATTCTTTGACAGTTCACCCTGGGATCTCTAGTAAGGAGCAAAATAGTTAATGAAATGAGAGCTGCCTGCCCTGACTCTGGAGTGAGGATCAGGCAAACAAGGAAAGGGCACCATTGAGTGTCCAGCCATAATACTAGGGACAAAAATATGGCCTTGAAGTACAGAATTGGGAGCTTATGGTTGACCTAGTCCCTTACTAGTGACACAGAGTAATTCAGCAGCTCATTTAATATACATGAGATTTTTCACATAGACTCTGCCTGCCTTGCAGTCTTTGTTACAACTGCTTAGTTATTTCTGTAGGTTGGGAGCATGGCTCTCACATGCATAGAGACAAACACACATCACTGTATCCCCTTGATTATGTAGCCCAGGCTGGTCTCAAACTGGAGGATATGTTCCTACTGCTTCTCCCATCAAAGTGCTAGAATTACAAGGGTGTACCACCATAGGCAGCTTGGAAACAATTATTAATCCCACCACAGAGAGGAAGAATTACATTCCCCAGAGATGGGGTTGTACATCTGGAATCACCATTAGAAGCAAGTGGAAAAGAGAGATTAGCCAGTATACCCAGATGTCAGTCCTTGGCCACTGGATTACCAATTCAAATGGGCTGATGGGAAGTTTGGGCAAAAAACTTCAATGTCCATGTGAAGAATAGATTTGAAGGAGGTAAGCCAGGACACATAGAACCTTGTAATACCCACACTTCTCTATGCTGTAAGGAAAGATGACAGCCTGCAGCTGGTCCCAAAGCAATCCCAAAAACTCCCAACCCTTAAATACCTTCAAGGAAGGAAAGCAGGAAAAGGAAGGGACAAACTGGGTTCATAAGCATGTTTAATCTGGCACGGTGATTTTGCAGATAAATGTGTTAAAGGATAAAGCAATGCTCCCAGCTTACAGAAATAGCTAACCAGTTGTAATAGAGACTGCAAGACAGGCAGAGCAAAGATCCAGAAAAAGCCTACTGATTTCTGCACTGCACATTAACATGAAGGAGAGAAACAGCAGCTGAGAGTCTCCAGGCAGAACAGGCACATGGTTAGCCCACCTGAAAGATACCTGAGTACTTGACATGTTGCTGTACTAAAGGTGTGCTCCTCAATCCTCTTCATCCTCTACTGGGAGCAGGACAGGGTGTCTTACCTTTGTTGTACATGTTCGTTGGCACTTGGACATCACTCAGACTGATGTTCACGGGCAAATTATTAAAATGGTCATTGGGGGCTAAGATGAATTCCTTTCCCAGTTCCAAAAAGTTCCCATCTTTGTCCCTCTCGTTGATCAGCACAGCATTGAAGTATTCATACTGAAAGAGAAATTCAGAAGATATTAGAGGCCAGGGGTTCAGGGATTCGTGCTGACACTTCAAGGCAGACCCAGGCACATACAGTGTACATCTGCTTACTCTTAGGATGCCCATCTGCTCACGGAACTGGTCTTTAAGTCTTTGCTACATTGGCATGGGTTCCACAGCATTATAGGAATATTTTTCAGTGTTATTCAATATTCTTGAAGAAAGCCTTTACTGTCATACACAGAGAATTGCTTTAAAACATTTTATTCTTGAAGATAGAACACACGTCCCAAGGTAGCTTACACATTTTAGATGAATGTGGCTTAAAAATGATAAATAAGAAAATATATGCTATGTCAGATCACCACAGTTGTAGGGAGAAAAGGAAGTACAGGGTTAGTAAAAGAGGAAGAATATGATTTGTTTTACAGAATTTATCCTTTGGTTCATTTATTAGTTTATACAGTATTTTTTACACAGAATGCTTAAGGAAGACTTTACTGTTATGGCAATCTTGTCAGGGGGCACAATGAGATGAGAATATCAACTGAGAGAAGATCTAGAGGAGATGTCTCCATCAGAGAGAGAAGCAAAGGAAAAGACTGTCTGATACAAGGGTACTAGTGCTTCTCACAGAAGGATTGTCTTCACCGTCTCGCATATACAGAATCCTGACTTCATGGTGGAAATTATTCTAAGGCCTTGAGGGGTTAACTTGCTGGAATCTGAAATTTCATGCGATAAATGTCTATGAGAATCTGAACTCTGCAAATGAGGAACCTGAGTACACAGGTGTATGCACCCTGTCAAAAACTGTAATGCCAACAAACAGACGGGGATTCAAAAACCGGTGACCTACTTACCCCCAGAACTTGTGCAACATGGGAAGACACCCAAGGGTTTGCTTGGTTGGAATTTACAGATCAGGATTGTAAAAGAATGATAATGATAAGGGCATTAATGGAAACAAAACAAAACAAAACAAAATAGTTGTGCACTTCAGAAGCAGAGTAATAGCTCATCCACAGGGGAATCCACATAAGATGCTAAAACTACAACATTGAAGCAGACCTGAGGGGGGAGAGCTTTAGATAGATAATGAGATGGTACACAGCTAAAGAAGTCATCTGTGCTCTTGAAGGCATGTCAATGGAAATGCCTTCACGTGAAAACCAAGGGGGAGATTAGCCTAAACCATTCTAGATCTACGGGACTATTGCAAAAGAGAAGTGTGTGTATGCAGAAGGGAAGGAACGTATGTAGAAAGGGTTGAGGGAACACTTGAAGTTTTAACTTGTTTTCTAAAATTAATGAGGGACACCAAACCACAGACCCGGGATTCTCAGAGAACACAAAGCGTAATAAATACACAAGTATGTGCTGGCACTTTTCATATTCAGACTACAGAAAATCAAGCATAATTCCTGAGAGATGCTGGGGGTGGGGATGTTTCATCTCTACAGAACTGCATTGGCTAACCTTGCTTGCCAAGTCAACTCTGTCTGGAAGCAAGTGAAACACAAGTGGCTGCACCTGGTGAGAGAATTTCCTTAATTGCATCTTTTGAAGGGGAAAGACCCACTGTAAATTTGAGCGACACTTTCTGGTGACAGCCCACATAAGGGACATAAAAGATGGAGACTTTTTTATACTTCCTTTTTTATGAGATATTTTCTTTATTTACATTTCAAATGCTATCCTGAAAGTTCCCTATACCCTCCCTCTGCCCTGCTCCCCTACCTGCCCACTCCCACTTCTTGGCCCTGGCATTCCCCTATACTGGGGCATATAAAGTTTGTAAGACCAAGTGGCCTCTCTTCCCAATGATGGCCGACTAGGCCATCTTCTGCTACATATGCATCTAGAGACAGGAGCTCTGGGGGTACTGGTTAGTTCATATTGTTGTTCCACCTAAAGGGTTGTAGACCCCTTCAGCTCCTATGAGTAATTTCTCTAGCTCCTCCATTGGGGGCCCTGTGTTCCATCCTATAGATGACTATGAACATCCCTTTCTGTATTTGCCAGGCACTAGCATAGCCTCACTCAAAATAGCTATATCAGGGTCCTTTCAGCAAAATCTTCCTGGCATATGCAATAGTGTCTGGTTTTGGTGGCTGATTATGGGATGGATCCCCGGGTGGGGTAGTCTCTGGATGGTCCATCCTTTTGTCTTAGCAAGATGGAGACTTTTGCATCTGACCTGCTTGCCTTTACTCTCCCTGGCAAGTTCATCTGTCCTGTAGGTATTAAAACCTGCTGCTTTGGGATTCCAACGTGCACTGAAGACAACCTGAGGCATGCAGTGTTGTGGACTGAACAGCAATCATATTCTTGGTCTTTTCATTGGGAAAGAGCTATTGTTAGAGTAGCCAAACCACAGCCTGTAAGCACTGTAAGAAAACTCTCTTTAAGACATAGATTCATTCTAGAAGTTCTGGTCCTTTAGAGCAGTGGTCCTCAGCCTGTGTGTCATGACCCTCTTGACGAACCTCTATCTCCAAAAAAAATTGACATTACGATTTATAATAGTAGCAAAATTATAAATGTAAATTAGCAACAAAAATAATTTTAGGGCTGGGGGTTCACCACAATGGAAACTGTGTTAAAGGGCAGCAGTATTAGGAAGATTGAGAACCACTGCAGTAATGACTGATAGCAGCAATCAAGACTAATACATCACACTTCTCTTACAAACCATGAAAGCAAGAGGCAAGCAGAGTATACTGTTAAAGTATCCAAAGAACCTCAAAACCATCAAAGGTGGAATTATGTATCCAAACATACTTATACTTCACATGTGAGCAAGAAATGGGGAGAGCAGGTCACATGGACATGGATGTGGACGTGGACGTGGACGTGGGAGAGGGTTTGTCATTAGTAGGACACTTGCTTTGCCCAAAGTCCAAGGCTTTTCATAGAAGGAAGAGAAAAGTGTACGGAGCAGAAAGTATGGGTCACATAAAGAATAAACGAAGATACAAATTGTTCTCTGTAAGTCTTAACTGACCTAACATGTAAAGGCTTATTCAAAATAAGGCCCACAAGTTATTGGAGGATAATGGTTGGTGGATACATAGAAGAGATTGCTTCAGGGGTAGAGAAGGTTCTATGTCACGTTTTGAAGATGTTTCCTACAAAGTTCAGTTATGGTCAGTGTGATGACAATAACACACATCTGTATTATGAGGGCTTCCCCACATGAGATTTGGTAATAATAGAAGGGCTCAATAGGGGAGTTCGATTTGGAACCCGGATAGAAGGGTTCAATAGAGGAGTTTACCCTATTTGCTGTTCTGCCTCCTGCCACGTGAAAATAGTGTTTCTTTCAGTCAGAGGATATAGCCACTGTGCTACACTCATCAGGGCTTTGTCAGTTATCACGGGGCTTCACCTGCAAAGGCAGAATAACAATACAGATAAAGTGAACAACAGCATGGACGGAATTGAATTGGCATTTGTATAATAGATGTGTCATCAGGGAAGAACATAAACATATCTGCTTGCCTCACAGGTGAGGGTGTCTGCTGCAAACATTCACCAGGATACACTACATTTTGGGCCATAATATATGCTTTCTAGACTTAAAGGAATACAAATCACATCAAGCATTATCCTTGTTCACAGGGGATTAAAGTAAAAATAAAAGACAGCTGAGCACGGTGGCGGTGGCACACACCTTTAATCTCAGCACTTGGGATGCAGAGGCAGGAGTATCTATGAGTTTGAGGCCAGCCTGGTCTACAGAGTGACTTCAAAGATAGCTAGGGCTACACACAGAAACACTGTCTCAAAAAAAAAAAAAAGAAAGAAAGAAAGAAAGAAAGAAAGAAAGAAAGAAAGAAAGAAAGAAAGAAAGAAATCAGACAGACCAGGTAGCTGAAAGATTCCAAACATTTGGGGATTAAACAATACATCTCTATATGACACACAGACCTAAAACAAACTTTGGACAATTTTTAAAACATTAAGAAAATGATAATATAAGTGATCAAAACAGATGAAGCAGTTAATCATAACACTGAATATACATACTAAAACAGAAAGCAAGACCTAGAAACAACCACCTAAGCATCTATTCCAGGAAGCTAAGAGTGATACGCACATCTGATCTAAAGCAAGGGAGATCTGTACTGGCTAGGTTTGTGTCAACTTGACACAGCTGGGTTATCACAGAGAAAGGAGCTTCAGTTGGGGAAATGCCTCCATGAGATCTAGCTGTGAGGCATTTTCTCAATTAGTGATCAAGGGGGAAGGGCCCCTTGTGGGTGGTGCCATCTCTGGGTTCTTGGGTTCTATAAGAGAGCAGGCTGAGCAAGCCAGGGGAAGCAAGCCAGTAAAGAACATCCCTCCATGGCTTCTGCATCAGCTCCTGCTTAAGTTCCAGTCCTGACTTCCTTTGGTGATGAACAGCAGTATGGAAGTGTAAGCCGAATAAACCCTTTCCTCCCCAACTTGCTTCTTGGTCATGATGTTTGTGCAGGAATAGAAACCCTGACTAAGACAAGATCCAACTGAGATATTATTTCTTTTAATTTGCAGAACAGAAATCAGTGAAAGAGGAAACAGGGAATTAATCGAGAAAAATCAATGAAAGCAGAAGCCTATTCCTGAAGAAGATTTATTAGAGTGAAAAGATACCAAACAAAATAATCAATAAGATGACTGGACATCTTGATGGGGGCCACTAGGTGCAAAGTACCCAGGGTTCAGACCCAGGACGGTCCCTGGGTGCACTTAGATCTTCTGGTTTAGGAGTTGCAACAGCACCTCTAAAATCTCTAAAACTATGTCAATGGAAACATTAATAGAGACCCAGTGCTAAAACTTACACTGATTTATATTGGAGGTTGGTCTTGTAACAATATTACTTAGCAACTTAACCTGACTGACATTCATATAACTTCCTAACTAACAAGTATACTACTGTAGTCAGTGAGGTCTATCTGAAGCATGGTATTTGGATTTTCCCAAATGTGGTGCATTATAACAAAGACTACAGTTAGAAAAACATCACAAGACTTCCTCCATAAACATACTACGTGAGGCACGTTCCTTTACTCTGGTAGATCCCTGAGAAAACCAGCTGCGGGGGATTTGCCTGCTGCTTTCAGGGGCTTCAGTCTGTGTTCCACTGCTTTCTGACTGAAGAAAGAGCTCTGTAACATGAGGGCTTGGTATAAACAAAGTGTTCCCCTCCTGTCTGCTAGGAGATGCACAGGAAGGGACCGATGACAATCTATACTCTTTAAGGCATCTACTCAGTGACTTGGATACCTGCTTCCTCTAACTGAAACCCATCTCCCATTTCCCCCTCTTCCAGTAATGTCATCAAATCACACACCAATCATTGAGTTAATACTGATCAGTCCACAGCCACGACGGCCTAGTTCTTTCTCAATGACTGGAACCTCTTAGGAGGATACTTCACTTCCAAGCTGTAATACATATTAAATTAAATCTATGTGCCTTCTGCTAGGCACTGATTTCTTGGATACAGAAGCACTAATCCAAAATAATTTAGGGGACTTTATAAAAATTCAAAATTTCTACTAGTTAAATCACCATTATAAAATAGGGAAGGAAGCCACTGCTAAGCAAGAGCTGTTCCGAAGCCCCACCAGTGACTCACACCAGCAATACATACAGAGCTCACATGAGCCACTTAAAATTCCAGTCATGATATAGGCACATGTTATACAGGAAGGCGTAGAAACAGCCAATGTGCAGACTAAAACATGTTCAACATCATTAGCCATCAGGGAAGTCAGAAATAAAATCCTGATCACATGCCATTTCATACCCAAGGGATAGCTAAAATAAAGAATTCTGGCATTAAAATGCTGCCTCTGATACACAGTAACCAGAAATCTCATGTAGGTGCTTGTGAGAATATAAAAGGCCATGAATATTTTGGGAAAATGTTTTGTGCCTTTTCACAAAGTAAAACACATACCACCCTATGACCCAGTGGTTCCAGCCTTAGGGAAATGAGAAGATACACCCAGAAGAAAAATATTTGTGTGGATGTTCACAAAAAAAACACTTTCATAACAGCCCCCAAATAGAACTAGCCAAGATAACCCAAAGAATGAAGGGAAGAACCTTTGATATGGTCATTCGATAGGATGGGTTACTGTTTGAAAGCAAATTACTGATACATTGAGAGCATGACTAAAGCCCAGGTGCATTATGGGTACACATGTGAGATTCTACCCATTGGAAGTTCTACAGCAGGCAAGGTTACTGTGCAGTTGTGAGGCAGGGTTGAGGTTACTGGGAATCCTTCCTTTTCTGTAGTGAGGGCCACACAGGTGTTTTCATTTCTCAGTTTTCATTGGATTGAATGCAAAAGCAAACAAAAAAACACAAAAAATAAACAAAAACAAAACCTATGTTTCAGTAAATAAGAATGAATGGAATGGGTACCCCCCATTTTTACGTCGGTGTCACAGAAAAGTAATAAAAATTTCAATACCTAAGTCCTTGAATTAAAAGTACGTATAAGTGTACACACCCGTATACGAACATATAAATCCACCTCCGACCTCCAACCGTGGATCACAGAAAGAGTTAATAACAGATGGAATAAATGATTTCGTTCTAGAGAGTTACTTGGGTTTCGAACACCCACTTATTAGACTAGCTAGCCTCAGGAGTTCTGGATTACAGGTAAGCTATCACATCTGCCTGTCTTTTACATGTGTTCTGGGGACCTGATCTCTGTTCCTTCTCCTTACATGGCAAGAGCCTTAACCAAGGAGCCAGTCCTCAGTTCATAAACTGTATAGATCAGAGTTTATATTAATACCCTTTCTTTTTTTCTTTTTAAGCATAGCTTACTTGATAAGCACCATAAATACAAGTAGTCATATTTTTCTCCTGAGACAGAAATACCTTAATGACCAGGATCAGGGAGCTTCTTACAAAGACCCTGCTTTCTAGACATCTCCCATAAAGCCACATGCTTCACAGACTGCTGTGTGTTCTCCAGCTTAAACTCTCGCCTCCCTACTCCCATGGGACTCATAGTTGCACTCCCCAAAACAAAGCCATGGCCTGCTCCCTACATGACAGCTCAGCTGTGGCTCACACACACCCTGGAGGCAGCTCCTAAACTGCCATGTAATTAGGTAAATCTCACAATGCAAGACGCAAAGGAAGTGAGGATGGAAATGTGACCATGCTATGCTCACCGGGGAATCATCTTTTATCAAGGACAACTGCGTGTTGAGCTTGTCCTGCCCAAGCCCCAGAGTCCATTTGTAATTGATTTTGAGAAGACTTCCTTATCATAAGAAGAATAAGGAGATGGGATGCCATTCATAACAGTAGCAAAAGTACACTTATGAAGTAGCAACAGGAATAATGTTATGGTTGGTGGGGGGGTCGCCACAACAGGAGGAGTCTCAGCACCAGGAAGTTCGAGAACCACTGCGGGTATCAGAGATCCAACTCAGTCAGCACCATCGCTGGCATGTGTATTTACTCATGAAGTCATCTCTCTGGCCCCTTATAGGGCCATTCCTTGCAAGTCTTCTCAGAGCCTTCCACTCATTGGAGAATGAACAGTACATACATTAAACTGGGCTGTGTTAGACAAGGTGTCAGGTGAAACATTCTTCAGATTTGTCTGACATGCTGCTTTCATCTGAGCATCATAGAGCTCACTTGACATGTGTGCAAGTGTGTGCATGTGTGTGCATGTGTGTGTGAGCACATGTACTATCTTTTAATCAGTACACAAGTCCTCATAGGACCAGATCCATGCTATAAGAGCTTCATCTGAGTCCATATACCATGGCATTCCCAGCTCAGGTGACATCAAGGATAACTTGGTGGCTGATGGACTAGATGACAATGTCGGCATCCACTTGGTTAGCAGGTGTCTCCTGTACTGCATCCCCATGATGTCAGAGAAGCAATAGTTGTTTGTTGTCCAATTGTCTATTCCTCTGGTCTACAGAAGTCCTCCTCTGAACTGTCACTGACAGGGAGCATGGCTACTTTCAGTCCTGACAGGATGTTGTCCAGGTCCAGCTGTAGGTGCTACAGGTCTGATGAGTGGCACAAGGGAAGGGTCTGCTTGTGTGTCCTCCCTAATGGGAAAGCTGCAGACAACTGAAGCTTCCGAGACAGCATCTCCACCAGGGGAAACTCACTCCTCTTCTGAAAGACAGCCCAGCCCTTCTCTGCCACCCACAGCCTTGAAACTCATCACTCCCTAGTTTAGGGGCTGGCAATCTAGAGAGTAAATATTTTAGGTTTTGCAGACCAAACAGTCTATGTTGCAACATACAATTTGGCTATTTTAGTGAAGGCAGCCAAGTGCAAGGCATAAACAAAGGGGTGTGACTGTATTCCAATAAAACTTTATTTACACAAGCAAGCAGCTGGCAGAGGACAGCCTGAAACCCCTTGTTTTCCTGTGCCCTGTCTAGATTCCTTCTTTGTTCTTTCTGTGTGACAGGAACCTCCTCTCCCCTAGCAAGATATCCCAAGGCAGTACATCTCCACACAGGCTGTACCTCCAGCGTAATTAAATTGTGTTCCTGGACAGGTTCCAAGCACTGGGATTCTTTCAGTCCTCCCAAGACCCAGTATGCAGCTCAGACTGAGCCATGGTGCTTTGGATAATGGTTGCTACTTCTTCCTGCTCGGTAAGTCACAAAACAGAACCTCAGGACGCTAATCAAGCAACTGCTTTGTGGGCAGCAAACACAGTTTGCCCTGGTGATTCTATTCTGCCTTTAAAATCTTTTGGTTGCTTCCTGTGCATGCCACAGACACAGTCTCCTGCAACCTCACAAAGAGGTGGGCTTCTACATCACTCCACCCTGACTCACCTCTGAGCCTGCCATGTATACATCATGAAACCCAGCCTGGAGGAGAAATCCTGAACACCCAGCTGAGTATCCTTTCAGTAAGTGACTATAGGCCAGGTGGCTCCAGAGAATGTAAAGAGACAGACACACATAAAATGACAGGATAGTCATGTACAGGATAATTGGGTGTCTATGCATTGCCTGCGTTTGAGTCAATCTTCCTATCTGTAAGATGGGGTAACTACTTCCTTCATGGCCTTGTGCCAAGCTGCTATCCCAGCACCCAGCAGAACTAGAAGTAAGGACTTGACAATGGGTATCTATGGTAACAAATTCCACCCTACCTGCTTCTTCCTTTCCTTTATGGTATTCACCACACTGGAAATCCCTAAAGGATATATTTTGAAGGCTGATCTCCTTAAGACTGGTAACATAATTCCCTGGATGTCTGAAGCATCTGGCCTTCCCCAGAGCCCTCCACTGACTTTTTTAATACAAAGCTCATACCCAAGACACTAATAGACATGAGCAACAGCCAACTGAGAGAGAGATTTTCATATTTCTAACTATCTAGGGATGAGTCCCCGAGCTGTGAGCTGCCTGATTCCTCTGCAGAGCCTCCTTCCGTGTGGATTTCACACTGTGTACCATTCAGGATGTTAGATCCCAGCCTATCTGGCCCTAAGAACTAGAACTTGGGAGCTGAGTGCAAAGAGAGGCACCATGCTTGCTATCTAAGACACGCTGACCGACTTAGCACTCGGCTTCATTTTCTGTAGAGCTGAGTGGGTGACACTCCTTCAGAAGCCGGAATCAGAAGGTATACGATGTGCAGGAGCAGTGGGCACCATGCCAACAAGCAGCTCTCAGTGTGTTTGGGTTCTCCCCTCTTGAGCTTGTTTTCCAAATCTTTCTAGCTCTGGGATGATAGCCAGCTTTTTATAACTTAGATGAGAAAATAAAAATTAATAGGAAGATTAGTCCCAAATGAACTGAGCTAACATCCAGTTCTCCAGGCATGCAGAGCCTGTGTGTAAGTGACATAAACAGCTTCTAAAACCCAGCCCCTCTCAAAAGTCTAGTACCATTCGGTTGCCGCTCGACAATCTCATTTTCTCTTCATGGGTGAAAATTGATTTGTAAATGATCTGTTCCAGGATATGTCTGAGTATTAACATTACATTAACTCACTTATAATTCCCCAAGTGTCAGGGTTCTTTTAAGAAAGCAGATAATGAATATCCCTCTTCTGCCATCTGGAATCTGCAGCCTGAGAGCACTCATGTCCGACTATTAATGGCCCCCTTAACCAGCTGCTTAGACAGACCTTGGGCAGCTGCCTTCTGCAGGCTACTTAGCATTCAATCTTGAGACTGTCAAGGTGGAATGTTTTATTCCAAAATGCTGAATTCAAATCCTAGCTCTGTTGCTATGCCACAAACTCTGCTAACTCTATCTATTGAATGAATTAGCAACTACCCCTGTTATGATGGAGTTTACTTGAGGAATAAGCAAAATAAAAGTCACATGTTGTGTACCCAGATCATGGTATCCAGTTAAAATATTTATTGCTGCCTTGATTGTGGCTCAAACATGGTTGTATAGAGGAAGTTTCCTAAGCTTCTAACTACTAAGGCTTAAACATGTTGAGAAAATCATTGAGCTGGTGGAGCTGATAGATGAGCAAAGGGGAGGGGTGTGGTTTGAGAATAGAAGGTATATATTGGGGATTTTCCATTGCTGTGTCACAAGGTCTGACAATTAAGGAAGACTTGCTCTGTTTTGTAGTTTTAGATAGTTTAGTTTATGGTGCCTTAGTCCTTTTATGCACTTGGATAAGATATCACTGAGGAAAGAGCCTGACAGAGGAGCTTCTATGTGGAGGCAGGCAGGAAGGATAGGAGATGCCAGAGTCAGGCTAGCTTTCTCCTTTCCCCACTTTTATTGTGTCTGGGTGCCTAGAGCATGGGTATGGTGCTAGCCATAATTGAAGCAAGCCGTAGCCATATTTAAAGCAAGTTCCCATACCCAGCCATTAATGTTCTCTGGAGAAGATGTGTCTTACCTATAATCTTACATCTAGTTAAGATGACCCTCTTGACTAACTGTTCTACAAAACTAGCCTAGGTTAGTGCCACCTCTCTCATCTGCACCCTCAAACCCCATTTGGGTCTTCCATTCTCATCTTAGCAAAGAGATCATCAAAGAAGACTGAGAAAGTGGGCCATCTCTGTATTCAATCCTTCAGGGACTTCTCTTAGGTTACCCAATATCAACCTTTGCCTTTCACATACTCATACACAAGTGAACACAGACAGACAGACTGACATACACACACATTCACATACTGTTTTGACACAATCATCTTCATGTCACCTATCTAAGTAGAAGTATTCATGAATGGCTCATGTATATACCACTGTGAGATGTGTAGCACCTCAGATCCATTTGTAAGTGAACTTTTGTCCTTCTGATCAGAGTGTAGGTAAGGTTATCTGAAAAGTAAACTCATGCCTTGATTCAGGAGGAAAGAACATGGTTGACATCTAAGGAGAAAACCCTGCTGAGGTGGAAAGAAAGGCTGATATGGAGGTTACTTTGGTCTGTGTAGCAACTCTTCTCCCTGCTTTCAGTAAGAACCCCTAACTCTCCTTAGTACACGTTTTAATAAAACTTGTCAGCCATACTTCAAGCAAGAGCATCTGACTTAAATCAGCCTATTAAACTTTTCCAGGGAATGCTATGAATGATAGGAGACTGAGCTCCTCACATTCATTATCCAAGAGGCAAGATGCCCCACTGCCTGTTTTGGGCTGTTAATATTTTGTTCACAAAAGGACCTTCTTCTTTTCAGAACCATCACAGAGCAAAAGAACAAGAATAAATACCCAGGATGTGTCTATGTTTATGCCTCTCTGTTCTAAGACTGCCTTCATCTTATCACAATTTTCATCCAATTTTCTAAACCTAAGAAAGGGGAAAGGGTAAGATGTTGTATGGAGGGGAATGGATGATGGGATCAAGTTGTACAAAGATGATTCTTGGAGCCCACATATCTGATGAAGGGGTTACTATAAGAGTATATGACTGCTCAACTGGATGACACCCCCAAAATTGTCTACTAGCTATATTATAAAGAAAAATGATTTTACATGTTTTGGGATGTATGTGTATGTGTGTATTTCTGTGTGTGTTTGAGATAGAGATAGAGATAGAGATAGAGAGAGAGAGAGAGAGAGAGAGAGAGAGAGAGAAGCAAGTGGATGAGCAGGAGACTATACCCACTACATGTGGAGGGTAGAGAATGAATTGTGGAAGTCAGCCATTTCCTTTCCATGTGGGTCTCTGGGATTGAACCCAAGTTGTCAGTCTTAGTGGTAAGCACCTTCACCCACTGAGCCATTTCACTGGCCTATACAATGGGATTTTTATAAGCACCTTCTGAGATAATAGCCAAATATAAAATCATCAATTGGAACAACTGAAGGATTGCATTCAAGAACTTCAACAGCTGAAGCTCAGCACAGAGCCTCTGCACACAAATTAGAAAACCAATGTATACAACTAACCATCCTATAATGAGCTGCCTCACAGGTCAGCAAGTAGACTTCCTTGGTCTATTCATGGACTTGAATCTCTAATAAATAGCATGTTATGGAAGGATAAGGTTGGGCTTTGGAAACAAGGCACTGTGAGTAGTTGAACTCCCTGACTATAAAGCTCATCTATAGACTACAGTGTTGCATATTAATAATAGTGACCTGTATTTAACATTATCTAGCTAAGTTCTTCTTCAAAGTGACTCAGACCATTTCCAATATATTAAGAAAAGGTTTCTGCACAAAGTGTAATTTAAGAAATAAATCAGCCCTTATTCCCATACCATTCTAACTTTGCAATTCCCACTTAGAAGAGTTAAGAAGCAATTAAAAGATAGACACTGGATATGTAGCCTCATTATCATGATGATGACTGCAATTTAGAATGTTCTAGTACTTAATATCCTTGTGGTCCAGTTGTGCTGGTGAATTACTTTATGTTACTCACAAGATGTTAATTAGAGAAAGAGACAATCAGGGCCATAGGACTTACATCAGAGAAGGACATAATGCCTGTTTCTAGTTGCTAAGGTAACAAATTATACTAATATTTTTATCACTAATTACTGTCTTAAACATCAGACTTCCTCTCTGATAAAAATGAAGAAGAAAAAGAAGAAAAAAATAATGGTAGCTCAACAAATGAGCTTACCACTAGTATACCTGTGGTGAGACACCGAGTTACCAGTGGTGCTACAGATTATAAAGGGGAATAAACAGGAAAATAGCAAGTTCTTCTGGACGTACAAGATGCTATAATTTAGGTCTTTACACCCAAAAGACCGGAGTGGTAAAGGTTGGGTCTCCAAATTGCAGTATTATTAGAAAGTACAACTTTTGAGAGGGGGTCCCAGCAAGAGGAAACTGGGTGGCTGGGAACATGCCCTTGAAACGGGAAATGGGACCTATGTCTTTTCTTTTTCTCTGCCCTTCCTTGTCATCACAACATAAGATGCTTCCTTTGTCTCATGTTCCCATCATTATGTTCCGCCTCAACATGGGCTAAAAGGCGATGAGACCAATCAGCCACAGATTGAAACATTCAAACTGTGAGCTGAAATAAACCTTTCCTCTTTCTTAGTTCACAAGCTTGAGTATTTTACTGCATGCAGTAGCAGAAAACTACCTAACATATAAAGAATATCTTGAAATTCACAAGATCTAGAAAAATATTATTTCCTTTCCACACACAATTAAGTTCTATGTTGTTCAAACAATGCTAATATTATAGAACATTATGCTGTGGCAGCTGGGGAAATGGCTCAAAAAGAAAACTGCCTACAACAAGGATAAGGATCCAAGTTCAAATCCCGAGTACTCCCCTAAAATCTGTGCACAGTGGTGTGTGTCTGGGATTCCAAAGCAGAAGGAAAAACACAAGCACATCCCAGGAGCTCACTGCTAGCCAGTCTTACTTAACTGACAAGCTCCAGATTCAGTGGGAGAACCTGTCTCAAAAAATAAGTTGGACAACAATTAAAGAAGACAAGCAAAGGTGATTTCTGGCCTCCATGTGTGTACCTGTACACACAAACACACGGCATGCACACATCCCCCTCCAACAAAGTCATAATGAATATAATTTGCTAGAACTCAATACGATTCCATTGCTTAGCACTATCGTAGCTGAGTCCACTTACTTTAATGAGAAAATGTCAGGTGATTGGGATTCAGTGAGTGTATGAACATGCTGGTGCTGGATGTGACAGAATCTACCCTCAAACCTGACAGGCACAACTCTAAGTGCACACTCCAAGTGCACAACTCCAAGTACACTCCATTTTACTTGTTCTGGGTTGGGTTCCAGACTTACAACTGAACAGTAAAGTCTAGAAAGGCAGGCATTTGCTACAATATACTCACCTCATACAATATTTTGTGTTTATTAGGGTTTCTGTATAGGCTTGAGTAGACTAGTTACCTGGATTGTAATAAACTGTGAGTTATAATACAGAAATGAGATGCCATGAGTCAAGAAAATGAAACATAGAAATTATAATATTATGTTATGCCTTGAGACCTTAACAGCTACTACTCAGAAATAAGGTAGAGCACTGAAGCTGATGTCCTCTCTTAGCTTTCTTTCTTTCTCTTTCACTGTCTCTCTGTCTTTTCCTTCCTTCCTTCCTTCCTTCCTTCCTTCCTTCCTTCCTTCCTTCCTTCCTTCCTTCCTTTCTTCCTTTTGGTTGATGCTCTAACTCAATATGACAGCCAAAGCAGTTTTTAAATTTATCAAAATAAGAGATAATATAAGGAGGTAAATCCACTGTGTGCCTGAGCGCCCTCCTTGAAAGAAGGCTCAGAAGAAATGGAGCAGTTCTAACCAGGCATTGCTCCGACAAAAAGAGAAAATGTTGGCACTTTTTGTCTCTCGAAGTTATTCTTCACTGTAACCGTAACAAAGAGATCTGTTCTCACAGGGTACTCTGGGAGGCTCAGAGGATATCGACCCAGTCTGCTGAAGATCCCGTTTGCTTTAGATGCCCTTAGATTAACAAAACAGAATATGCCAGGCTATATGTCAGGACTCAAAAGGAAAAAAAAAACACATCTTCATGTGGCAAACAGAATTAAGTCAGTGGCAGGCTTTTACACCTATAATAATGGTGCAGATACCCACAAAAGCCCTATAACATTAATATTCCCTGCGATATTTTAGCCCCTCCTTAATCCATTTCAAATAGCTTTGGCCATACTCTGCAATGCAGGGTTGTTTAGAAGTCTCCACCCATCTCCCATACCCTCTCTGTCAGCATGCACTACCTGTGTTATGTAGAGAGGGTGGAAGAGGCGTGCTCATTTGGATGTCTATGAATTCAACTACACTTCCCAGCATTCCCAGCAGTTGACAAGGGCATGTGATTGGCTTGGCCATGAGCTGTGAGGTAAGTATTGTGTGTCACTTCCTACTTGAGAGGTATGTGTCCCCATACTGGCCTTTCTCCATACAGCGATTCCAAAAGCTTCATATTTCCAGATGTTGTACCTATAATATAGAAGGCATCTGAATCCCTGAGTCATGCAGAGGCAGGGGACTACAGGAAAGCATTTCAGGATTGCAGTACATTGACAGGAGCAAGAAGTATGCATGTGTGTGTGTGTGTGTGTGTGTGTGTGTGTGTGTGTGTGTGCGTGCGTGCGTGCGTGTGTGTGTGTGTGTGTGTGTGTGTGTGTGTGTAAAAGAAAGAGAGACAGAGTGAAAGAGAAAGTTCCTCTGTGTGTGTGTGTGTGTGTGTGTGTGTGAGAGAGAGAGACAGAGAGAGAGAGACAGAGAGAGAGAGACAGAGAGAGAGAATGTGTGTGTGTGTGTGTGTGTGTGCATGTGTGTGCCATCTTTGGACGGTACAGAGTTAGCCTGATTAATGATGTTCTGGAAGCTGACTATACATGTGAAAAGAAGACAAATGGTATAAATTTCTGCCCTAATTTATTCAAATAGGAGAAAATTGAAAATAAACACAAATTATGGGTATTGGTCTTTGTAAAAGAATGTGTTCTGAGATTGGTTCAAATCCTCCCAACTCCCATTCAGCACTCCCTGCTTGCTAGTAATGAAGGCATTCTACTTGGCGAAAGCCTTCCATTAGTTTAAAAGCTCCAATTGTCAAACCCTCAATGCCTATAAGGGGTGATAAAGTGCAAGCTAACTAAGTGTCATACAGGTGGAGGCTATAGCATAGTAACATGCATGAGTGTAGAAACAGTTCCTTTCAGCATCATTTAGAAATAAGAATCCAATAATAAACATTTTAATGTACAAAGACTCTCAGAGTTTGCATTCCTCCTTGCCTGCTCCCAAATAATAGCTGAGTCTACAGTATCAGTTTTATACATGATATCTTGATTCTGCTCTAATTGTGAGGAAGAAATACAACAAGAGTCATCAAATATGGAAAAGGCATTCTTGTGTTTTCAAGTTCTTCCCTACATTGTTATTGATATATATTTCTTCCAAGTGTTACCTTGCAAAGAGAAACCATGTTTATCCCAACTCAAAGGAATTGATGTACACACACACACACACACACACTTACTTTAGAAATCCCCACACATGTATATTAACATTACTTAATGAAACAATTTTATAAATTGAAAAAGCCAAGATGGCAACATGGTGTTGAAGATGTTTGAACACATCATAAACTAACACAGACATCTCTTAACCCCTCAAAGAATAACTTCCTCCTCCCACCAAACAGCTACACATGGATTCAAGTTTATTCACTTCATAAGGCCTAAGCAAATGAAATTCCAAAAGCTCATCTAGAAAGAGAGTTGCCTGGAGTCATGGGTGGAATAAGCTGAGAATGACTATCTGCTTTTCAACAGGTCCGTGCTGTGTACAATTTTTGGAAAAAGATATAAAGGCTGGGTTGGCAAGAACAAATCACTATAGATGTGCCAAGCGTAGGACCAAGCTTTTGGCATGCTTGGGCCATTTCCAAGTCTTTGATCTCTCCCCAGGAAGCCACAGAAAGCAGGTCACCAAGAAGCTACTCAAGACTCTGGGGCCATGGTAGATTTTTAGCCACAGGTTTTCCAGAGGGTGGAAATGGAGATCACACAACCTCTCCATCTGCTTGAGGTTTCCAACAAATTCTGCATGCATCCCAGGAATGCACTAGAAACACAATTCAATGTTCCTGTGTAAATGAAACATCAGAGAGGAGTGGAGATTTGAGGTGAAGCTGGTATATATTCTGGCACTTTGGAAATAAAATGCTTCTGTGAGTTCCCATTGCATATTCCTCCTGTGGTCATTATCCAAAGGTGGCTGATCCACAGACCACTCTTTCGGGTTTGGACCCTATGCCTCCTTCCTGGAAAGATGGAAGTTGTACTGTTCACCTATGGGAAATTGAGTCTGGGAGACCACCAGAAAGTAAGCATCACTACACCTTCCTCAGTCTCCCCAAAATAGACACCACCATACCCAGAATCTGAAAGTGCCTCAACTCAGGGACATCTGGGGTCATCAGCTTCATGGATCAGAAGAACTGATGTTTTCCAATGATTATTTTCTATTACCTGTGTGTCTCCAGCTTGCAACAAGATGTTTCCACCAGATGGCCTTATGGGATCCCTCACATATCCATACATTTTGGACTGAGGAGAGTGTCCCCAGGCTTCTCAGACATTGAACACCATCTGTATCATTCTCATATATGTAAGTACAAGTTCATATTTTCCATCAAAAGAACTCATACACACACACACACACACACACACACAGAGAGAGAGAGAGAGAGAGAGAGAGAGAGAGAGAGAGAGAGAGAGAGAAGATAATGCAATATTCCTAGAAGCCAGGAGATAGCCCAACTTGGCCAGCCATAATCATTAAATTTCTGAAAGTTTCATGTTTCTGATTAAAAATTTCATGCATATTTTATATCCTCTAACTTGTTTTGTTCATAGCTGCTGCTTTTATACCTTTTGCTATTCCAAGACTAATTCAGCAACCAAAATACATATTTGCTATTACTTGGAAACAGAGTGGCAATGGTAGAGGTGATGGGGTAGTGAATGGATATTCAGGGAAAGGAGGAGGGCTGAGAAGCAAAAGACTTTGTACTATGGGTTTCCCATCAGGTGCTGCTCTCTGTGAACAGCAACATCAGCATGTTATCTTCAGAGTCCCTCCTAGAGGCATGGTGGCAAACAAAAGGTATCCAGAGGGTCAGCAACCCCACTGTGTTGTAGCTTCGGCACTTAGGAGGAAGTTTTGAACCCCAAAGACTCAACTCTTATGAGTTTGTATAGATACAGGGTCAGTATAGATGCATGGCGTATAGAAGCAAGCATTTAACTGCAGAGAAAATTCTCCTGGACTCTTTCTAGGATTAACCCCTGCAGGCCAAGACCACACATGAGCAGAACTGGACTTTCCAGATTCTGAAGATGGTCTTGTATTATGGACTAAATAAGCTTTGCTAACAGCTGCCTGCTGAGCTTGTATGACTATGAGATCTTTAAACACGTTCGACCCTTTGCTGTGTGCACTTGGCCTAGGTTGATAACAGTGATTACTCAACTATTTCCAATGGCAATCTCTTAAAGAGTGTCTGTCAATGACAGCCCCATGGGTAGCTGCAGGAAAAATGGACTAATATTTGTTTTCTTTCCATTGGAGTTCCAATGTCTCTGAGAGGAGAAAGAAACTGAGCCATGGCACAGTTCAGGATTTAATTGTTTATTATTTTGTAATCTCTCTCTCTCTCTCTCTCTCTCTCTCTCTCTCTCTCTCTCTCTCTCCTTCCCTCCCTCCCCCTCCCCCTTCTTCCTTCCTTCCTTCCTTCCTTCCTTCCTTCCTTCCTTCCTTCCTTCCTTCCTTCCTTCCTTTTACCTCCTGACCACAGCCACCCCCCCCTTCCCCAGTAGCACCCTTACAAATCCCTCCCCTCCCATTGCCCTTGCCACTTCCCTTTCTCTGGGGAGAAGGGGAGCCCCTCTTGAGTACCCCCTATTCTGGATCATCTAGTCTCAGAAGGACTAGGCACATTCTCTCCCACTAAGACCCAGCCAGGCAGTCCAGGGAGGGTGAAGGGCATTCAACAGCAGGAAACAGACACTGAAACAACCCTCTTCACTTGTTAGAGGACCCACATGAAGATTAAGCTGTTTATTTTAAAAAGCAAATTAAAACTTATTTTAAAGTTCCAGAAAGACCTACAGTTTGGGTTTCCCCAAACGCCAGTCTTTCTTGTAGAGTGGGGAATCTATGCTTCATTAGATCACTTACTCTGCTCATTAATTAATACTTTCAGTATGATGCTATTTTAAGTTTTAAATTCCTTAGAAAGAGAGAAAGAGAGAGAGATAGACAGAAACAGAGAGAAAAACTTTGTCTCATAAAGGGGAAATGAACAGACCTATACCCCAGGGCTATAAAATAGAAAGGAATTATTAAAATGGAATAGAAATAAGCAAGAGTATTAATGTCTAGCTGGACACAGTGGCTTGCTCTGAATGCAGAGAGATGAGCAAAAAATGCAAATGTATGGAATATTGACTGGAGACTTTCTGAGCTTGTCAGGATAGTTGACAGAAAGAGGAATATCTCTGTTCCAGCTTGGTTAACATCCCTGAGAATGCCTTACCAAGAATGTGCCACTCCTGATGTGATGGGGCACAAGAAAGCCAACAGTGAGATAAAGTACTGTAGCTCTGCCTGCATTTACTAGTGTAGGAAGCAAGGATGAGTTCTGTCAGTCAAGAACCACAGCTTTCTGTTTTGTGTAACAGTGGAGAAACATAGAAAAGAACTGAAAATGAAGACAGAATAGATACACTGTCGTCTTATATTATTGTTTAATTAATTGTGTGTGTGTGAGAGAAAGAGAGAGACAGAGAGAGACAGAGAGACACACAGAGACAAGCAGACAGTCAGACAAACAGACAGAAAGACAGACAGCAAGAAAGCCTGTAGGTTCCAGAACCCAAAGTCAAGTCTTCAGGCTTGCCATCTGATCCATCTCACAAGCCCCATTGAACTCATCTTAAATTCATTACAATGGGTAGATCATGCAGGCACTGGAGTCAGGCTTCAGATTCCTGCCCAGTTGCATGCTGGGTATTGTGAGAATCTTATTCAGTGACTGACTCACTTAATGCCTTTAGTTTCTCATCTTAATGGACTGAGTCCAGGGTCCCCAAAGAAGAAGCTAGAGAAAGGACCCAAAGAGCTGAAGGGGTTTGCAGCCTCATTCGAGGAACAACAATGTGAACTAACCAGTACCCCCCAGAGCTCCCTGGGACTAAACCACCAACCAAAGAGTACACATGGTGGGACTCATGGCTCCAGCTGCATATGTAGCAGAGGATGGCCTAGTCGATCATCAATGGGAGGAGAGGCCCATAGTCCTATGAAGGTTCTATGCCCCAGTAGAGGGGAATGCCAGGGCCAGAAACCAGGAGTGGGTGGGTTGGTGATGAGGAGTGGGGGATAGGGGATAAGGTGTTTTCAGAGGGGAAACCAGGAAAGGGGATAACCTTTGAAATTTATTAAAGAAAATATCTAATAAAAAATTCAAGGTGAGTTCTTTTCCTGTAAGATGGAAAAAAAAATTCAAGGTGAGTTCTTTTCCTGTACTCTCAGGTCTTTAGTCCATCAGAGCTAATACTTCAAGAGTATTAGCTATGGTGTCATTCACAGAAGCCAAATGCACCTTGACAGTATTTTCAGGTCAACAAATATCCCCATCATAACTAACAAGAGCAACACCCTAGGTTGGTACCCACAGACCATCACCAACAGACTCTACCTTCTTTCCGCTACTGATGAGCATGACTGGATGCTGGACTGTGATGCTGTCTCTAGCTTCTCTACACCCAGTACTGTATGAGATACCCATGTCCCTATATAACCATGAACTTACAGTTTTAAGAGAAGAAAAATCACCGAAATTCAAAATATTTGCAAACTGTCTTCAATTTTAGTCAAAAAATGGTTAATGTCCAAAATACACAAAAGAATCCATACAACTCAATAGCAAGAAAACAACTTGATGTAAAATTGGGTAAAGAAACTGAATAAACTTTTTTTTGAAAGGAGATGATGTACAGATGGACAACAGGTATATGAAAGTATGTTCAACATTAGTAATAGCAGGGTCAATGCAAATTAAGACCAAAATGATGAATCACCTCACGCCTGATTCACTGATCACTAACAAGACAAAAGGATCATCAATAGGAGCAAAATGTTCACAGAGAGAACCCCTGAGCATGCTGGGTAGGAAGGTGAGACAGTGCCAAGACAAAGCAATATGGAGATATGTGAAGGACACCAATAGGGACAATTAAAAGTATAATTATAATTAGTATGTTACTGGGAATCCCACTGCTCTGGGCATATATCTAAATGACAGAATGGCATATGCATGTGAGCACGGTCACTGCAGTGTCACTTACAATAGCCAACATGTGGAGACAGTGTGCTTAGTTTGTTTGGCTGGGTGAATAGATAAGAAAATATACATTTTTCAGGTTTCATTTTTCAATAGGTATAACTCAACTTTAAAAAAGAGGAAAATCCTGCCAATTAAGATGAGTGAACCTGGAGGGCATTGCGCTTAATGAAATAAGCTAGACACAGGAAACCAGAGAGTACATGATCTCATTTACATGTGGAATTTAGTACCAAGTCTCACAAAGAGTAACAGATAGAATCAGGGTTTCCAGAAACCAGGGCTAGGAGGAAGGAGCAGGAGTTGGTCAAAAGTGATTGGCTTCCAGTTACAAAAGGAGTGACTTGTAGAGACTGCTTTGTGTAGCAGGGGTCCAGCCAAAGCAACTGGTATTATTCACTTGAAACTGGCTGAGCGAAGAGATATCAAGTGTCTGTATGGCACACACATGAATGGGAACTGTGAGTTGATAGACACATTGAGTGGCTTAATTGTGGTAATCATCTCACAATGCATATGTATGTCAAAATATTAGGCTCTGTACTTTAAATATCTACAATTTTCAGGTGTCAATCATTCCTCACTAAAGTGGGGGGGGTGAAAACAAATCTAAGAAAGGAGTTTATTTATATAAACAAAGAAGCCCCTCTTCTTTCACCTGACTCTCTACAATGCTAACCAGAAGACTGAGTGACAGGTAGAGTAACGGTTGAAGTCGGTGGACCAATAGCCATCCCATGACCCTGCAAAGAGCTGATGAAAATGGATGGCTATCACATGAGTATTTCTTTTCTGAAAATATTTCTTCATTTGTTCTAATGAATGAATTTCAGTACCACCAACTGGAAGCAAAATAGCCCTTTATTCTCGTTCCCACTCACTCCACGCCATTGCAGTTTTACCTGGGAAGGTGAATCGATTATTTTCCTGCTCAAAAACCAGATCACTAGCAAGCCCTGGAGCTTTTCTGTTCTGGATTAAATGAGGACACTTTGCCAAACAGTAAGAAGTTAGTTTCCTTTGTAGCTCCTGGAGGGGATGACTGGAGGAGATCTTACAAGATCAGCAGCAGAGCTCATGCTAAGAGAGTTGCACCTTCCTAAAGCTCCCCTGAGGCTCCTTCAAGACCATCTCTACCTGGGCGAACTTCAGTTCCCCTCAACTTGCTTTACTACACAAGTTTGCCTAGATGTACAGGATATAAACCACAGTACCAACATCTTCAGTGTAGATTAAACCTGCAAGTATAAAGACTTGTGGCTAATGGACACTTCCTGGTATCTCTGAGGAGCACTGCCATATTGCAGAGGCAGGCTGGAAGCTTCTGTTGCTCTTCTCTTGTATCTTCAACCAGAGGATAGGGAAACTCATCACCCCAAAGGGATGGATGAAGTACAGGATCCATTCAGAAGCCCAATCCCATATGTAAAATGAAGCAATTAGGGCTGGAAGATGGCTTGGTGGCACTTATTTTGCAAGTGTGAAGAGCTGAGTTCAAATCCTTGGAACCTTTTCAAAGTCAAACATGGAGTAAGCATGTACCTGTAAGAATTCCTACTCTAAGAGAAGAGGCAGAGATAGAAGAATTCCTGGGAACTCATAAGCCATCTAGCTTGGCATATATAGCAAGAAGAATATGACAAAGAGACCTTGCATCAAACAAAGCAGAAGACAAAGACTAACACCCAAGGTTGTCTTTATGACCTCCACATTTATAACACAGAACACTCATATACACATACACACTTACATATATACATATACATCATACATATACATACACATGTACACACACATAACTACGTATACAACACACATTCACTGAAGAAATTCAACTTAGATTTAAATTATTCTTTTAATGAATACAATTCTAGTGACCCAGATTATCTTCCTTCTACCTGGATACTCTGATACGCTCAGTTTCTACACTTCCTTTCATGTGTGTGTGTGTGTGTGTGTGTGTGTGTGTGTGTGTGTGTGTACACATGTGTATGTATGTATGTATGTATGTATGTAAGTATGTATGTATGTTGTTGTTGCTTGTGGTGGTGGTTGTGGTGGTATGTGTAAATAGGAACTGAGTCCAGGACCTTACTCATGCTAGGCAGTGCTCTACCAGTGAGATATAACCTCCCTCCCAGACTTATTGTATTTTATATGTTGACACATCATTTGGCTAAAGTTGGCCAGGCTAAATTTGAACTCACTCTATAGCCCAAACACACATTGAACTTTGGGCCATCCTGTCTTCATCTCCCAATTAGCTGGGATTATTGGTCTGTGTCAAGGCCCTGCTCCATCCCACCCCCCCTCCTATTTCTCTTAGTCTTTCCTTGTTCCTTCCTCAGTTAGAATTTAAGTTAGCACGTGCTAAGTTCCCCACTCAAGAGCCTTTCTGCATTACTTCCCATGCCCACACAAAGGCCTCAGTGGTGTCAATACTATCACCCTGCTCTGCAGATGCAAGCAGTAGGTTAGAGATACAAGGAAGCTTGCTCAAACTCTCACCACGATTGCCTGTATTTCATTCATGACAGGGTTTGAGATGCAGTGAGTCAGTCTGACTCCAGAACCATACCTCATCAACCCCTGAGCCTCTCTTCCTCCCTTTCCACAAGTACGTGTATCCAGGCATCACTGATAGTTCAGCAAGTCTTTCACAGCCAGATGCTCCTACTTTTAGTGCACAGTACAAGAGGAGCCTTCAGGGGCTGTCAAGAAGTGACTACAGAGTTGGTACTCCTTGGCAGCCCTGGTAGGTTAGAGCTCCATTCAGACCCCATTCACTGCTATGCTTTCTGCTTCTTGTTCTGGAGACAGACCAACAAGTGTAGTCTTTGGCTAGGTAAGGCCCTTACTGGTACTCATTTACTATCCAGAAATCCCTGCCCTCATTCGGACACTCAAAAGACGATGCACAAAAAATTTGCCTTTAAATTTAGAAGTTCATTACAGCTGATTTTCAGTACCGAGAACTCCATGGTATTTGCAGCAAATGGTCCTCCAGCCACAGTTGAGCAGAACCCACCAGAACCCTCTGAGCTTTCCTTTCAAAATGATCCCTGTTTTCCAACCAAAGATAACACCCATGATGATGGATGGAGCCCCTCAGCTCTGGGTTGTCTACAAAATCCCCATCAGCTGCCTCGAACTATGGAAGGATACCCACTTTTCTAGATATGCTTATAATTACGTTGGGCAACTAAGAAAAATCAACACAGCCCAGAAATCACATTATAACAAGGCGGGCCACTGCTTTTCAGCTATTCTATATCAGTCACACTAACCTTCTTTTAAACTTTTCCACATGCCTAAATTATTATTTTTTTCTTTAAAAATAGGTTTGTTGCCTAGGTCCCACAAAGAAATAAACACTATATATGAATAACATTTGTAATGTTACTGAGCAGTACCAGCCATCAAGAGAAAAAAGTTGGCTCAGATTGGTAATTTTCCTTTCTTCCAAAAAAACATTTTTTTAAAGAAACCTCATCATCATAATTAGTGTTTGGTTTTTCTTTCCTCTGTTGGCCTGTGGTCTTCTTCATAAGAGTGTCTGGTGTAACCAGCATAACAATGATACTCAAAATGATACTATAAAAATCAATCAATTTGAGGTTTATTTTCAATATATAGTCTTCCGTCTTCGCCTCGATTCAATTTTTATAAAAAAGATTGTCTATGGAACTTCTCTGGTCATCAGTACTCCAGTATGGCTCCATCTAAGCTCCCTGTCCCCTGATTCTTTCAACAGATGTTATTGTAAGTATTTGGTAGCTAGAAGTAAAGTCTCAACTTAGTTGAGCTGAAAACCCATAGGTGTATGTCTGACTCGGTGAGATCTCTGAAGATGGAGTATTTCCCACACTAGTGGAAAGGGCAAGGCAAACAGTCCAATGCCACCAATAGCTTTGAAGTTTGGAGGGGCCACATACAACTGACTGAGACAGATGGCAAGGTGCGGGCTTTACCAAGGCCATCATATTAATTTAAAAAAATATATCATACTATTTACTTAGAACGTTTTGTGGGTCTTTAGCATTAGCCCCAAATTTTTAATACCAAATACTGTAATGGAATATCACAAAAATAGCTTGTGTAAAGCTACAAACGTTGCCAGGAGTGAGGGCTTGAGATGAGGAGGCTGACCACAAAGGGCTAAGAGAGAACACTGGGTGGTAAAGGAAATATTCTGTACAATAATCGTGTTGGTGGCTGCAGAACCAAATACCTCTGTCAAAACTCATCAAATTGCACTTAAAATTGGTGGATATTACTTGTATAAAGTACAGTTCACCAAGCCTTCCAAAAATATGTTTCAATAGCATACCTTATAAAATAACAATTTTACCGATGAAGAAGCTAAGGCTGTCTCTAATAACAGCTTGACCAGGTTCATAGCCAATCCCAATTGCCATGAGATAGCCATTGCTCCCAATTCCTTCCCTCCATATACATACCTTATGACCCTCCATGTATGCTGGCCTGCACAGCAATCCCTTCCTTCCTAAGGTCTATGACGTCTAAACACAAGGACTGGGTAGCATTTGTATCTCTAGATCCAGGTGTGAGCACATCACTCACATGGGAAGTGTGTACAAAACCATCTCCCTAACTTGAGGAGATAAGTACTCTCAGACAGCTGGAACTAGGAACAGTAAGGCCCAGGGCTTTTGTCCAAGTACTATGACAAGAGATATGCTTTCTATCTAAGATGCTGTAAGTGCTCAACTCGTTCAGTCTGTTATGTGGATCTAGCTTACCTGACTAACACAGAGGATGAGAGATATGGGGGAAAAGAGGAGACAGACAACAAGAGCCTGGCACTTACAGGGTTGGTCTGCAGTTTCAATAACCCTTGACCATATTGTGAATGTAACTCATTTTTCTTGCATTAATTTAAACTGTTTCCTGTCACCTGCAACCATAAATGGTTATATAAATATGGAAACTAAAAACTTTGAAAGGGATAACATTGTGGATTGAAATATGTACCCCCTTGAAAATTTGCCGAAATCCTAATTCTGTGATTATGAGCACTTTTAGGTATTTTAGATTTTTAGACACAGAGTTTTTACAGCTGTAATCACTACATGGCTCCACTGGACTATAATAAACCCTAAATCCAACAGGAATGTTGTTCTTACAAGTAAAGAAGATTCGGAGACAGAGAAACAGAAGGAAGAGGGCCATGTGGAGAGGCAGAAAATAAGTGTTACAAAACTATAAACCAAGGTACATCAAGAACTGCCAGCAACCAGCAGAAGCCAGAAGCATGGAAGGTTGTTCTTATGCAGGGGTCAGAGGGAATGAGGCCTTGCTGACATCTCAATTTCAGCCTGGGATGTACTCCAGAACCATGAAATAACAAATTTCTGTTGTTTTAAGCCACCAGTTCACAGTACTCTGTGTCAAGAGCACTGGTAAATGCACACCGATCTTGCAGCAGGAAGTGAAGTGCTGCTGGAGCAGCAAATGTTCAGCCATGTAGCAAGGCCTTTGGAAGTGGATGATAGAAGAGGATGGAAAAATTTGGAGACACAACATGGGGAAATCCTAGGATGCTTGAAAGAAGCAGAAAAAAAGACATCAGCGATGACGCTATGAGAACAGAAGAACAGAAGTTACAATCTGGTTTCTTCTTGTGACTCTTAGTAAAATTAAGGGGGTAGAGAAATGGGGAGAAAGGAAAGGAAGGTAGGTAGGTAGATAGATACATACATACACAGATAGATGATATACACATACATAAGTACGTGACAGATAAATAGATGATAGATAGATAGATAGACAGACAGACAGATGATAGATAAATGATAGACAGACAGATGATAGATAGATGGATGGATGGATGGATGGATGGATGGATGGATGGATGGATGGATGGGTGGATGGATAGATGGATGGATATATGCTAGACTCGTTAGAGAAAAAAAGGATCCCACTCTTGAGAAAATTTAGTACTACACTTATAGAGAGAAGGGAGGGGAAAGGTAAAAAGGGAGAGGAGAGAAATCAAAAGCACTGGGGAACAATCATGGAGAACAGAGCAGCATGAAAATCAGCTGAAGAGAGCTGGCACATCCAATCATCCAAGGAAATGCCAACAACAGAGAAATCTATACACAGCCTTTCTATCTAACTACCTAGGTCTCCTTCATATTACCAGAAGATTAGTCAAGTTTTTCAGGACAACTCCATCAACAGACTCAGTTACCTCAAATATAGAGAATAGAAGCAGTTTATAATGAGGGCAGAGTTACAGATTCAAAGGCCAGCGTAGTCAATTCAGGAGGGTAAGTATCGCTATTTGATGCCTAGAATGTACAGATGGAAGCCACCATTGCTCTCAGAACTTGAAACCCCCTGGAATCCACCCCAGTGGACTGTCAATTTGTTTGGTACATAAAACCTTGTCATTCCCTTCACTCGTCCACTTTGGAATCAGAATGCCTACCCTTTGTCCATCCTTCTAATGCATGAGGAGAAAAAGATAACTTGTTTTTCAGATCTTCCAATGATAAAGCATTCCATTGCAGGAAACCTTGCCATGGGTGTTACCAAGACCTGCTTCATTCATATTTGAAATTTAGGGGTTTCTGGGTTGGTTATAGTAAAATGAGAGTTTTGCTTGAGAGTGATACTGGAATGGGTTAACATTTGGGGGTAATGTTAAGATGGAGTTGGGTGTATTTTGCATATGAGGAGAGCATTAATGGGAAGGTAGAAGGAAGATTACTGTGGACAGAATTGTGCCCTACGGATACTAATTGCCTTTCTGTGAGACAAATCTTTGTTGTTTTAGGCCCCTGAATTTGTGGTGTTTTACTATGAAAACTCTAAGAAATGAAAATGGGTAAAACATCACACTGGTTGTCAGAGCCAATCAGTGCCAATCTGGAAAGTATGAATCTGATTTGTAGACTGATCTATTTCATAGAAGAGGAGAAATAAATTATAGAAGTAAATGTTATGGTAAGTGTCCCACAAACAATGACTGGCTCCAATCATTGCATTAGTGGATAAAACATTCAGGAGATAGAACGTGAGCATATATAATTATTTAGATATAAAATGGCTGGACACAAAGGCTATAACTTTCCTTGATATATAGAAATATCAATTGAAAGAATAGTTGCAACATCAAACTATAAAATCCTTTTCATTGGAAACATGAAGCAAACAGTCACATTCTTTACATTGAGGAAATATACCTTGCTCTCGGTGTCCAGCGACACATGGGGATGATTGACAGTGAGTGATTTTCCCACGATGCTCATCATGTTCAAAGAAGTCAGAGCTCTCTGCCTTCTGTGCTTTGCACATCTACCTTCTACGGCATATTAACTAAGCGTGATTAGTAATAGAAAATACATGAGCTGCTGCATGCTGCTTCACCCTCCCATGTTAGTCTGACATGGCATGCATAAACCAAAACAAAACCCAAAAATGTTAGTTTATAACATTTAAGTGAAGGCTGGTATTGCTTTTCAATGAGAAGCTGACTGAATGTGGCTGAGTACTCTAAATAAATTCAGGATAAAGCCTCGTGTGGCCGTCATTTACATCCCCTCAAGTCACACTGAGATGTAAAGATACAGAAAACTGAGAGTGGACCCATCTCAGCATAAACTATTATAGCTCATCTACCAAACCAGCTTCAGAGCAAGAGGAATAAATCACTATGATGAGAAAATTATACATAATTGACAGTCCTATCATAAGCCCAGGTTCTGGACAATAAGAACGACTAAATTTACCTATTTCACAAATATACCAGAGGCATCAATGGTGATCTATGGTCCACAGGCAATTAAAGAAATGCACCAAGAGCACATGTGTGAGGCCATGAGGTCTATGAATGCTTTATTCTAATTGGAAGTCATTGGTCTGTCTCTAGAAGTGGCATTTGTAGACATGGTCCTTGCAGCATGGTCCTCCTACTTTTATTTGGAAATGTAGTTGGTGGAAAAGATGAAACAAGAGATTTGAGAGGGACTCAGGATCCCCATACCATGATATAATTGTTCACATGGCCTAGAATACAATCTGTGGGAGCTGCTGCTTCTGCAGCTGTAGATGAAGCTTTTGACCCAAGCATTCCATCAGTATGTCGGGTTCTCTAAAAGAATAAAACCAATACAATGGAAATATTAATATAGGATAGGGAAACTTTTCAAGTTGGCTTACATAATACAGCCTTGTTAGTCCAACAATGGTGTCTTCAGACTAGAGAGGCTAAGCAGCTGCTCAGTTCACAAAGGCTGGTTGCCCCAGCTGTTCTAATATGGTGCTAGCAGCCTGGAAGGTTCCTGGAGAGCACTGCTCTTCAGTCAGCATTGCAAGCAAAGTGGGGTGCTAGTGTTCTTACGGTTTAACCTTAGCCCCATGTCCATTCTCTGTTGAAGCCATGTCACCCTTTAAGAACCTTTTTGCATGTTCCCTAGGGACTAAGCCACTTTGTGTTGAGTTTTCTGTCACATAGAAATCAAGCTGACAATCACAAAGCCTTTTTAACTGTTAAAATCAGTGAGGGCTAATTATTTCAGAATCCTCTCCCAGAAGAATCATAGTAGAACTTTGATCTATCACCAAGATCAAGAAGATAATTAACCATTCTGGATGATCAGAAGTGCTGTGTGAAGGAGCCAAAGGTTGATGCACAGTAATGTGTGTCATTACAGGAAAGATGAATCCACATAACATTCTTCTACAAACACCAAAGCATTATTTTCTAAAGAACAGGGAGGTCGGCAGCCTTTCTGGCCTACATTTGTCCTGACGTGCAACTTGGAACTGTGGCTTAGTTGATCTTTCCTACACATCTGCAGCAACAACAGATGGGTGTCCTTCTGCCTTTATTCAGGGCCAACAAGAAGCCAAATAAGCAAAAAGTCTGTATGGCTCCCAGGCCACAGAGACCTCTCTATACCACATGAGACTAAATCCTGCGGTCTGGCCTTCAATCCTTGTGTATATGATATTTGACTGACAAAAGAATCCCAAAACACTGGAAATAGTTCATTTTCTGGAAACTTCTTCTCACAGCTATTTGAGGTTCTTTGATTTGAACAAGACCCAAAATAGCCTTGAAATTACTGACATTCTCTTCAGATAAATCACTACTCCAAGGTTTCTCTTTCTTGCTTCTTTTCATACTTGCTCAATTTTAATATCCTTGATAAAATAACCATCATTAATATATTCACCCATCAACATACAATTTCTTGGATTGTCTTTTCTCAAAATATATTGCTTTAGGAAAGCAAACACCAGCAGATGCCATTCATGTGGTGGTTTTCATCTATTTTGAATTAGAACAGCTTAGCTCTTGGAGCAGTTGTATGACTCAGATCAAAGGAGACTAATGGCACTCACAAGGGATTTGAGAATAAAGATGGTCTTCTGGGCTCATGGGGAAATAACTGAGATGCCAGTGTTTACTTTCACAAGAATTTTCTCCTGTCTTCTTCCCAGAGCTGACCTTGAGGGATTTTTGAGTGTGAAAAACACCTCATGGAAAGTATCTGAGAATTTGAGACACTCTCTCAGCCCTCCCTGTCCTGTCAGAGGGACCACAAGTGTAGATGAAATTAAGTCTTCAGACTCTGTGATCAGAACTGAGGAGAGGACACACAAGTCACCCAGGTTAGTTCTCAGGGGGGCTTAATACATTTAAAATATCAACAGTAAGTCTTCTCATGAGGACTGTACTACAAATATAATCTGGAAGGTAAGCAAGTCTCTCCTTAAGGAGAGACTGCAAAGGTGTTCACAAAAAGACAAAAGCCAAGTACTGGGGAAGTGGATAATTGATTTCATGTATGCATGAGGACCTGAGTTCAGATCCCCAGCACCCACACAAAAAGCCAAGCAAGGTGTCATATGCCTGTAATCCCTACTCTAGGGAGGCAGAAACAGGAGAAACCCTGGGGTTGACTGGCCTGCCACTTTAACGAATTTGTAACAGATTGGAGTCCAACTATGGACCCAAATTCTTGTCTTGCCTTATTTCTCTGTCCTATGAAGCCTGTGGGCCTGGTCTAAGCAAGTCCTCCTTGAGGCTCCAGAAGGCCCACCTATACAAAGTGTAGTCTTTCATCTTCATGTTCTGTGGACGTTTTCTCCTCTGAAAATTCTTGATTTAAACATCCAAAGCTTGAGCACTTGTTAAAGGCAGGCTGGCAGCAGCATGGATGGATGGTTGTGTGGATGGATGGATGGATGGATGGATGGATGGATGGATGGAAGGATGGATGGATGGATGGATGGATGGATGGATGGATGGATGGGACTCAGATCTAAGGCCATTTTTCCAGGCAGCATGAGTGGTCCACACTCTTGGAATTCTTCATGGCCACCTTCCTACATCACTCTTTCAATCCTTATAAGTCACTGATACTGCCTATATGCTGGGACAGCATTGGCAAATACAGATAATCCAAGAGCTTTAAGCAGTTTCTTCTCCTAGGGAGCTCTGATGACAAAGGTAAGGGGCCCTGAAAATTCTACCATGGACCAAGAAGCAGTTTGGTGAGATCCATACAAATACTACTGTCCTCTTTCTTCACCCCATTTCAGGGGTCTCCTGTTATTTTCTGGCTACCAAATAAGACATATGCCTAACTAAAAATATACATACTACAGAAAGGAGACAAAGAAGTTAGAACTACCTCAATGTCCCTCACCCCTCTCTTTTTCCAAGATATAGTTATTGGCAGTAACAATATGGATTGTTACTTCCCATTCATAATCTTTCTGTCTCTGTCTCTATCTCTGTCTCTGTTTCTCTGTCTCTGTCTCTGTCTCTCTTTGTGTGTGTATGAATATATATGTGCATCTATAGTTGAAGATAAGAAGCATACATTGTCTAAATANTGTCCCTCACCCCTCTCTTTTTCCAAGATATAGTTATTGGCAGTAACAATATGGATTGTTACTTCCCATTCATAATCTTTCTGTCTCTGTCTCTATCTCTGTCTCTGTTTCTCTGTCTCTGTCTCTGTCTCTCTTTGTGTGTGTATGAATATATATGTGCATCTATAGTTGAAGATAAGAAGCATACATTGTCTAAATATACACACACACACACACACACACACATACAATGGTTATTCCATGTATTGCCTCTATTCATTCCTTTTTCTCTATGAATGTGTTCAATTTAAGCCAGAATGGTGGATTATGATTGTAATCCAAGAATGTGTAAAGGCAGGGGGATTGCCATGAGTTTGAAATCAGTGTAATACTATACAATGAGCTTCAGGCTAACAAGGGTTAAAGTGTGAGATTTTTGCCTAAGAAGACCATAATCATCATAACAAATTATAGAACTCAAACATGGATGGATGCCTGAGCACATTAGCATTCAAGACTTCTAGTCACCAGGCTGAGTGCAAGATGCTGGTAAGTATTATTTGGTATGTTAGGTAGTGAGTAGTAAGGTCTGGTTTCATAGTGCTTTGAATTTTAATTAGCTACCAACATTTTTCTTTCTTTTTTCCCAATTTTTTTATTAGATATTTTCTTAATTTACATTTCAAATGCTATTCTGAAAGTCCCCTCCCCTTTGCCCCCTCCCTGCTCCCCTGTCCACCCATTCCCACTTCTTGGCCCTGGCGTTCCCCTGTATTGGGACATATAAAGATTGCAGTACCAAGGGGCCTCTCTTCCCAGTGATGACCGACTAGGCCATCTTCTGCTACATATGGAGCTAGAGACACGAGTTCTGGGGGTTCTGGTTAGTTCATATTGTTGATCCTCTTCTAGGGTTGCAGACCCCTTCAGCTCCTGGGGTTCTATCTCTAGTTTCTCAATTGTGGGCCCTGTGTTCCCTCTTATAGATGATTATGAGCATCCACTTCTGTACGAGACAGCTATATCAGGGTCCCTTAAGTAGGCACTAGCTGTCCTATGCCATAGTGTCTGAGTTTAATGACTGATTATGGGATGGATCCCCCGTGGTGGGGTAGTCTCTGTATGGTCCATCCTTTCATCTTAGCTCTAAACTTTGTNTGTCCCTCACCCCTCTCTTTTTCCAAGATATAGTTATTGGCAGTAACAATATGGATTGTTACTTCCCATTCATAATCTTTCTGTCTCTGTCTCTATCTCTGTCTCTGTTTCTCTGTCTCTGTCTCTGTCTCTCTTTGTGTGTGTATGAATATATATGTGCATCTATAGTTGAAGATAAGAAGCATACATTGTCTAAATACACACACACACATACACACACACACACACACACACACACACACACACACACACACACACATACAATGGTTATTCCATGTATTGCCTCTATTCATTCCTTTTTCTCTATGAATGTGTTCAATTTAAGCCAGAATGGTGGATTATGATTGTAATCCAAGAATGTGTAAAGGCAGGGGGATTGCCATGAGTTTGAAATCAGTGTAATACTATACAATGAGCTTCAGGCTAACAAGGGTTAAAGTGTGAGATTTTTGCCTAAGAAGACCATAATCATCATAACAAATTATAGAACTCAAACATGGATGGATGCCTGAGCACATTAGCATTCAAGACTTCTAGTCACCAGGCTGAGTGCAAGATGCTGGTAAGTATTATTTGGTATGTTAGGTAGTGAGTAGTAAGGTCTGGTTTCATAGTGCTTTGAATTTTAATTAGCTGCCAACATTTTTCTTTCTTTTTTTCCCAATTTTTTTATTAGATATTTTCTTAATTTACATTTCAAATGCTATTCTGAAAGTCCCCTCCCCTTTGCCCCCTCCCTGCTCCCCTGTCCACCCATTCCCACTTCTTGGCCCTGGCGTTCCCCTGTATTGGGACATATAAAGATTGCAGTACCAAGGGGCCTCTCTTCCCAGTGATGACCGACTAGGCCATCTTCTGCTACATATGGAGCTAGAGACACGAGTTCTGGGGGTTCTGGTTAGTTCATATTGTTGATCCTCTTCTAGGGTTGCAGACCCCTTCAGCTCCTGGGGTTCTATCTCTAGTTTCTCAATTGTGGGCCCTGTGTTCCCTCTTATAGATGATTATGAGCATCCACTTCTGTACGAGACAGCTATATCAGGGTCCCTCAAGTAGGCACTAGCTGTCCTATGCCATAGTGTCTGAGTTTAATGACTGATTATGGGATGGATCCCCCGTGGTGGGGTAGTCTCTGTATGGTCCATCCTTTCATCTTAGCTCTAAACTTTGTCTCTGTAACTCCTTTCATGGGTATTTTGTTTCCTCTTTACAGGAGGAATGAACTATCCATGAGCTGGTCTTCCTTCTTGATGTTCTTGTGTTTTGCAAATTGTATCTTGGATATTCCAAGTTTCTAGGCTAATATCCATTTATCAGTGAGTGCATACCCAATGACTTCTTTTGTGATTGGGTTACCTCACTAAGGACTATATCCTCCAGAGACATCCATTTGCCCAAGAATTTCATAAATTCATTTTTTAAAATAGCAGAATAGTACTCCATTGTGTAGATGTACCACATTTTCTGTATCCATTCCTCTGTTGAGGGACATCTGGGTTCTTTCCAGCTTCTGGCTATTATAAATAAGGCTGCTATGAACATAGTGGAACATGTGTCCTTTTTACCAGTTGGAACATCTTCTGGGTATATGCCCAGGAGAGGTATTGTTGGATCCTCTGGTAGTACTACGTCCAATTTTCTGAGATAACGCCAGACTGACTTCCAGAGTGGTTGTACAAGCTTGCATTCCCACCAGCAATGGAGGAGTGTTCCTCTTTCTCCACATCCTCTCCAGCATCTGCTGTCCCCTGAATTTTTGATCTTAGCCATTCTGACTGGTGTGAGGTGGAATCTCAGGGTTGTTTTGATTTGCATTTCCCTGATGATTAAGGATGTTGAACATTTTTTCAGATGTTTCTCGGCCATTCAGAATTCCTCAGTTGAGAATTCTTTGTTTAGCTCTGTACCCCATTTTTAATGGGGTTGTTCGTTTTTCTGGAGTCCAGTTTCTTTAGCTCTTTGTAGATATTGGATATTAATCCCCTATCAGATTTAGGATTGGTAAAAATCCTTTCCCAATCTGTTGGTGGCCTTTTTGTCTTACTGACTGTGTCTTTTGCCTTACAGAAGCTTTGTAATTTCATAAGGTCCCATTTGTCAATTCTTGATCTGACCGCATAGGCCATTGCTGTTCTGTTTAGGAATCTTTCCCCTGTACCCATATCTTCGAAAAAATATGGAACGCTTCACGAATTTGTGTGTCATCCTTGTGCAGGGGCCATGCTAATCTTCTCTGTATCGTTCCAATTTTAGTATATGTGCTGCCGAAGCGAGTACCCAACATTTTTCAATAGGGTAGTTTACATTGAAATCTTCGTCACCAGCTCTAACCATAGTAGACCTACCATTGCCCATGTAACAATGGAAGCACAGGACAGAACTGGAGGGGACATATGTTCAGTTGGCCTCAGTCCTGTCATAATACTACCCTCTGTCATTATACTATGACCTATATCTTAGAATAACTACCATGTGTCTCTGGAACCAAATAGAATTGCATCTGCTACCTGGCTGGTAAAGGTAAGATTAGCATCTACATATTCTGGTACAGTTACTTGAGATGGGATGCCATCACAGATATCAGATTCTATTCTGCTTCACAGATGGGAAGAGAATGGTTCATAGAGGGCCTTGATATAATCTATGCATGGGAGGAATTATCTTCTCATGAAGGAGACCACTTATGCCTAAATCACTTAAGAAAGAAATATGGTGGTTGGTAATAATAAAATCACAATAGATGCACCACTTAGTGATCAGAATTGTAAGCAAGAACATTTTATTAAGACATTGCACTGAAAGCTTTAGAAGTCAGGCAGATCTATCACGAGCTGAAAACCTACCAGCACTCCAGGCAGCAGATGTATCTTGCAGAGAGAGGAATTGGCACTGTAGGCACCTCATTGACATAATTTGGTTTCCTTGATTTGTTCACCATATCAGAAACTGCCCATAAACAAAAGGAGACAAAGACCGGGCGTGGTGGCACACACCTTTAATCCCAGCACTTGGGAGGGAGAGGCAGGTAGATTTCTGAGTTCGAGGCCAGCCTGGTCTACAGAGTGAGTTCCAGGACAGCCACGGCTACAGAGAGAAATCCTGTCTCGAAAAACAAAAACAAAAACAAAAACAAAAACAAAACAAAACAAAACAAAAAAACAAAAACAAAAACAAGAAAAAAAAAAAGAGACAAAACCTTGCAAGCACTGAATTGCCCATTTATGTAAATTCCCATTGGGTATGCTTTGATAGGGATCAAAAATACTGATTGTGGCAACTTAAAAGAAGAATTTTAAAAAATTAAATACAAGCAAACTCCCCAAATCAGCAATAAGATTAAAGAAGCAGACTTCAGAAAGAAGAAACTAAGGTACCTGTAGTGGGGTGATTCTGATACTTTGGGAATCTGTTTACTGATGCTGACAGTCCTCGACCCCAATTGGTTTTTGACCTATTAATAAAGATGCCAGTGGCTAATGGTTGGTCATAAAGAAAGAGACAGGACTTCCAAACTGCAGCAGGCTAGGAGAGAGGAAGATACTTGAAGGAGAGAGATGGAACAGGCTTGGAGCTGCAAGGAAGATCTTCCAAAATGTAGGCATAAAGGGAAAGCATTCCACGGGCTTCACAGAAGGTAACTTCACAGAGAGTAACTAAGCTGAGGGCAGGCAGAGTTAGAGGTGTTGAGCAAGGAGTGAAGGTGAGGGCACACTAGCCATGGAAGGCTTAGAAGAGCCCAGGCACAGAGTCAATAAGCCCGTTTAAAAATGAATGTGCATGTGCGTCTTTTATCCGCAGATCCTAGATAGCACCTAGGCGGGTGCATTCCTGCAACTCCCGGGAACTCAAAGCTGTGTAGACAAAACTACCTGCTACAGGTAACCATGGGTTTCTAAGTAGCAGGAATTTCTGAGTGGTGAGATGAGGAATATGTAAGAAAGCAAAGTCTTAGAAAGGTCTAACAGGCCAGGGTCAGACCAGGCTCCCCAGAGCCAAAAAACAAGCTGCAAGCCTTGGGTGGTATTGTAAATCAAAGAAATTCATTTGCTAGCATCCAAAAGTTGCATAAGGGAACAAAATCCCCCTGTATGTTACCTTGTGATGAATGTGACCTGAGTGGACATTCTGGACTTGGTTTACTGGGAACAACTAGGAATTACTGGTGCCCTGAAGATCTTGGCTATCAAGACAAGGGGGTACAGAAGTAAAGAGAATTGGAGTAAATCAAACCAGATCTTTGTCCTGCTCCTCTGGTGACTTGTTTTCAATAGAACTCCAGGAAGCAAAGATGACTTGTGGTCACTTTGATCTGTGACCCATGATTCAAGATCAAAGGAAGGAACGGTGAAAGCCATCCCCCTCCCCACTACTCTATATGTGCCTGTACTAAAGAGAGGCATGGCAAAGGATGCTTTTGATGGCCCAACACAATGCAGCTGACCTGTGTGGAAAGCATGCTGAAGACCTGGCAGCATGTCTGAGTGTGGATTAAAATGGTGGCCCATGTTTGGCCCAGGGCTTGGGCAGCCTGTTGAGGGGGATGCGGGAAATTTGATTATGGGCACCCTATGCCAACACCAGGTGGGCTTTGGGCTGTAAGAAGCCTCAGGACCCCGCTCTGTGGCTGGGAAAGCACAGTCTGAGGTCCCCGCAGACTGCCGGAGATGGCTTGGACTCTCAGGTACCACAGGTGATGCTGGGTTCTGTGGAAGAGCTGGCTCTGGGGTCCCTGGGCCACATGGAGGCCAAGGACAACAGGTTCTCACTCTTGGGCACCACAGATGCCACTGGATGCCAAGGAAGAGCTAGGAATGTAGTAGAGGCCCACGGGGTTGCCTCTAGCCCTGCGGGCTGAGGAAAAAGGGCAGCAGGAGAGGTCCAGCTGGTTCCTACAGGTAGGAGAGTGTCTTTGGCTTGTTCAGTGGCTGGCTTGGCTTGACAGAGACCTGGACTGGGAGTGCAAGGAGGCCTCATGCGGGAGATTAGATGTGCAGCTCTTTAGAGGAGGACCTGCTCCATTGTTCCCCATGGCAGGTCCCGATGAGAAGAGACAGTCCATGGTTTGAAGGCATTTATTGTCATGGCAGAGAGTTGTGAAGGGAGTGAGCATTTCCTGTGCTCTGGGCACATCACACAAACTTTATCACTCGGCTCTAGCCCCTGAGCTCTTCTCCTGCATAGGTACTGGAAACTATTTCTCTAGGCAAGATTGGTGCAGGAGTGATGGACTTCCAAAGAAGCTATCAAATGGTGGGACAGGATTCACACCTCAAAGGCCATTTACTCATCTAAGCAGAAGTTCATGAAGGGTCCTACCTCATTTCTGCCCTTCGTCACACTGAATGGACATAGAGATGGTTGACTGCATTCATTCAAAATGAAAAGTAAATGTTGGCTTTAAGAGAAACTGCATTTGGTGACAGGAAGCAAGCATCATGAAGTACTCCACAGATGTTCCTCTGTGTTGCTTTGGTGGATGGTAGTCTATTGATAGTATACTCAACTGCAAGGGACAGAAAGGGCACTCTCTATGCTTCATACAGGCAAGGGTTTCCTTTTTTTCACTAATAATATATATGTGGCCCCAGAAATGGTTCAGTGGGTAAAAGCATTTGCTGTGCAAGCATGAGGATCTGAGTTCAAATCCCAGCATTCATATAGAAAACTGATTATGGCTACATGTGTGGCTATAACTACAGTTCTGGGAGGGGGCAGTCAGAGACAAGTGAATCACTGGAACTTGCTGGCTGCCAGCCTAGTTCTAGGTTCAGCACAAGACCACATGTCAAGGGAGTAAGACAGAAATGAGAGCAGGACATGCAGGCATGTATACAGATGCATATCTATACCCATAAATTTGCACATGAACTGTACACACATTAGTCTCATAAAGATCCAAGTGTGGATATCATTCGAAGGGCCTTTCAAGGGCCAAGCACTGCAGTGAGGTACCTCATAGCAGTACCACTTTCTCCTATCTTATTAGTTTAACATGCTTGGTCTATGGCTTTCATTTTCATGGTAACACAGTGGCTACTGCATTCTCAAGTGTAGCATCTATGTTCAGTGGAGAAAAGCCTTTTCCAGGAGCTTCTGCTAGTGCTCCACTGGGCATTTCAAGAGACAAAGAAATAGGAGAACTATGGAGGAAGAAGCAAGAATAAGGAGGTTGGAATGGGCACATGAGTTTTTCTCCAGAGCCAGTCATCCTAGCTTCATTACTTAAGTCCATATCAATAATTTCAGTATATTTAGGCAAACAAACAAACAAACAGATCTTTGTGGTCTTCTTTGTTCAAAAGCTAGTATACAACCATCTATAATTAGAGACTTGAAAGTAAGTTTCTATGTCTTTTGCCATCTCTGTTAGATAGATCCCCCCTTCATAATAACCTATGCCTCTAGCCTCTCCTCTCTGAGCCCTTGTTGTGTCAAGGATATCTTTCAGATGAATGATTCCTTGTATACAAAAAGCACTTGGAACTACTTCATGAATTGAAATGGATTGTGTTCCTTCATAATAAGGAGGAAGGGTGTCTCTGAATGGCTACAATGGCTATTTTAAAAATTCATATCCCTGCCATCTAGAACTTTACAGTCTATCAGAGGCTGAGGAGAGTCAGTGGATTTTATGGAAGTGTTCTCTACAATCAGAGGTTGTGTGTAGGGAATTTAGGAAAATGACTCTGTAGGTAAAGTGTTTGCTGTACAAGAACAAGTATCTGAATTTGCATCCTTAGCCTGAGAAGTAAAAGATAGATACTGTCTGTGACCCTAGTACTGATGATGTGTGTGAGGGTAGACAGGCAAAGGTGGGTCCTAGGGGCTCACCAGACAGATACACTAGCTGAAATTCAAAGTTTCGAGATCAGTGAAAGGCAATCTAAAAACAAATAATAAGAAAGTGGAGGGCAACAAAAAAGGACACACTTACCTGACCTCCAGCCTCTAAGCAGGCACAGGCAACCATGCTTATACACGCATTCATGGGACACATAACAACAACAACAACGAAAACGACAAGGAGTTTCAATATGGTAAGGCTGTGCTCTCTGGGGAAGACTGGCCTCATCTAGATCCCAAAGACAGACATCTACCATCACCGGTGTTAGTCTCTACAGCACTACTTGGCTTTCCTATCAGCTCCTCAAGGCACGTGTGACCTTTTCCACCTCTGAAGGCTGAACCAAGTTCCCTTTGGGCTGAGCTGAGGTACTGTTGCTAGAAAAGAGGAACAGATGGACATGACCCAGATGAGGAGCCAAAAGATACATAAGGTTCAAGATAAAAGACAAGCAAAGGGCCAGGGTAAAAGCCAGCTGTCGGGATTCACAAAACTGAAAGTGAGGTTGACAGTTGAGGTCACAGAAACATGGGGAGCGAAGGGAAGAGGGTGGTGTCAAGGTATCAGAGAGACACTGGCCTATTCATGGGACTATCACGTGCCAATTATAAACAATACCCTGGCTAAATAACTTAGACTTCTCTGTGATGGTGAAGGAGGTAGGATCCAAGGGATAGGGTGAACGCTGGTCTACTTTGCACTTGGACTCCCATGGTGTAAAATGATTGATCCTTAGACAATTACCAGCCACTGACCTCCTGTGTCACTGCCTTCCTGCAGAGCAAGCCAGTAGGAACCTGACTTTGGGCTACCCAATGAGAATAGTGCCTGATGAAATCAAAACCACTTTCTCCCCTCCTCAGTAATGTGGGGTTGGCTCTGGGGGCCTTCTAGAAGGAGCCATATTACTGGAAAGGCAGAGAAAGCTGGACTGTAGCACAGAAGCTAAAAGGAAAGCAGCAGATGCTAAAGGGATAGAGAGAGGCTGTCTCCGTTGCCAAGAACTCTGTGCTCCCCAAAAGAGGCTTGGTTATTCTGCTGTCCTTGGGTTCAAGCAGCTCTAGCTCTAGCTCAGTGGGGAAAAAAATCAATTGCCCTCACACAAGCTAGCTTGGGTACTCTCACAAAAGCATCTCCGCATAACTGCAAAAGAAATAAAGACATTTCGAAACAAAACAGGAGGTGACCTGCTACTGCTCCTATGATGTCCTACCTCACTGCTGTAGAATCGGGCGCTGGGGCACGTGTGAGGGAGCAGGTCCAGTATGTAGGCTTATTTAGTCTACTACTCAATTCTTAGCAGAAGCTACTAGAAAGTGAAAACAAAATATAAAGTGCACTAAAGTAAAAACATGGCAGATTAATCTTTTTGCTGTTATATAATGCTTATATCAAGTACATCATTTGCAAGATGAACACCAATCTTTTAGTGCTTCACTTAATGATTGTTAAATTACCCCTTTAATGGATAATTAATGCACTTAATGTCTCTCACTATTATGATTACTTTTATGCAAATTTAGAATGATAATAGCTGACAAACACAATGGTCCCTTTATCATAATTTAGCCATCTAAATGCCCTTGCTACAAAAGACAGGTCACCTTCCATGCATTTAATAATAATCCAATTCAGTCTTTCTTTTAAGCAAAGAAATGTGCATTAATTATACTTTGATTTCTCGAAGAGCTTTTCCATCCCTTGGGGGAGATGCTCTGGAAATGAAGTGAGGGGGGGTCATCCCGAGCAGTGTCTTCTGTGGGGCGTGTTCCAAGCGATGGCTAGCTGTAAAATCATGGCTTTTTGTGTATGTAGAAAAGGCAGTTTGCCCATCCTAAGACAAACCGTGACACACATTAGAACTTACAACCCCTTCCAAATCATTTTACATATTATTTTTAAGTGTTTTGCTATGCATTTACTGTGAGCCTACACGAAAGTTGAACAGAGAATGAGAGAAAGAGAGAGAGAGAGACAGAAAGAGAGAGAGAGAGAGAGAGAGAGAGAGAGAGAGAGAGAGATGGGGGGAATATACTCAGAATGCAACAACTGCTTCTCGGGCAAAGACTCCAGTTCTAGAAGACAGAGGTGACACCATCTCTCTGAAGCCCTTCCCATACAGCCAACAACAGCCTGTTCATTCTTGAGAGATTCTGTAGAATTATTCCACCACTACTATTTAAAACAGACAACTTCCATTTACTGTTAATATTCCTCCTTAAAATAATACTGATGTCACATGCACACTGTGTGCATACATACCTGTTTCTGTTCACCAACTCCAGTCCCTCTGAGAGCTGGCTATGCCTCTACTGCCTCTCCTCTTCCAAGCCAGGAGTCATGGCTTCCCACCCTACACATCCTTCAGGAATGGGGTCTTTAGGTGACTGAGAATGCTTAGAGATCCTGACATGATGGTCTTAACATCATGGAACTGGAAGGAATGGATGGCAGGGTCTGAGTCCCTTGATTTACAGCCTATTGTGAGGGAGGAAAAAAATTCTTCTGACTCATTTAGAGTTTGCATGTTTAGAAAAACTACCTTCCAGTAACAGAGTCTGTGAGGCGCTAACCTAACAGATGGGCCTGAATGAGCTAAGGAAACAGGATAGAGTAAAATACCCAAGGGGGGTTGTTTTAATTAGAAAAATTAAGAAACAAATATACAAATACTCAGGGAGCCTCCAGCAAGTCTATTCCTTATGCATATTTTATAAGTGCTAAAGAATGGAAAAATGACTATCAGTGAAAGAACAGAAAATAGTACATTTGAATATCACATGGAAGTTATGAGAAATCACTGGAAAAACACATCAAATGAAAGATTGCAGAGGCTGCGCATGGTGGCATGTGCTCTTAATCAAAGTACTCAGGAGGCAGAGGCAGGAGGATTGTGAGTTCCACCAGCCACGGCTACACAACAAATCATTCACCTACAGTCCTGAGCCTGTCTCCAAACAAGCAAATAAATAAAAAATACAACCTGCAGAATGTTATGTGTAGTACGCCCTGTTTTGTGTGTTAAAATCTTCACAAGGTAACACTCTATTTTGTCAGGAATATAGGCACACCACCGTGCTTTGGAAAATATCAGAGTGGAAGGCTGCCAGTTGACAACAGTAATGATGATTATAGATATTAAAATGAACATGCCTAAAATAACAGTCTACTGTCAGATCTGTCTCACCATAGCCAATGATATATAGAAGCCTTATTTGCATTTCAGTCCCTTTACCCTGATTCTCTTTATGAACAATTCTCTGATTTCCTCTACACACATTGAGTCTTATGCTAGTGGGTTTGTAGGCATTTATTTTTATTTACAGTTGTGTGTGTGTGTGTACACGTGCGCGTGTGCCTGTGTGTACGTGCACATGAAAAGCAGAAGAGGGAACCAGATCCCCTGGTTGTGAGACAGGCAGTAGTGAGACACTTAATGAAGGTGCTGGGTCCAAACCTCAGGCCTCCTCTGTGAGAGCTACAAGAATCCTTAGCTTCTGAGCCATCCTTCCAGCCCCATGCTAGTACTTCATATAACTTTGGCCTGACCACCACTCAAGAAAATCAAAAGGTTGGTCTTTTGTACAAACGTGTATATATTTATACAACCTGTTCACAGGTTGTGTGTGTATAAATATATACACATTTATATAAAACCTGGTAAGGTGAAGCAGATTCAGGAACCCCAGCAAATCTCATTATGGAGAACGGGAGGCATTTAAATCTACTTCCAACCAGGTTTCTGTCCTGGAACATGTGACCACAACACTCCATGGAGAGGACTGTGGCAATCAGTCACAGAGGGACAACACCTGAAGTCCTTCCTCATGCAGATGAGGCATCCCTAACATCTCAGGCCAAGCCAATAGAAAACATCTGCCTCTAGATCCCAACCTACCCCCAAAAACGTTTATAAGACCCTATCTACAAGGAATTAGGTGGACGAGTTGTTTCACCAAAGATTGACTGAAGTACCTGTCTTATTGCTGTAACACTCCAAGGAAGGGTTTTCTCTCCTGAAGCTTTTGTTGCTAAACCAACCAGCCAGGTGTGTTAGTCTGACATCAGCCACTTCCTTCTCTGTCCCCCCCACACTGCAATCCCCCTGAATACCCCCCCCCACCCTTGGCCTCAGCTACCTGCTGCATCTCACTGCCTGCCACCAACTCCAGTGTATTGGCGGTGAGGAAGCCCAGAAGCCCACCTTACTCCAGCTTCCCCCAGAGAGCTGTAACTCTTTGGCCAGTAGGGCCTGGCTAGAGGCCCTCAGACTCCTGTAGACAATGCTCGGTCTGCAGACCACTGTTTTAATTTATATCCTTCCTTCCTTCCTTCCTTCCTTCCTTCCTTCCTTCCTTCCTTCCTTCCTTGCTTCCTTCCTCCCTCCCTCCCTCCCTCCCTCCCTCCCTTTCTTTAATTGAAAATAGGCTCTTGTTTCTATAATACAGCACATCCTGACCAGTTTCTGCTCTATCCACTCTTCCCTCCTCCCTTCTCCCCCAGATCCACCCCCACTTCCTCTTCAGAAGTCAGCAGGCCTCCCAGAGACAAAATGACAGCAAAACAGGATAAAACAAGATATGTTAAGACAAAGTAAAAGCCCTCATATCAAGGGTGGACAAGGCGACCAACAGAAGAAAAAGATTCCCAAGATCAGGCAAAAGTATCAAAGACATACCCACTCCCACTGTTGGGTATCCCACAAAACTACCAATCTATCAGTCATAAAAGACACGCAGAGGACCTGGTGCAGGCTCCCGTAGGCCCTGTGCTTCCCCCTTCAGTCTCTGTGTGAGCCCATGTGAGCCCTGCTGAGGTGATTCAGTGAGCCGTGCTCTTCTAGTGTCCTCCATCCCCTCTGATTCCTACAATCTTTCCACCCCCCTTTTATGGGGGTCCCCAGTCTCCCAATGGGAGGGACCCAATGGAGACCTCCAGTTTAGACTCTCTCCTCAGAGTGTCTGGGTATCTGCTGCTGGAGAACTCTTCTATCCATTAGAATATTCTCTTTTACGGACCTCTAACCCTTCTTTTGGTATTATTTGCTTTCTGTTCAGAGATGAACTTCCTGTTCATTTAGTCTTTGTAAAAGGCAGGTCAGACAGCAACAAATTCTCATAATCTGAAAATGTCTTAATTTCCTCGTCCTTCGGCCCTGAAGGAATCACTGTATTTACCCCCTGTCTCCTAGGCGATTTCAAATTCAATCACATTGATAAAGAATCTTAACCATGACAGGCATAAGGCCTGCTCAAATATATCACATAACCAACAGTATGTGTCACTTAGCAACAGTATACAACCTGTCTTGGGGGTTTCAAACTGTGGTCCTTGGGTACTGAGTTATTAGCATGATAGGGCCTAAAACCTCTCATTGCTTTAGAGAGGAGGTGACAGACAAGGGTGTTCATGAAATTTAAAACAAAACCCACTCTGGAAAGCTTAAATTTCCTTTCTGAAAGAAATGCTGGTACCAACCCAGATGGAACTCGTGCGTTAAAAAAAGAGGGAAGTCACCCTGCCCTCCACACACACACACACATAACCACACTTGAGAAGAAACTCCATTTAAGGGTCTTTCCACTCAGGTAGCCATTATACCCTGGCTGTAACTGGACAATGGCGCTAACCTACTCCTGCTGTCTGACTTATGAGAACTCTGGCAGAATAAATCTCCTGAAGAGCAGGCAGAGACTAGGACTTACTTTCTGCATTCCTTTGTTACTTAAAGAAGTCTCGGAAAAATTATTTATCTGATCAATCAAATAAATAGTATATAACTCGCTGTGAGTGCCTGTGTGTGTCTGTGGCAGGCACACATGCATGCTCACAGGTGAATGTTATCTGTGAACTCCTGTAAACCAATTTAAGATGGAAAATACATTTTAAAAGGAGGCCAGGGGTGGGAGAAGACAAAGAGCTGTGTGACCAGCAGAACTTCGTTCAGAAAATTTGCCCCTGGGAAATGTGATCAAGGAGAACTTGGATCCCCAAACATGACACTGCTGACCTGTGTCACTGACACCAGATGACATCATACTGACACTGGCCGGGAGAGGGTATGGAGGGGGACAAAAACAGAGTGTCATCCATCGCTACGTAACTCCTCACACGACATGCCAGTTTGCCTCATTGCTACTGGGTGGCTTGAAGGTCCAGGGAGGATGTTGCCGGCCCCTTACCTCTGCACTGCTCTGCATTGCTACCTGATGCTAAGAAGATGAGAGAGCTCAGCCTGGCAGTGGAGCAGGAGAAAACCCTGACTTTCCCAGCTGGTGCAGTCTTGTTCTATCTTGCTGCTGCCTCTGCTGCTTCTGTCACTGGTGCTGGCAGAGTGGAGGCTCACAGGGCCCCACTGTCACTGGTGCTGGCAGAGTGGAGGCTCACAGGGCCCCACTGACAGTACTGTGCTGGAGCATACGAATACGGCTGGGGAAAGGCAGTGAGACTGCATCTGGTTCAGGGAGACAGGCGATGGGAAAGTAGCTCTTTGCACAGTTCTGATGATGCCATTGAGTGAGAGCTCTCAAAGAGCCACAGCTCAGCATTGTGGGGCAGAAGAGTCTGTGCTTAGCTCTCAGATCCAGGAATGGCAGGGCATTGGTTTTTATGACTTGACTGCTGAAGGGCCAAAAAGGGTGTTCTGTAATTAGGCAACCTTTCCAAGGACCTTGGTCTAGGAGCAACAGGTTTTTCCATATCTGTGTCTGCCAGAGGACAGGGGAGATGAAGGACTTCTGGAGCGCTGTTCGTGAAGCACGGGGAGCGATGAGGAAACCTGGGCACACAGACAGTTTGTTTTCCTGTCCAGTTGTCCCCTGGCCATTTATCTTTCCCTTCCTGTCCTAACTCATTTGTATATGGTTTAGGGTTCTGAACTGAGAGGAGGGAGGACCTCCATGAAATGGTCAAAGTCCATTTCTACTGGAACTCGAAACAGCAGGGGTGTCTTGGCATATCTCAAAGAGAGGGCATGGCATTGTACAACTAGAACTTCAACCTTACAAAAGCCAAAGGATATTTGACAAAAAGAAAAGAATAGGTAAGTAACTTGACTCTCAGTAGAAATATGTGAAGATGACAACGTTACCATTTTCAGAACATTCTCATTCGCCTAATAGTTACTGAGCATCCACTTAGTTCCAGGCACAACCTACATCTGGAGTCACATCAACAGCAGGACAGCAGATGACCTCTGGATTCTTAGAAAGAGAGCTGCTACCACAAGAGGATGCTCAGACCCAGTAAGTCATATCAGCGATAAATGATGATGGTAGTCCTAGGGAGCTTCACAAGTTCCTGTTCTCAATCTCCATTCTCCTCCTCCACCTCCTCCTCCTCCTCACCCTGCTCCTCCTTCTCCTCCCCCTGCTCCTCCTCCTCCTCACCCTGCTCTTCCCCCTCCTCCTCCTCCTCCCCCCTACTTTCCCCCTCCCCCTCCTTCTCCTTTTCTTTCTCTTCCTCTATCTTCTCCTCCTTCTCCTCCTGCTCCTCCTCCTCCTTCTTCCCCTCCTTCTCCTCTTTTCATCTCCTTCTTTTCTGCTTTGAGCCAAAATATCAGCTTCACAATATTCTAACAAAATATGTAAGTTTACCCCAACTTAAGACATTACATTTAAAAAAAACAAGAAGAAGAAAACGGAATTCCACCACTTAATGACTTCAACCCAGGCAAAAGGTCTGATCCGAAAGGCCATGGCATCAAGTAAGCTCTGGTAATCCTCAGTCTTCACCAGAACGTGGAGGAGGACAACACAGGCAACACAGGTGGAGGAGCAATGGGGAGCACCTTCCCAAACTGTTAACCTTTTCATGCTTCTCGCTTCATACTTTAATTGAAATGAATTGAATCCAGGAAACTCTTCTTAAAATAATGCCGGAAGTGATTTGCAAGAGAAAAAGCATATATAAACAGCAGCAGCATTGGCCTATTCTGAAAGTGTCACATCCCTCACCGGGTCAGAGGGTTTGGTAAAGCCTTGGACTCTGAAGCAAGTCGGATGGGAAGGGACACATCCATCGGGTCTGCTGGCAGGGGCCACATCATCCAAAGGGGAGTGCTTTTGATTAAACTGAAGAATGCACATTCAGGGAAAGAGTGAGCTTTCTCTGTATGTGTGTGTGTGTGTGTGTGTGTGTGTGTGTGTATACACTTGTGCATGCATGTATATTCCTGGAGGTCAGAGTATATATCTGGAGGCTCAGTGTATCTTGCTGTACCCCCTCTGCCATATTTCTTCAAGACAAGGTCTTTTACCAAACCTGAAGATATGATGCTGGCCAGTAAGCCCCAGCAATTCCCCTGCCTTAACTCTCTGTGCTAAAGTTGCTGACCCATGCACAGCCCTGCTTTTTACTTGGGTGCTCACATTTGAACTCAGGGCCTCGAGCATGTGCAGCAAGCAAGCTCAGCCTCCAAGCCAGACCCCAGCTCATAGCTTTTTTTCTTTAAAACCAATTACAATAATTTGTCATAGCTTTCTTCTTTAAAACCAATTACAATAATTTGTCGAATGGGGCTGCATCTGAGATATTTGTGTCACTTTTGCACTGGCCATAGTCTGATGGCACCACTGAGATGATGGAGCTGGACGAGAGCACTAAAGTAACATAGCCTTTGCTCACTGCAGATGCAAATGAGCTTCCTTATGTTTCCTGGTAACAAAAACAACGCCATTCCACCACAAAAATCAGAAGGCAGAGGAAGGGACAAAATATCCAACCATTCTACGTCTACCATGCAGATGATTCAGTCTTTACAGGTATAGACACGATCATACTCATTTATGAAGAGGGGATATTTACCATTGTTATTGTGTTCTGCTGTGGGAATGTTGCCTAGGCCCCCTTCCACAGTAACAGACACAGACAGATTTTTAGAAATGGTTTACAGCTATTAAATGATAAACATGTTTCATCTAAGGAGCCTTCTAGGGAGATACTATATTTAAACAACCTACCTTATCATTGTGTCCTGTAAGTTCCTATTCTGCTAATAAGATACATTTGTGGGTTTTTTTGATATGGCTAATATACATTAAGCTGTGTTTTCAGAGCTCTAAACTTTGAAGAAATATGTTTGTTGTCAGATTAATGAATTAGTCATCAGGCAAGTTTCCATATTGATAAGCAAATGAAGACTGGGGAACTTCCACTATCAGGGTCTCCATGATGGCTGCGAGCACAGGCTAGGCAAACTCGAGGGAAGCTGGTTTGGAGCCTAACTAAAGGGGAGGCCTGCGTGTAACCAAGGGACCCGGAATACTCGGTTCACCTCAAGAAACCAAATCCTGTCTAGAACTAAGCCAACTTCTGGCTGTGTTGTGCTAGGAATTTTAATCAAAGACAATTACTTTTAAATGTCAAACGTCAGCTCTGACAACAAAGAATCATTAATCACTAATGCTGAAAAACCCACTGGGATGCTTTAGTTCTTACTCTATTTCTATTACCTGGATTCACTTACTGTAATGTGGGGAGGGGGTCTGTGTGTGCAAGCATGTCAAGGAAGTGCAGGAGCCAGGCCTCTCCTCCCACCATGTGGGTCTCAGGGACCTAACTCAGGCTTGACAGCAAGTGCCAGAGCCATTAAACCTTCTTGTCAACCCCATAGCTGCAGAAAACTCGGAATGACCACTCCTGACTGAGGCCAATATTTACGACCCTTCCATTCAAAGGGAGATAAAGTATTGGTAATTTTCCTGAACATTACAGTGTGTGTGTGTGTGCGCGCGCGCGCGCGCGCGCGCACACACACACACACACACACACACACACACACACACACACTGAGAGAGGCAGAGACAGATACAGAGAAAAAGAGATAGAGACAGAGACAGAGACAGAGACAGACACAGACACAGACACAGACACAGACACAGACACAGACACAGACACAGACACAGACACAGACACAGACACAGACACAGACAGACACAGACACAGACACAGAGGAGAAGCACATTTTATCTGGGTAAATCTACAGAGAATAGTCAGTGTCAACAGAGATACCTAGTGAATGGTCACAAACTTGCATATTTAAGTTCATGGTGAAATTTGCTTGGGGCTTGAAAATCTTTTCACATTTCCCTACAACTGACCCAGGAGGTTGTTGTACAGCTGCAGTACATTTTGTATTAAATATGGTTAATTCACACTGTAGAGAAACGGAGAGGAGCTTTGTATTTTCTTACTTCCATGTAACCCCCCCCCAAGTCTCAACCCTCAGAACCGTCAAGTAGACACTTAGGGGACATTCATTGCCTGATATTCTAAACAGAATGACAGGACATACATAATCAGGAGTCTCGGGTCTTATCTTTCCAACAACTGCAGAATCTAACCTTCTCCTGCTTACACTATCTTTATTTCATGGCTGCCACCTTTTCTGCAATATAATGAAATCCACCAATGACTACTTGACAATTATCTCAAAGGAGCGCTACAGAAATATCCAGGTGCACTGCATAAGATAACTATTTCCCATCTAAGGGGTTTCATACTGCAGGGTGCCAAGGGTTATGGGGACTGGCACTCCGCAAACTGCCATTTGATATCCAGTTGGTGACAGGACACCCCAAGTCTCCTTTCTGTTAATTAAATCTCAGAGCAGCAGAGAAGCCTGGAACATCCCTCACAGATGCACTCCCATGCTGGGCTCTCCCATAAAGGCAAGATCTAGAGCATATACTAGGTCTAGCACAGGGACCCTGCCTCCAGAAGGTCCCTGCTCTCCCAGCCAATCAGGTGATGTGATTTCTGAGAAACAAGAGTCATAAGAAAAAATAAAGGAAACCGCTTGCCGTTGTAATATTTACAAGAGAACTTTCCATGGGTCTCAAGCTTGGCTGGAAATTAGTTTTAGGACTTTTTTTTTAACTTGATTAAAGCTAACCTTACTCCCTTTTAACATTCCTTTTAAAATCTGAGGGACCCATCCCATATTAGCCATGCTCTAGGGGAAAAAATGTAGCTCATTAGGGGTGGAAATCTGTAACAGCTGCCAGTCTTTGTGCTTTTGTTGTCCTTGTCTGGCCCAGAATTTATTCTGTATATGAAAGAAGACCTGCCCCACAAACCCACATGGAACCGCCCCTCCTACCAGGAGAGCTTTCCGCTAGTCTGCTTCTAAGTGAGGATGGCTGGGACCTTAACAGGCATCTGATCCCCACTGTTGGGGGCAAATCCTCAAAACTCAAATGCTAAGGATAGATATTTCCTTTCCCAAAGTAAACGGGGCATAAATCTGGGAAAGGAAAACCAACTGTACCCGATGAAGGGAATCTAAAGTAACTGCAGAAGTTTTGTGAAGACGTGCTGACCAAATGCATCAAGGAAACAAAGCCCAAGGAATTTCACCCTGAAAAAAACAAAATTCAAGGAACAAAGCAACAAAGAGAGGGATGGTTTAAATGAGAAGGACTTTTTTTTTTTTTTTAATCTTCCTCCTTTTAATTATTTATGTTTACAAATTTACAGAGGTAGAAAGATCTTGGAAGGGAGAAATAATGTCCATTTGAATAACACAAGAAAATATCAAAAATGAGGAGGTAAACGGAAGAAGTATGTGGAAGTAGCCTAAACTTTTTAAGCACTTAAAAAGAAAAAGGAAAAAGAAAGAGGGGGCGAAAAAAAAAAAAAAAAAAAAGTCTCAACTGCATTGGTGTGAATCATCAGCGCCATCTAGTGGAACTCGGAAGTATGGTGTCAGGCTGCAGCTTAAATTCAAATTAGATCTCAGACCTTGGTGTCTCACCCTATCTTAACATTTTATTGCTTGCAGAAGAAAACTAGGTGACCTCCATTTAGTTTAATTTAATAAGTCTGCTCGAGTTTAGTCTGAAGATACGGATATGAAAGGATCCGTTAAGTTGCTTAGTCAACCTGGCAAAGATCACCCTCACCAGGGACCTGGGAAAGCAGAAGTGTTGTCTGCGCTGAGACCTGGCTTGTATAAAGCCGCATTGTTGCTTGGATTGATTTAATTCCAGTGTAAGAAGAAAGGGCTGCACGGTAAATAAACACCGAGGTAGTAATTACGTGACCATGGCCAACGCCACTCCAGTCCTGTCAGGCTCATTATACCTCAGACATTTTTCAAAACGACTTGACATTTTTTTTTTTTCTGCATGACATGTTTTGGGCTGGATACAGTAAAAACAGCTGGTTGCCTCCTGCTGTCTGGGCCATCCAGCACTGGGGAAGTGAAGGACTCTTAGCCTGGCTGCAGGGGCTCTGTGGACCTGCAGGAGATGCTGTGGGCGGTCACAGTCCCATACAGGAGGGTGTGAGGGTGGGCTAAAGGCACACATCCACTACACCCGCCCTTTGCGCCACTGAGACTTATGGAATAACTGACCCCACCCCCACCCCACCCAGGTAAGTAACCTGGAGTCTTCTCTGGAGGTTGAGCTTCCTAGTGGCCAGGGGACACATCCCAAATTCCTAACTCTACATATAAACAGGGTGGCCAGACTCAGCAAATAAAGGCATAGGATGCATATTAAGTCTAACTTTTTTAAGACTGATGAAGCGAGTGATTCGGTGGAGAAGGTACTTGCCACTAAGTCAGAGCTGAGTTTAATCTCAAATACTCACGTGGTGGAAAGAGAGAATCAACTCTTAAAATTGTTCTGAGAACTCCACAGGCTAGGGCAATATATGTCCCCATATACACACACAATACATACAAAATATGCGAATATTAAAAACTTATTTATAATTTATATTTCAAATGCAATGATTTTGCTCTCTGTTTTATCTGATAACTGTCCCCTCTGACTAGGAAAACTGGCAGTGACTAAAAACCATCAGAAATAGTTTCCCTTTTACTTTTTAAAAAACTATTGGGACTTAATTTGCTACTATTGTTTATTTGAATGCCCTTATATTTGTGACAGCTTTGGCTCCTTATACAGATGAGAACCACACAGGAACCTGCCAGATCCTCTGGAACTGGAGTTGTAAATGGTAGTGAGCCAGCATGCCGGTGCTGGGAATCAAACCCAGATCCTGTGCAAGAGGCAAACGTATTCCCAGCTGCTAAGCCATCTCTCCTCCAACCTCTTTTACTTTTAATTTTTTATTTTTATTTTTAATAGCATCCCGAGGTTATCTTCGGACCCCACTGCTCCTCTTTACCAAATGGATGGCTGGTTTCTGTATAGGAGACTCAAAATGTTTGCTCATTTAAAAACTGCCTTCTCATTTCTGAACAGGCTTATTAGGCAGCGAGTGTGGACTGGCAACCCCTCTAGCACTGTGCGGGCCAGCTGACCAAGCAGGAAGTACTCCAACCCCATCCTTGCCAGCACAGTGGGCAAGCAAGTGGACTCTCCACATTCTGAAACCATATAGAGATGGTGACACAGAATGATAAGAAAATAAAGGGAAGCTGAGGTGAGAAGAGGCAGAGAGAGGGAGGAAGAGCCCAAAGAATAGCAAAAGCCGGAAGCAGAACACCACACCAAACCAACAAGAACAAGTGGGTCCGTCCACAGGAGGAGCAGAGGGGCCTGTCCCACCGTCTCAAATGGCTTTTCTGATTGAACAGAGTGGGAAGAAATCAAAGGATAAAATTTGCAAACAGACATCACCGCCAACTGTGGTTACGAATTATTTTGTAAAATGGAAGGGAGAAAAGAAAATCAAAGCAAGCATTTTTTACACAAAGAGACCTATTGAGAATCAGATTTGACAGTTGACAAATTCACTTGTTCCTCCAGGAAAGACACAGCCTCTCTTCCTCTGCTTGGGACATATGTGTACTCCCTCCTCGACTGACTCAGCTCCTGCTTACTAACTGGGGCTGCTTTTTATGATGGGTTAATGACAGAGCCAGCCAGTGGGGAAGTGCCTCGCAATTAATGCCACTGAAGAAATTATTTTCAATATTCAAAATATTTAAAGTAGAAAATGGCATAGTATGAGAAACAAAAGCATTATGTCATTGGTCCCTAAATACTCCAACCCACTGAAAGGCATGCAAACCTAAAACTGTAACCTGTAACCGATCTGGAAAGCAACTTTGTTCTGAACATGAGAAGATGAGACACCAAAATGACACAAAGCGACAAAAAACTCTTGCTACTGTAGGCCAGTCTGGAAAGGACAAGTGCAGGCTGAACACAAAGTTAATACCTGGAGCAATCTTTGCAAGCATCGTATAATTGTCTGCATTAATAAAACATGACTCACTGGCTCTTCCCAGGGAGCAAATCTAGTTAGCAGAGGGGCTTCCTAGCTTTCTCTTTCAAGTAAGTCAGAGATCAACACTGGCCTGTAAAGTTAGGTAACACACACACACACACACACACAGAGAAAGAGAGAGAGAGAGAGAGAGAGAGACAGAGACAGAGACAGAGAGAGACACAGAGAGAGACAGAGAGGCTCTGTATGCATCTCAACTTACCAATTTCTAGTGCCTAGACCCGAAATTACCCACCTTAAAGGTACACTAGGAACTGTACTGATGGTTATATCTGGGGTACAAAAGGACCTATCTGATCACCATTCACAAGGGTCAATCAGAATTACACATTGACGCTGTGGGGGTCTCTCTCAGATGCTCCATGGTGCTTGTTAATAAAGTCCAGAGTTGCTGAAGGACAGAGATGGGTTTCTCCTATGGCCTGGTGCCCTATGAAGGCTTAGATCAGGTCTAGCTAGATGGGAAAATAGGAATCCTATAGAAAACTCCAGAACAGAGTTAGGAATGGGCTTAAATAATTCTGAACTAGTGTTTTACATTTCTCTTATATCTAATCTTTAATCCACAGAGGAAAGGAATTTAAGTAACTCATCCAGCTAGTAAATAGACACCTAAGCTTTGAAATCAGATCCTCTGACTTTCCTATTTCTTAGCTGAGGCTACTTCAAGGAGAAAAAAAAATAGTTGCAGGTACTTCCTGTTCCTGAAATAGAGGATTACTCCCCAACCCCCTTTGTTCAGATGTCATAAAGAGTTTCAAAATGACAGAGAGAAAGCATTAAACCAAGCACAGGGCCCTTTTAAGTATAGGACCTGTGCAGCCACACAGGGCCCTGACATAAGAGATGGGCCTGGGTTTTCTGTGCACAGTCAGGGTAGAGCTGTAGTGCAGGCTTACTGGAAGCCCTGCTCTACACGGGCTAAGGGATTCCCAGTGTAGGGGCCCCTTTAAAGCCAGTGGCTGAGAAGAGCTCACAGTGCCAGGAGGCACCTCAGAGTAAAAGGGAGATGAGAAACTTCCATCTCCAATGTCTGAAGCTTGTGGTCACAAGGCACACCAGTGGTCCCCATACGCAATACCCACACAGCGCAAGGCAAGTGTCAGCTTTATTCCAGGCATGGAGTTTGGGCTGAAGATGCACAGGGTCTCACTTGATCTTCCCCAGAACCCTGGGGCTGGATAAAGGAATGAAAAGGAGCCTTTGCAGGCCCAGCTGTCATCTGCTCTCATCTCTGCCTTCCCTCTGAGACCTCTGCAATCTGCAGACACTGCTGAATAATTACCCCTAATGCATGTCTTCTTTTTGCTCTTAAAAGACTTTTATATATATATATATATATATATATATATATATATATATATATATATATATATATATATATATATAAATTCAATTTGATTACCCAAAGTAATTTTGCAGCTAGAAATCTAAGCAGCCCTGATAAGGCTCCTATCCCCTCGGACCCCACTGCTAACCCCAGGCCTTCTCCAGATGTTGCCAACATTTTTTTTTTCTTTCGTGATAATAGACAGTTATAAAATAGTCATAGGAAGTATAGATAATCATTTTCCTTCCTAAGTTGCATTATATCAAACTGTAAAATAAAATACTCTAAAGCCTGCTGGTTTTGAAGGATACCAGTCTGCTCAAAGCACTGCCATAGCTGTCAAACGTGGGTCCTCTCCACTCTTGGGATACTGTTTAGAATCAGCCTCCATGGGCACGTTACTTCTTAGATATTCCCACACGGGCAGACCTGTGGTGTTTGACTTTTGCTAATTCTAACCACACTGTGTCCTAGTGTACACGTGACATTGTTTATATAAGCGGGACTCCTGCCTCCCTGGGCCCTTACTAACATCAGTCTTCATTGCAATCATCAGTATCATCCCTCATCATCTCTCTCCCAGCTGATTGGTAAGGACACGGTACTGCTTTCATGGACCAATTCTTGATTACCAGAGAGACCAAGCTTTTCTTTGTCCACACAGTTCCAGTTCTGTCCATTGGTTGTGTCCTTTGGCCATTTGCTACTGTTGTACTGCATTAGGTTAATATTCTAAAATTCCTATTTTCCTATAGTTTTAATGATATTGTTACCAGGGAAATTGGGGACTCTCCCAGAGTTCCTAGTCCTCTTAATAGAAGCCCTTAACAATGAACTCAGAAGAAAGCTTTGAGGTGATTTTTATTAGAGTTTAAAACCCTAGGACAGGAAAGCTGTAGTCTCAGCAGCTGCCCAGAGAAGGGAGATAAGAGAGAGAGAGAGAGAGAGAGAGAGAGAGAGAGAGAGAAAGAAAGAGAGAGAGAGATTGATTGGGATTGATTCAGCCATATGTAAGCAGCCATATCGCAGATAGGCAGCCACATGGAAGGGAGGAGGGCTTCAAGGAAAGAGTTAAGAAGCTCAAAGTACCAGGGAAAGCTCGCTTAGGTGTCAGCCAACATCTGGTAAAGACAAAGAGATGGAAAAGAACAACTTATTATATCTTTTTGAGTTGTCTCTATAAGGACTGTATAGAAAGCAGAGATTTGGGGAAGGAAAAAGCACATAATTTCATCTAAGGAATAATTATTCCTCACATTCTTTAGCATGGCTTAAAGTAAATCAGCTGTCCTAAGGATTGGTCCCTACAACTGGTGACTGGCCAGGTTAAATCTTAAGAGAGGAGACAGTGGCAAGTCTCCACCCAGAGGCGAATTTCACTCTTCTGACCAAATGGAAACAGCATTTTTAGTAGGCCTCCCATGCTATTGTGAAAATATGGGTGGCAAAGTCCTTGTGCACGATCAATTCTAGGGACTTTGAAGCTTACATTACCAAAAGGATTCAATCTTTCAAAAAACGTAAACACTTTCTGCAAGTCTCTGGTTCCAAGGACTTATGCAAAGTCAGAAGCAGAAAGGGTTGCTCACATCACTACAGCAGGATTCTGCAGGGCAGGAGCACCAATGGCTACTGGCTTTTCCCTTTGGGAAGCTGACATTGTCCCAGCACAATAGGTCTTGAAACCACCATGAGGGATGATGTATGAGGGCCAGCACAGCCTCTGGGGACCGCTGACAATAATCGTTACCAGGTTCAATTAACTGCCTTACAAAGGCAGGGCTGGCTCTCTCTCTAGGCAGTGAACCCTGACATGCACACATACAATTAAAAGCAAAGAATAAATTAGAAGCATGTCTTCTCTGCCATATGAAATAACACGCACAGGGCAGGCCTAATCTCTTTACGCCATAAGTGAATCCTGAAACAAAGAGAGTGGACATACTGAGAGGTAACTTCGGAGGGTGGTTCCCTGTGAGACACATGGACTGGAAATCCACGTGAGGACAGAGCTCTAGTCCCTCCCACAGCATCTAGTGCATCTTTACATCCACAATGGTCTGCTATTTACTCTCCTAAGTATCTCAGCACCCTGAACTTGGACGTGGCCGAAGGCATGATGCTATTTAGTGACTTCATTCTGTTCTCACATGTATTCATCATAGTCATCAAATCCTTATTGCCCATGCGCTGGTTCCTGACCCTCCTCAAGATGACAGTGCAGCAGGAATGGATTTCTTCTCCCAGGAAAGAAAATTAGCCCCGCCCACAAGCACCTCTCCCTTCGCTGACCCCTCATCATGCCATCCAGGTGACCCTTTCCAGTTCCCAGTCTGGTTTCCATCACCCAGAAAGTAGCTGCATCAACAACACGAATCCCCTCAGCAAACTTCCAGGTAAGCCTTGCACCAGGCTCTTTAGCTAGTGCCACTTGTCCTGTCTCTCCTGTCTTGAGGCGAATGAACTTAGCAGACAGAGGGCAGATGGAATTAAAAAGGAGACCAGACTATGGGGACTCACTGCTTCACTGTTGTTCCCTTCCACTGTCAGGGGTCCTAGGAGATATTTTAGAGGTTTTTTTTTTTTCCTCCTTATAGTTAAGGCCAAAACCACATCGCACACATAAAGATACTCACCTGCAAGGCCTCCTTAGTAAAAATGCAATGCCTTTGGTACAAATATGCAATCAATCACCTTTCTGTTGCCCTTAACCTATGACCGAGTCACTGTACCATTATCTGCACTGGGATGTCACTTGCTTGAACTCACAGCAGAGCCTTCAGGAAAGAGTGTACTGCGTGCTGTAACAACTGGCTTTGGGTTACAAAAGCATGAAGCACTACAGGGAACACAACTGGAGCCAAATAGAGAAAATGGAACACACACACACACACACACACACACACACACATTCACTCACCCACACATGACCTCTACCTTGGACATCTCTGCCCTTGCCCTCTGAAGCCACTACACTTTCCCGTCACCCAAACGGCTGATCTGGCAAGTAGATGTTCATAAGCAAAGGCTGCTTCCGAGAAGGCCATGGTCAAGTACTTTTCCCGGGATGGAAAAATCAAAGAAAAATTTGAGAAATTCCCGATTGTGGTCTGCTATTCACTCCTGAGTGATTTGGAAACTTATTTAGTTTCTGTAGATGGCAGTTTCATCATTTATAATGCAGTGGCCATCAAACTACCTAGTCTCTCATACAGCCTAAGTATGAAATTCCCCCAGCCTCAGAAATGCCACCCACCTGGCAAGCTGAACTATAGATCCCCCAGAAGAAGCTGAGTCCTCTACGGATGCTCGATGTGGTCCTGCTGGGGATGCAGCTGGGATTCAAGGTCAAAACACAGTCAGGGTTAGGGCCTGTGAGACCTGTAATGTCCCATAGGAAGAGTCCAGCCAAGGAGACTTTCTGATTTTAAGCTGACAGTTAATGCTGCCTTTGAAGACAGGAAGAAGAAAGCTTCAGTCCCCAGATATCAGTGTCTTCTAAGATGATTTTAAGAGATTGGAAGCAATCCTGAATTTTTTAACAAGAGAGCATGTTCCTAGACCACCTGCCCTATAGCTAAATGTCAGTCATAATTCAAAAAGCCCCTGAAATTTTTGCAAGCCTAGAATATAATCAATGACTAGTATTTAATAATGAAGACAAAGTACTCTGGGAGGCTCCAAGAAATTTTTCTCTTAAAGACATTAATGAACCTAGAAAAGGAATATCAAATGTGTCTTCGGTGAATTCTCTTGATGGAATATGTTTTCCCTGACATATAATAAGGATCCTTGAGGCTGAAGAGATGGCCCAATAGTTAACAGTACTAGCTGCTCTTCCAGAGGACCCAGGTTCTATTCCCAGCACCCACAAAGCAACTAACAACTGTTAGTAGCTTTAGTTCCAGGGTATCGGAAACCTTTTCCTGGCCTCCACAGCTACTCCATGCACCTGATATACATGCAGGCAAAACACCAATACACAATAGAAAACATCTTTAGCAGTAAAATCTACGTAGTAGCTGGCAGTATGGTTCTGCTGGCAGAGTCCTCACTTAGCATGCATAGAGCCCTAGGTTCAATCCTCAAAACTGGGCATGTTTGGTAAGGCATGCCTGCATTCCCAGCACTTGGGAGACAGAGGTGAGAGGGGCAGAGGGAGAAAGGGAAGGAGGGAGAGAGGGAAGTCGTTTTTAAAACAAGGATATAAACCGAAAGAGCTTGTTCTCCTCCTGCTCCCAAACAAGATGGTTACTGTGCAGCACACTGTTCTGGTCTTTTTCCTCTGTGTCCTCTCACATAGCCAGGAGGACTCACAGCCCTTCCATGACTATAAAGACCCAATCATGTGGCCCACCAGGGTCTCAGTGTGTTTCAACAGAGCACAGGTTCTAAGCCTGGACCACGCCCGTGTTATGAAAGTCACAGCCCGCTTTGCTCCCTTATCACCCTCTTTCTCCCTGGGGAAGAATGCCTTTGACTCTTCTCCTAGCCAGTATCTAACTCCAAAACCATCCTGCACTTTTTCTTCAAGCATTCCATTCTTCCTCAAACAGTTTTTGTGTGCCAACTTGCAGGCCTAAGTTCTGGTGATGATACCCAAAGCAGATGCGGGCCCTGCCTAATAGACATGGCAGTCTTTGCATGTACTAGTCAAAATCCTGATAGCTACGGCCATCACTCTAGGATGCTAACCATTACCATAGGATGCTGTGCTGTCACAGATGATACGCTAGACACTTCACATGGACAAAACACCTCACAAAGTCTCAAACTTTACAAAGACAGAAACTTGGTCCTATTCACACAGATGGAGATACCTGGAATCCAAGGAGAAGAGACATGAGTACTGCCTGCATCGCTGAAAGAGAAATGAGCTAGGAATTTCTTTGCTAAATCCAATTCCCAACTATAACTGTCTACCTCGTCCACGAGGTGGATTGGAACACAGCACCCAGGAAGCTCCCTCTTTTACTTCGCCATAGCTGGGAAGCATTTTAACAAGCTGTTCTCAATCGCTTGTTCCGCCTGGCCTCTGTTTCAGAAAATATGGCTCCCAGGCCGTCATGCCCTTCCAACTGTCCCTGCTCTCTGCTGGAACGAGATGACAAAGGGCGTTTAATTCTACAACAATAGAAGAAAATAAAAATGTCAGAGTGATTGGATGTCCTCAGCCACCTGAAACTGTGCAGAGGGTGGACGGATTGCGAGCACATTGATATTCATGACATAATCACTTTCAAGCAAGTCGGAACAAAGGTTAATTTGATTTTGAATGTCTTTAGCCATACAGAAAATTAAGGTTTCAGTCAAACACACCACTTAGCTGCACAGTAAAGTTCTTAAAATTACACCAAATATTTTTTATGTTACACATAAGAATTATTAGTTGTAAAGTAAAAGTATTTATAAGGATCTGTGTATGATCTAATCAAGTAATTTTTCCTATAGTTTTCCCTTTTGGGACTGTAAAATAAGAAGTTCGTATTTAGTTGTGGATGGAAAAATAACACACAAAAAAAGAGTTTATTCTCAAATACTTGTTCCCTCGGGCATAATGCTGTATCTAAAGAAGAACTAGAATTCCTAAAGGAATAAACAGATACCCTTAAGAAAAACAATTGCTATCTTTTTCTACACACACACACACACACACACACACACACACACACACTACAACCTTACATACTAATTCTAGATCACACACACAAAAAAATCAAACTAGTTCCAACCCTTCTCTCCTGGGGGAAACATAATGTCTACAGGGACACAGGGTTACATGGTTGACTTAAAAAAAGAAAATCACATATGAAGGCCCCAAATCACAAAATAATTGTTTTTCTTTGTCATTAATGGCTACAGAATTTTAAAGGCCCTTATACTCTACCTATCCCCAATGCTGCTGTTTTATTTTGCCATAGATAAGAAGGAATATCAGGACTTTCTGTGATGTGATGACCGGCAGCTCTGAGAGGAGCTGTCAGTAAATGCTCTAAGGAGTATCACTAACACTAGGAACACTAGGTAAGGAGTAACACTAAGGTGAAGGCAGGACCGAAAAGCACACATGTTTACCTATGAAACATCCAATCAGTAAGACTGGCTGCCTCCCTCGAAGGACCCAGTGGAAGACAATGCAGACCACATCTGCGTGGCCAAGCTCCATGGTGGTACCCAGCCTGGGATCGGAAGCCTGGGTTGTAGAGCACGTTTACCCTGCGATTATTTTCCTTTTCAGTTTCCACATGTTGTCTCTAGAAGCACACATTTCTTTACCACAGTAACCTGCAAAATGCTCATGAACTATAATACCCATCAAATAAAAATCATGTATCTTACTCATAACTACAGTCATAGATTTGTAACTGCATGTTAAGTGATAGGAAATAACATTTTCATGAGGGAAATGAATAAATTCATATATTTTTCACAGGTGAAAATAAAGGACAATGGCTTTGTTAGACAGTTGCTGCTAATACACAAGAATACGAGAACATGTTTGAACCTTGGCGCCTCTGACAAAGAGTATTCATTTCAAGAAAGAATCAACTTTCTCTGATGGAAAAAGATGACAAATTCATAAATGACTGACAGTTCACACTTGGACTTGACTTACTGTAGATGCATTGCAATGTGGGTAGTAACTGGAGCTAGTATTCATGGGCATCTGATTAATCTGCAGGGGTCTAGTACAGAGCTCATGTTTTACTGGAGGACAGAGGTGACTCCATGGGATGAAAGGGGGCAAGCAATTCTAGAAAAGATTTTTTTTTTAAATCATTTGTTAGCTCTTTCACATAATCCATGGCAAATGTCATCTTAAATTTAATACCTTGTAAGATTCGTCTGGTACAAATTAAGGTCATGTTATAACACTGATGCTATGAACCGACAGGGTTTATTAGTCCTTGGAGTCAGAGTGAGGCTTCACTCTGGCTCCTCCCACTGATATCACACAATCTTGGTCTTGTCAGTCAGCAGTGTTTCCCTGTGTGAATCTCTGTTCTTAACTGTCCTGTCATAGGACTGCAGAGAAAGAGAGAAATGAAATAATGTCTGTGAAGCATGCATGGTACTTCCCATCCTTGATGTTTTTGCTTCTGTTTCCCATCATTCCGAGCACAACTGCTATACTCCACTAGTATCCGTGAACAATGAAAAATATTCTAAAATTGTTAGCCATAAAAGAAATTTTAATTTCAGCAAGGCAAGGTTATCTATCATGCTCCAAGCCATGTATGTGATGGTACCTATATTATAGACAAAGTGGTGAGTTAGCCAAGCTAAGTAGAAGTGCTTGTTTTATCAACCGACTCTACAAGGCTTAGACATTTTATTCCAAATTGTCTGCTTTCGGGATTAGTACCTGAGTGGAGATTTACTTTAGGGCAGAGAGGATGGCTTAGAGAGTAAAAGTGTTTTCTGTACAAACTTGAGTCCCTGAGTTGGACCCCAGAGTCAAGAGTAAAAAGAGAAAATTGACTCTCACAATTTGTCCACCAACTTACACACACATACTATGGTATGGCCCACCCTCACACTCCAAACACACAATAATAATCAGAATAAATACACATTTTTAAAATTTTTACTTTGAAAATTCAATAGCTGTTGATCAAATCTGTAGACCATAAATTAAAAACTGGAGGGCACTCATACAATTGCCAACGGATTTTCTGGAGAGTAATACTAAGGCAGTATCTGGGGTTTGCTATCAGCCTTCCTAATGAAAGACACAGAGGTTCCTGGAAAACTGCTATAAGACTCTGACTTATCCTTAGCAGAACTACTGTCTATTTTTTCTCATATAATCATAGAAAGCCCCCTTCCTGGACTGGCTGATATCTAAAACATGATAATCTCACCATTGAAATAAAATACCATTGAAACTTAAAAGCATTTGCTTATTCAGACATTTAATAAACTTTTAGACTGGTGATGTTCATTTCCTTAAAATATACTTAAGACAAGTATGTCTTAAACAAACATTTGTTTGAAATAAATATCATGGGATCGAGGCGGCTAACTGAGAAAAAAACACAGGATAAAGAATTACAAAAGAAGCAATGAACTTGGGAATAGGGACCACGCTTTCTACAGCCACAGCTTAGACATAACCACTGCTATCTATGAAGAAAAGCATAAAGGATCATGATACATAAAAGAATGCTGTAACAGAAAGGAAATGGACAAGGAGGGTTTGCTGGGTTGTTCATTCTTGATGCTTCAGCAATAGGAGGGCTGATGTTTACAAATCAATAAGTAACAAAGAAAAATGTAAGAGGGACATTCATAGGGAACTAGTGCACAGATTTAAATAAAGGGAAAGTCTGTAAAAGACAAACAATTCCTTTCCCTTCCCTCCTGACTGCAAAATCAAGTGGCACTTCAAACCAAATGAGGCCAGAGGCCATTGCATGAGACTGCACTTTGTGTTTTTAAACTATAGGAACCCTAAACTTTTGATGGATGATGTTTACGTCTCAAGAGTCTGTAACCAAAATACATTTTTGTCTTTCTTTTTGATGGAAGATAGACTTCACAATTCTTCTGGAATGAAGAAGTCTATGCTCTCACTGGTAATGTGGCCAAGTAGCATGTAAAAGACTCATCATGGGAGACCTACCCTGCTTGCCCAGAGCTTGCCATTTTCCCCTCATTTCTTTAACAACTCTCCTACTACAAATTTAATTAATTCAATACAATTTGTTTTGGGGGGACACGTACTACATGAAAAAAAGTATCCTAAGTTACAATATGGAAATACATAAAAACCAAACAATAGTGTAACTACAACATCCATCAAGCAACAAACCACTAAATGTGTAAGGAGTAGGGGGTGTGAATGAGAGAAAAAAAAAATCATTCAAAATAATTGGTCCAGGTAGTGGAATTAGCACCGAAGGGATTTAAAGTGTATATAGTAGATATGTCCAGATTAAAAGAAAATATTGACACACTGAGCACAGAGATGGGGATTTTCAATAAGGAAATGGAAATGAAACAAACAAACAAGAAATGATTTGACAAAACTCTTGGAATGAAAAGCACGTGGAACAAACCTCTCCTGGGACAAGCTTGATGTGGAATGGAGAGGACAGATGAGTTAAGAAACATGGCACAACTGTAGGTTGGAAACAACCTCAAAAAATCCCGAGGATAGTATCCAACAATTTCTTTTAAGTTCTACAGGGAAATAGAAAGAGAATGGATCTGGTAAAATTCTAAAGAAGCATAGCTTCAGACTCTCTAGATGTGGATAATATCAAGAATCTTAGCAAACAGCTAAGAACCATGCGCAGAGGAGATCCATAACCAAGGACATCGCCAACTTACCCACTGTGTGTATACTAAAAATTAAAGCAGTATCAAAAGCTGACTTGGTGTGCGCTAGGGAATATGATATAGATGCTCAGTGTACACAAAGGAAAGGACACGGATGCTAGCCAGAGTCTCATCAGCACCGCCATCACTCACAGGAGAATAGAATGCTAGGTTAAAGAGCTCAAAGAGAAAGGAAGCTGTCAATTTAGCTTACATCCATTAAGGCCATCCTTCAAAAATGAAGGTGAAATGAAGATGGTTTTAGATAAACAATGTTTAAGTTCTCACCAGCGACCTACACTGAACAACAATAACAACAGAATTTTTTTTTCAAGTTATGCAAAGTGCAAACTAAGATGCAGGGAAAGAAATGAGAAGTGCTGGGGACAGAAAGAAAGTGGGGATGATATTAAAAATAGATTGCTGTCTTCACTTCTTATATTAAGTTCTTAAGCAGACAACAGTTTTATAAAACAACAAACCCAACCCCATAGGATTGGGTGCGGTGGCAAACACCTATATCATCCCAGAACTTATGAAGTGGAGGGCAGCAGGGTTATGAGTTCCAGGTCAACCTGTCTTAATCAATCAATAAAATGGAGTAAAGCAAACACAAGCTAAAACCAATATTCTCTTATGAGGTTATAACACATGGAAACAAAATACACTGGTGATTCCACAGTGAATGGTGGTAGGTAAAATTATGTCATTATAGGGGTTTGCATTTTAGGGGAAGCAGTGCTTAGCATTCCAAATTCACTAGACATATTGTACAGTTAAGGAGTGTGCTGTAATCGCTAAGGCAACAACTGAAAGTTTGATGAAGAGAGATTAAAACCCAAAAGATAAATCAAATGGTACAGTAAAATACATTCAAGTAAGCCAAGAAAAAGTAGGAGAGAAAAAAATTAAAAAAACAGCAAGAGCAAGTAAAATTGCATCAAATATTCTATCAAGTGTAAGTGAACAAGACCACTAACTATAATCTGAAGGTTTTCATAATGAAAGAATATTAAGACTCAAAATGGGCAATGATGATGCACACCTTTAATCCCAGCACTCAGGGAGGCGGATCTCGGATCTCGGTGAATTCCAGGCCAGCCTGGTCTACAGAGCTAGTTCTAGGACAGCCAGGACCACTCAAAGAAACTCTGTCTCAAAAAATAAAACAACAAAAACCAAACAACAAAAACAAAAACCAAAGGCAACCAAGCATGAGACTCAACTCCATGATGCAGGGATGCAGGGATGCATGGGTGCGGGGATGAGGGGATGGGGGGGATGTGGGGATGCAGGGATGGGGGGGGTGTGGGGAGGCGGGATGCAGGGATGAGGGGATGCAGGGATACAGGGATGTAGGGATGCAGGGATTCTGGTGTCCTTTCCTGTGAACTGTAACACTTAGGTTATAATTCAGAAAAGGATGGTGTACTGGCTAGGTTTGTGTCAACTTGACACAGCTGGGGTTATCACAGAGAAAGGAGCTTCAGTTGGGAAAATGCCTCCATGAGATCTAGCTGTGAGGCATTTTCTCAATTAGTGATCAAGGGCCCCTTGGGGGTGGGACCATCTCTGGGCTGGCAGTCTTGCATTCTATAAGAGAGCAGGCTAAGCAAGCCAGTAAAGAACATCCCTCCATGGCTTCTGCATCAGCTCCTGCTTGAGTTCCAGTCCTGACTTCCTTTGGTGATGAACAGCAGTATGGAAGTGTAAGCCGAATAAACCCTTTCCTCCCCAACCTGCTTCTTGGTCATGATGTTTGTGCAGGAATAGAAACCCTGACTAAGACAGATGGAATGCTAAAAAGGCCTTGCTATATAACCCAGAATACTGATGCAAGTAAGAACATTTCCTAATGGCACAAGACTCAATTCACTAAGAACACAATATTTTGTAAATGTGCAATAAGAGAGCTTCCAAATTCATCAAGAGTCTATCTGCACCAAAAAAAGAGACTGGCTAATCTACACTCATACCTGAACACATAATTCCCACAGGCCAAAGGAGGTTTCATTAGAAAACATTTCAATCTAAAAAATAATGAAAATCTGTAGCCCCCTTCCTCAGCCGCTTCAGGCTGAGAGCAGACCTGCTATCTCTAAAGGCACGCCACAAGAAGCTACATTCTCCAGCTAAGGCTACATCTGGACTTCTCAAGGATCCAGCTACCTGTCCACTGTGCCTCACCCACATCCTGTTTCAGGCTTAGGACAATACAGTGCCTGGAACTTCAAGCTGCATCCAGGTGCCTGCGCAGAACTGACTGTGGGCGGGGCCTACCCTCTTATAATCCAAAAAAGATTCCTAAGTAAAATGAGAGATGCTTTGATGGGGAATCAACTTAGCGTCTTCATTTCTTCATTACAGCCCCAGCTCGCCTCCCAGGGGAACCCAGTCCGTTCTGTGGGTATCATGGCGTACCCCAACAAAAATAGAATCCATGAAAATGGAGACAGGAAATGCAACAGTGGCTCCGTTTAGGGTACTTCCCATTTGGAAAGGAGAAATCAAAGCTAGGCTGTGGATAAACTTTGTGTTCGAGGAACAAAACTAGACCTCGAGACTATATCATTTTTCACTTTTTATGAAGCTTAAGAACACATGAAATTGGTCTATGATGTTGCAAATTGGAACAGTGGTTTCCTGTGGAGATAGAAGGAAAATGAATGTAAGGGAGGCAGAGGAAACTCCCCTGATCAAGTCTACCTTGCCAGGTTTTACAACCTTTGCCTTGCTCTGTATCCAGTCTTTATGTGACCCAATGTAGAGTCCTGAGTTGTGGTGACAATTCTGAAGATTTGGCCCTTGTCACACAGCAGTGGGATATGGGTTTGAATACAAAGATCTCGTGTAAAACTGGGTGTAGTAATGAATGCCTGTAATCTCAATACATTTGCTTCAAGATGAAAGGCAGAGCCAGGACAACCCCAGAAGCTCACCAGATAGCCTGGAGTGCAAGGCAAAGCAAAACAAAACACAGACCCTGCCTCAAACAAGGCAAAAGTCGGGGACTGACACCTGAGCTTGTTCCCTGACCCCATGTACTCTTTGGCTCACGTGCCTCCCATCGCACATATTAACACATATTCCCACACATGCACATATATCATACACACACATAGACAGACTTATATACACACACATACACAGGTTTTTAAAATAGCATGTGTCCAGTTGTCTATAGTTTATGTAACTTGCTGTCAGTAAAGGCTAAAGTCCTGGCTCTTTGTCACCTGTTACACCAGGATCCTTCTATCATCTGAGCTTAGTACAAAGTCTGGAATATAACATGTGCCCAGTGAGCCATGCTGGGGTAAGAATAAATGAGTAAATATATTCAAGGAAAAACAACATTCCCATCATTGAGATCACATTGTATGCTGGCTGGACAGCTCCTGCTTACATTATACTGGCCAGTTATCAAACTGTCTCATTATTAGACAGGACTTTCCTGGAAAAGGAGGGCTGCCTCTTAGTTTGTAAAAATCCCTTAACCTAGATCAGGACTTAATGCAGACTGAGTTTTGAGCATGTCCTAAGCAACAATTAAATACCTGAGTGAGGTAAGAGTCCAAGGACAGAAAGTAATAAGCATGTTAAGGAGAAAAAGGCGAAGTCTCAGTTCTACAGTGGTCAAAAGGCAAAAGTAGAATATACTTTGTTATTTCATTATCCCCTATGAGCCTTTTAGTTGCAATTTGGGAATCCAGGCATCCACCATTCTGCAAAGTAGCATGGGAGCTCCCATTGGTCAGGGGCTGGGCTCTGTAGGGTGGGGGTCAGGCTGCCTTCCTGGAAAGAGTAAACAGGCTGGGATTTATTATGCTCACATGGATAGACTGGATATTCCTTTCTTCAGCAATGAATAGGTCTGCTTTAGGGGCTATCTGCTTCCTTAAAGTTTCACTTGAACTGTATGGCACTTAGCTCAAGTAACACTGTTTATGTTCACACAGTGGTCTCCTATAATTGTTGTTTAAAAAAGAATCCAAAAGTAGATAAGATTATTTTCTAGAATGGAGTTAAAGTAAATCTGGCTTTGACTTATGAAGTACAAGTGTTAGTAATTGTGTTTTGGTAGATTTCTTCTAATTATGGTGGGGCTTGCGGTGGTTTAGATAGGTATGGCCCCCTTAGACTCGTGTGTTTGAATGCTTGGCCCATAGGGAGTGATACTAATAGGAGGTATAGGTTTATTGGAGTGGGTGTGGCCTTGTTAGAGGAAATCTGTCACTGTGGAGGTGGGCTTTGAGGTTTCACATGCTTAAGCTACGCCCTGTGTGACTCACAGTCCCATTCTGCTACCTGTGGATCAGGATATAGAGCTCCTAGCTCCTTCTCCAGCGCCATGTATGTCTGCCTGGATGCTGCCCTGATTCCCATCATGATGATAATGGACTGAATCTCTGAAACTGTAAGCCAACCCAGTTAAATGTTTGCATTTATAAGAGTTGCCTTGGTCATGGTGTCTCTTCACAGGAATACAACACTAAACAGTTAAATCTACAATCCTTATTTACAACACACTCACCACCTCAGGGGACTTATTCCAAACTGCCTTCATATTAGATGAATTTGCCTTGTCTTGTACCATAATATCTACAAGTTCTGGGCTGTCGTGTACCATGATTAAAATCTAGTAATTGTTTATAATGTCATGTCCTGGTATTCATCTTTCTCACAAGGTGCAGACTTCCATAAGAACATGGATAGCAACGGTCTAGCTTATGGCCATGCCCCATAGCATGGTGATATAGAATCAGCCACTGGAGACTTGGAATTGGATAGCCTCTGTGAGAGGGATGAGCACTTAGATAGATCAACTAGATAGTATAATTACACCCCTTTATAAATGCACAGAAGAATCCACAGGTACAAACCCTCAAGTATATCACTGCTCAGCTAGGACTGGGACCATAGGGCATACTATCTTGTAGCTCAAGATGTCTCCATTTGAACAAGCTCTCAAGTTCCAACCACTGATCCTTCTTTCACTCACAGCTGGAGACTGGAGCAAACACATGACTGCCAACTAACTAATTATCAGCACAAAGCTCAATGTCCTTAGCTCAAAGCATTAGCCTTGCTGCAAGTTATTAGGTGCAGAATCGTGGTGTGTGTGTGTGTGTGTGTGTGTGTGTGCATAGCAGGCATGGGAAACGACTAAAATGACTAAGAGATGATTGTTATAGTAAACTGCTCCAACTTAAAGATCCCTTGGGAACTACTGTATATCACCTCTATGGATGAATGACACTGGTTGGTCCTCACCATGAAATGTCAAATGTACAATCCCAGAAAGATTACCTACCCATGACCTTATGCCAAGCTATTCAAAGGGGGCCAGAAGAAGGAAGCCTAATGATAGGTTTGATAAGGAAAGAATGATTGATTTTCATACACAGTGTGAACACTCCTTCATTTTTCTATGCATTCTATAGGTGTGCACCCTGATATCTTATTTTCTGCACAAAAGCCAACTGGCTACCTCTATGAAAATGCCATTCCTTTCCGGCCTTGGGACTTCCTCGATCCTTCAGCTACGTCCCCATCTCACCGCCATGCATGCCCCTGCCCAGTATGGAGGTGTACACGGTCCTGTCAAAATGGGAAAAGACTGACCTCAAGTTGGCAAGGGAACAGCTAATTTCTCCATTCAAGTGCACTGCTTCCAAACCCTTCATCTACTCTCCTCTATAACCCATATTCTCCCCTGGGCAGGAGCCTCCAGGCCCAGCAGGGACATGGAGAGGGGATTTGCTCTCTCCTCTGCAGTTGGTGGTAGCACTTCTAAAGCAAACTGCTGGGCTCCCCTGCTGTCCTCTCCCCTGCCTCTCACAGAGTCCCTGAGGGAACAACTTGCAGTAAGTTTGTGCTTGATCCAGGTACAACCCAAAGCCACCCTACCTCAGGTGTTTCTTACTACCATAGCCTCTTGGCCTCCATTTTGTTTGCAAGACAGGTACTTGCAGTAGGGTGAGGAGCGGAGAGGAACACTGATAACATTCTACTGCACGCTGGTTTAGTCTCTTGACCTCCTCCCAACTCTGAGTTCCCAGAATGCCACTGGGCATTTCCCCCTTACGACTTACACAATAGCAAAGAAAACAGATTATAGAAAACTTTGCAAGAGAAAAGGCTTCTGCAGGATTCACAATTGAAAGTCACATTTTCCTCCTCTGAGCACCAGTTCTGTGTAATTGGCACTTATTTGAGACAGCTTTCAGGGAAAATATGTTTGTGGCTCAAAGATAAGCAGGTTTTTAGTAAACTGTCAAAGGGATTTTTTTTCTTCTCCTTCACTGCCAATGGAAAAACTTCCAAAAGAATGGGGCAGTAAGCTGGGCAGTGGTGGTGTCATATGCTTTAATCCCAGCACTTGGGAGGCAGAGGCAAGCGAATTTCTGAGTTCGAGGCCAGCCCGGTCTACAGAGTGAGTTCCAGAACAGCCAGGGCTCTACAGAGAAACCCTTGGGAAAAAAAGAAAGAATGGGTCAGTAAGCAAAGAGAAAGAGTGAGAGAGAAAGAGAGACAGAGAGAGTGAGCAAAGGAGAGAGAGAGAGAGAGAAAGAGGGATGGAGGGAGAGAGGAGACTTTCTCTCTGAGTTTGTTAGGTATGTATATAAATTTTCTAGGAAGTTACCCATGTACCAGTAAGGCTGGGTGGTTGAGGCTAGGACCATCTACCCCTCCTCCATGAATAAGAAGGTTTTGCCATCAAAATTATGGGAATGATCATAGTAAAATACATGTGATCATTAACGTGCAAGTTGGTTTGTGGAACCCTTTGTTTTCCCAATGATCGTCAACCTTTTGACAAAATCTTATAGTAATGCACAACATAAAATTCTATAAATGGAAGTTGTCATTTGCAAATAGCTACTACATATCCCAAAAAGTTTCCCTAATGGAGATCTTGGCAGAATAAGAATAAAACCACAGAAGGGCAATCCAGAACCCATGGGCAGCCATAAATAGGAAGAAGTCCAAGGGCCAACTTACGTTCATAGGTCACCCAGCCCGTGAAGGCCAGGAAGATCTGCCTTCTTTGGAGAGCTGTGTATTTTGGAATGTTCTCACACACATCAGAGGCTGGATTTTGCCTCGTGCTTCAATATAATTTTTAAGTGCTAACAATACAGTACTACACTGAGGATCCTTTGAGCAGGCCCAAAATGCCAAGGCCACAGCCCAGAGGGGAACAGTTAAGCCTCAGGAGAATTTGTGAGAAGAATTTAAAAGGCAAACCAAACCCTGATAATAAAGACATAATTTGGAAGGGGTTAGTTCTTACTGATTGATTCTACCAGCAAAGAACCAAGTTTCCACTTTTACACTTTGGAATGAGACAAAGATACAAAGCTACTCTCTAACGTGAGCCCAGGGCTTACACAGCACCTCTTTTGTCTTAGGGAAATAAGGAAACGAAGAACTATCAAATGTGAGACTACGCAGATTAGAAAATGTCACAATGCTATTAGTTATATTGTTTTTATGTGAAAACAGACTTCTATCTGCACTAACAGGGTCCTTCCTGGTATTACTACACGGTGAGCAGATGCTATCTGAGGTCTTTTATATATATATATTTTTTTTATATAAAAACAATCCAACAATCTTCTGGCAGGGTCACAGGGAGGTCAGCAGCACCTAGATTACCAATTGATCAGCTCTAATGGACCATCAGAGCAATAAACTCCACGCCCAGGCTCAGTCCTGCTACATGTAATAGCCACGGGCTGACACCCCTGTCATTAACAGACTTGCACTTAATAGCATCAGAGTTTCAACAGCTTTGAAGCCTTCATCTGAGCGGAGGCAGATGCTCTGATGCACATCCATGTTATCAAAGGCCTCTCTTTTATAGGTTTTCACCACAGAGCTCGGTGTTTGTTCTGACCCTGAGATTTCAGAGAGGTCTGTTACCTGGACAGTGGATGTCATCCCCTAATGCCAAGAGAGGATTGCAACACCTTCTCACATTTGGGTGACAGTGGGGCCCTCTGCAATTTGTTTTTTTTGTTGTTGTTGTTGTTCAGACAAAGAAAGGGTAAAGGACAGACTCTCTCAGAGGACAGAAGCTAGAGGCTAGTATTCTTAGTATATGCTTTGTTTGTTTGTTTTTCAAGAGATTTCAATGATTCATTTGTGTTCACAGCACCGCATGTGACAAGGAGAGTCGGTGTGCCTCACCAGAATTTTATTACAGAATAAAATATAAAGCTGTAATAGGAAACCATCACAGTAACACTAGCTTCAAACAGGCTACAAAAGAGAATCCCCCAATCAAGCGATTTCTCCTCCCGAAGAAGATATAATCTCTGCAAGCAATCATGCTGTCCCCTCCCCTGTGCCAGCCCACCTATGCTTCATTGAGAACAGATTTAAAACTGACTGTAAATATCAAAGACAGACAACAGATTTTCATAAATGGCTCTGATTCCCAACCTTGATTACTCCCTTGCAAACTCACCCCTTCCTGCCAGACTCTGCCCTTTCTCTTGCAATTTTGCTCAGAAAGCTGTGCCAGCTTCCCATTCTTGCCCAATTTTAGCAATTGTGCCTACCAATTCTCCACACCAACCCTGGGGTTTCCTACTCTTGTCTGCCTTTCTGCCTGCCTTTATCTTTTATCCTATCCCTGATAGTCATGGCCAGTTCCTGCCCTTGAGATTTTCTGCTGGCCCTTCCAGTCTTTACATTTTTCCTAACAGCTCGATGACTCCAGAGTCTGAACCCCACCAGCTACAGTCTTGTCCCAAAGATGGGACAAGAAGAAATCAAGATAAACTTACAGGGGTCTATTTGGACCATAGTCTATCTTTGCCTTCTCCCTGTGCATAACTGTACTACTCTACCAAGTGCCCTTTCCCTACAATCACCCCTGCTGAGGTCTGGAACTCTCTACCAAGTGCCCTTTCCCTACAATCACCCCGCTGAGGGCTGGAACTCTCTTCTCCCTATACGCTCTTCTCTTCTCCCTATACGCTCTTCAGGCCTGATGTGCATTGTGGCTTTCTCTTAACCTTCAGTGCGCATTTATAAACATTCCTCTTGCTAACCTTTTATCAGGTTCTCCATTTTAGTGTAGCCATGAGAAAGAGACACAGACCACAGTTGCTTTAGAAATGTGATTTGGGGCACTTTAAGATCTGTGTTACCCACAGACAGGTGATCAGTGGAATAGAATCAAGGACCCAGAAATAAACTCAGATACCTATAGACAACTGATTTTTTTCAGCATTTTTTATTAGATATTTTCTTAATTTACATTTCAACTGCTATCCCGAAAATCCCCCTCCCCCCTCCCTGCTCCCCTGCCCACCCACTCCTACTTCTTGGCCCTGGCGTTCCCCTATATTGGGGCATATAAAGATTGCAGTACCAAGGGGCCTCTCCTCCCAATGATGGCTGACTAGGCCATCTTCTGCTACATATGGAGCTACAGACACGAGTTCTGGGGTTCTGATTAGTTCATATTGTTGTTCCTCTTCTAGGGTTGCAGACCCCTTCAGCTCCTGGGGTTCTATCTCTTTTGACAAGGAAGCAAAAACCATATAGTTGCAAAGAGAAAGCATCTTCAACAAATGGTGCTTGTTACCTGGATGCCTGCATGTAGAAGAATGCAAATAGATCCATATTTATCACCCTGCACAAACTCAAGTGCAAGTGATTCAAGTACCTCAACCTAAAACCAGATACAATAAACCTAATAGAAGAGATCTCAGGAATGAGCCGTGAACATGTTTATACAAAAGACAGCTTCCTGAATAGAACACCAATGGCTCAGGCCCTAAGAACAATTGATAAATAGAACCTCATGAAATTGCAAAGCTTCTCTAAGGCAAAGGACACTAACAATAAGACAAAACAGCAGCCTACAGATTGAGAAAAGATCTTGGTAGAAGGCTAGTATCCAAAATATATAAAGAACTCAAGAAGTTAAATTCCAAAAACCAAACAACCCAATTTTAAAAATGGGGTACAGAACTAAAAAAACAATTCTCAATAGAGGAATCTCAAATGGCCAAGAAGCACCTAAAGAAGTGTTCAACATCCTTAGTCATCAGGGAAATAAAAATCAAAATGACCCTGAGATTCCACCTTATACCAATCAGAATGGCTAAGATCAAAAACTCAAGCAACAGCACATGCTGTCAAGGATGTGGAAAAAGAGGAACCCCTCTTTCATTGCTGGTGGCATTACAAACTGGTACAACCACTCTGGAAATCAATCTGGCAGTTTCTCAGAAAATTAGAAATAGTTCTACCAGAAGACCCAGCTATACTGTTCCTGGGCACATACCCAAAGGAGTTCCACCATAACCTAAAGACTCATGCTCCATTGTATTCATAGCAGCTTTATTTGTAATATGCAGAAGCTGGAAACAACCCAGATGTCTGTCAAACAAAGAATGGATACAGAAAATGATTCATTTACACAATGTAATACTATACAGCTACTAAAAATAAGGGCATCATGAGTTTTCTAGGCAAGTGAATGGAACTAAAAAATATTCTGAGTAAGGTAACTGAGATGATTTTGGATATCCACCATTTTATCATTTTACCACAGAGAACCCTAACTATTTAGTGTCAGCTTAAATATAACTCTTCCCCCACATCAGGAAAATTCACTGAAATCCAGTATACAGGTGTAAGCCTGTGACATCATCTTCTTTTAATGCCATTGGTGGAACCAGTTTGAGGTCTGCTACCCTCATCCAACATGAAAGAGATACACCCATGCCAACTTGGCTCTACCCTTTCAAAGCATTTCTCCTCAGCCACTGAAAGACATCAAGAGTTTAATTCAAACTATAGCTGGTTACCTGCAAGTCAGCATCAAATTCATGTTTCAGGTGTGCCTCCTCTGCAGCCTCCACAAGACGCTGGAAAACAGAAGGTAATAATCAGAATCAGGACTATGACAAAGACTTCACCACACAGTATGGAAAGACTAAGGTAATTCCCANCACAAAATCTCCAAGATTTCTCAGGTCTTTTTCATCTTTCCAGGTACATATGCATTTTTACTTTAAGGCATGAAAATCATTACAGAATAGAGACAGAAGATGGGAGAAATGAGAACAGAAAATGAAGAGAGGATGAGGAGAGACTGGGTACATTGCCCTAAGGTAGAGTTGGATCATGATCTTCCTGGTCAATGTAGCTTATCATCCCAGAGGATCACAGTCTGCAATCTGTAAATGGACCTTCAGGAATTGTGACAGATGAGTGACAAAATATAATAGAAGAAAGCAGGATCTGAGAGCTTTATTCTTTTTTATCTTTCTATCTGGTTTAGAATCACGTCGTGAAATCAGTTGCACGTGGAGATTTATGGATAAATATTAGGCAAGACTGAACACTTACATTACCAAAACTACTCATATATTGCTCACTTAATGTAGTTAAACATCTTTAAGAGAATTTTTAAATGGTGCCTAAGCACACTGAGAACCCAGGGATGGGAGCAGGGGTGGGGAAGGGGTGATGAAATATCTAAATGATCAAAAATAAAATAAAATTTCACAATAACTGTTATGGTGATACTGAAAATTGCAAAGAATTGGAATAGAATAAAATAATAAAGTAGTTTAAGCCTGACAAGAAAGCAAGATAGAAATGTATAAATTGAAAGAATATATGAAGAGTGATTCATATATAACATTTGATCTACATAAGAATGAATGTATGTGTATGGATAAGTACATCATACATATGCATCGCATATAACATACTAATTCTTGTGTGACATAATATGGACTGTATCTCATGTCTAATGTATTATGTTCATGTATGCTTGCATGTGTGTGTTTGATGCCTATGTTATACATATCTTATAGTGTTCCTATATAGCATAACATGAAATACATTTCAGCAATAAACACTGAAATGCAAGGAACAGGGCACAGGAGGTAACAACTGAACAACAACGGGGTTTTACTGCATCAGTGCTGAGAAGAGCTAGAACACAACTTCTGTGCTGATGACAGAGAGGGCAGCAGATTCTAATTCTTCTGGTCAAAGTTTTTATGTTCATTTTTAAGTTAAATTGTTGAATGCCTTGAAAAAAATGTAACTGTCAGAGATATTTTCCCATTATTGTCTCCGGAGAAGTTTAGGAAACACTACTCATGAGAAGTAGGTCAATGGGCAGCTGCCTATCACAGCCTCATACGAAGCTAGCAAGTGTTTTAAGACAAGGCCCAGAATAGATGGATGCTCTTGTGCCTTCAGTCAGATGCAGACTGGTGACTCTCCCTGTATGAAATGGTATATTTAAAAAAAATTTTTTTAAGGATTTATTTATTTCATTTATATAAGTACACTGTAGCTGCCTTCAGACACACCAAAAGAGGACATCAGATCCCATTACAGATGGTTGTGAGCCAGCATGTGGTTGCTGGGAATTGAACTCAGGACCTCTAGAACAGAAAGCAGCCAATGCTCTTAACCGCTGAGCCATCTCTTTAGCCCATGAAATGGTATTTACAAAACGGTATCATGTGCCATAAGTTTACCTATAATTGAATCTGAAGGAAAGAAGTTCTTACTGTTAATAAAATAAAAATAAAGTAATAGTCACCTATTAAAATCAAGATCTTTTTGCTTCAAGTTTTGGTATGTGGCCATGGAAAGCAATAGCCTAGAGTATCTTTTTCCTGAGCAAAATAACCCTTATCACTCAAGTCAAATGAGATCAGCTTTAAAAAGTAAGTTTGATTACCACTTGCAGGCAAGAAAAAAAATCTATTAAATTTGTTAATATTCTTATGTAAGGAATGGCCACAGAGCCTGGGGAGAGCAGCTTCTCTATTATATCTGTTAGAAAGGCAGTGTACTTTTAATAATAATAAGTTAATTTTCTCTTATGTGAGTTTTCCTTTTGAATCTGCAGATGGGATTATAGAATTGAATGTGAATTTTAATTAAAATTGAATACTGGAAATTTTAAAAAGGCTTTGAAGGCTCCAGCCTGAGCTTTGAGGTAAAGAAAAACAGAAGCTTTGGCCACAACTTTGCCTTTCCCTTTCATTAAAGGCTATTTGCTCTATAAAAATTGGTAACAATATAGTGGAATGTGCAAGCTGGCCCTAGACAAAACACCTACGGGCTAAGGGGTAATAATTTCTGAGGTAAGCCACACTGCACTACTTTTTATATTTCTACATAACTCTTCCATTTTCATAAAAAATATAAATAAGGGCCATCTTTATATGTAAAAAATGCTAGAGACCATGGAACATTGACAAAATTTATAGTAGGCAGAGCTGCCAAGGGGACAATGGGGACATTAACGCATTTTTAAAGCATTTCATTTACCATCACATTTCACTTCTTGTGACAAGGACCACGTGTATACATCTCTACAATACCACAATCTCTTGTTTCCTTCCCAAACACTTAAATCAAGGTCAGAGGTAAAGACATCACAGAGGCCAAATTTTCCATGAAGACAGGACCAGACAATTCACAGTAAAAATTGGATAAGAAGAAAAAAAATGGCTTTGTTGATGTTGTTCTATTTTTTTCTTTTGTCCTTGGTTATTTTAGCTTAACAAGGGAAGAAAAGAAAGCATGAGAGAGGAGGGAAAGGGAATGGAGCCTTGATTCTAACCCCAGAAGGAACTCACTACGGACTCCCACTGATGGAATCAGCAGGAACAAATTGTATACAAGTGAAAAGAATAAATGTTCATAAAAAAAAAAAAATCCCCAGAGCTGGGGAGAGACAATTACAGATGAAAACCCTTAAAGCAAAAGAGTCATATAAAAAACATATGGAACAGCAAAGAACTTATTTTTATTCCCCCTGTTAAACTAAAAGCCCTGTGCTATAAAAGCTGTTATAATGTGACACTTGTGTTTAACAAAGATTTCAAAACAGTTCATATAGTTAGTAGGTTTTGTTTAACATTTCTCAATGATACATTTAATACTGATATGAAGGTTGTAATGCCATTTAAGAGATAAATTCTTCCTCAAATAAGGTCGGAATTCGACTACAGTGACTCTAAAGAAGCACCTATAATAATTAGCACTGTTTGGGGCTACAGGGAAGACTGGTGCAGAGGCTGCCAGTGACTGGCCATTCACATCAGGCCAGATACTACTTGTCTGTACTGTCATATCGACATAAGCCAAATGGACAGAGTAGGGAGAATGGAATCATCGAGGCAGAGTTACAGTCATCACTGTATCCAGAATGGCATGGTTCGTTTTTTTGTTTCCCCTAGACTCTGTAGATGCCAGGCGCCATCAAGGAAAAACTTAAAACTAGCAAGTGATCTTCCTGAGATGGTTCCACCGTGGACTCAGGTTTCTCACAGTCGTGTACTTCAAATCCAATACATCCCAGAAATAAAATGACATATCTCTAATCTTCTTAGTGGCTGTTAATACATCAGAAGTTGTTTCCAGGAACCCAAATACAATGAGATTGATTTGGTCCTGGGATGCATGAAACACTTGAATCTATTACATCAGGACTCATAATTCTTTCAAGAAGCATTATAAGGGGCTGTGGCAATGGCTCAGTGGTAAGAGCATTTGTTCTGCAAACCTGAGGACCTGAGTTCAAATCCTTAGCACTCACATAAGAATCCAGGCATAGTTTTGCATACATGAATCCCAGGATTAGAAAACAGGGACAGGCAGATCCTCTGTTCACTAGCTGACCATCATAACCTAAACAGTGAGCTACTGGTTCAATGGGAGACCATGGCTCAAGGAAATCAGTCAAATAGCAATAAACACACTTGTTCTCTGGCTTTTGCACGTGCACTAACAGCTGTTAGCACCTGAACATTAACGTGCATGTACTACACACAAATATCACATATGACACCTGATGTACCACATGCATGCATGAACACACAAACACAAAAAATTATATTGAAAAATACTAAGTAAGACATTCACATTTACATTCTCATTCTTACTAGTGATGAAATTATTTCCTCTCTGGTCTTGAAAGCCACTTCCCAGCACTCTGAAACAGAGTAGGTTAATTGAAGCTGCTTCCATAATTAGTGTAATTAGAATTATCTCCATAGTGTGATCTGGGGCCGGCCACTAGCAGACTAGGAAACACTATGAGGTGATTCACAGAAGGGGCACAAGTGAAAATGGCTATTTACAGATAAAGGGACAAGAATGGTACCAGGAAGGCAAGGACAAGACAGCAAGATTCCAGCTGTACTTTTGAGAAATGGAAGCATCCAGAAGAAAGGTAAGTACTAAGGCAATGTCTCAGACAATGGGAGTCTTGGAGTAAGACCGTATTTTGAAAAGATATATTAATCAAAAACCTACACAAAGACCATATGATTGGCTAAACAATCAGCAGGCCTTACTTCAGTGTGAAGGGAAGAATCTAGAAAGATTGACAAAGGCAAGAAGCAGAAACAAGGCAGGTATCACCGCTTCCCAACAGCATGCTGGGGCTGCAGCTGAAATCATATCTGAGAGTCTAATAATATTCCATAATCTTTATTGATACAAATGTTTTTACTTTTCAATTCCAATAGAAGAGGCAAGGATAATTTACCAACTATCAAGAAGATCGCTCTTTGGAGAAAAACAGCTTTTAAGAAGGCTTCATTATTTCCTTTTGTTCCTGTAGAAGAAATAAGCTTTGTTGCACATGAATGAACATTTTCTATAAAAATGACCTTCTGCCTGGAAGCTGCGGAGCTTGCTCTGCTTTACAAACAGCAAACAAAGTGGATTATACAAGCACAGCTATAAGGTTTCTAGAGGAAGCAGGTACCAGAACAATGGGCCAGACACATCTCTCCAGTGCGCGCCGTGTGTGCAATGAGCCTCCCTTCCATCATGCCTCCCTTGCCTGTCTCCTTCACACTGTGGAAAGGCTGTGTGTGCTGCTGGCCTTTTACAAGGCACAATAAACCCAGAGTTTCTATCAGGAGACACGATCACAATCAATAGCAAATTATCTTTGTTTCCACAGGAGGTGCCTGTTATCAACTTGAGGCTGATTAAATTAATAACCTGTTATCAACATGGCCAATTTCCAGACTAAGACCATTTCATTCAGCATGTCAGGCTACATTTGCTCAAGTGTAACATCTGCTAAGCTGTGAAAGATGGGGGCAGCCCAACTGTGCTCAAAGGGCTACCCAAGAACCAAAGGGGCCTGGAGAAGCTGGAAGAGAAGACAATCTTAAGCACAAGCCTAAGACACTCTTTCTAAAAGAAACAGTATTTTAAAGAACGACTTTCTGCTTCTATGAGCAGCTGGTAGTATCTTAGGGTTGACTATCAACGTCAAGGCTATTTAGATAGAAAACTAGAAAAATCTACTTATAGATACTTTGGATGAGATGACTGGGGTATTTTCTTTGTGGATAATGAACTCTGTTGTGTGTATATGTGTATGAGCATGGAGTGGGATATGTGAACATGTGTATGAGGGCATATGAACCTGTACATATATGTGTAGAGGCCAGAAGAGAATGCTGAATGCCATCTTAGTCATTAGGGATGGAGTCTCTCACTGAACCTGGGGCTTAGATAGTAGCCAGTAAACACCAATGATCTTCCTCCCTCCAACCTCCAGAGATCTGGGGTTCCGTGGTGCATGTGCCATTATCTTTCATATTAGAACTGTCCATACATTCCCAAGGGGGTAGTTAAGGATGGGTAAAGGCAGGAGCAGAAATGGACATTTGTTTTCCACAGCAGGAAGAAAATGTCTTTTTCCATGACTTTGATAAGGATTAATCTAATCCACTCTTCCTTACAGTCCTCCCTGGGCTTCCTTGGGGCTGATGACTAGAACCCCCAACATAAGAGTGCTGCAGCCAGTGCCCAGCTAACAAACTCAATGGGAACATCTGTCCCAGACAAGGTGAGTTATGGTCATGGTAGTAAGGTGAGGGTATAGTTTAAAAACAAGTATTTCTTAAGAACCTCTCAGATAACCAGAACCTCATCCATCACTGACTGGAACCCCCAAGACTCAGATCTTAGATTTTTCCAGCCCTCTTTTTAAAAATAGGCCTCAGATTCAAAGGACAAGGATCTAAATCATAAGTTGCTCTGCACTGGATGAAGCTACATGGCTTTACATTTCTGATATGTCCCTGGTTAGCTGGAACACAACCATCTTTACTCTGCATCATACTATTTGTACATGATAGAAATGTGCACACAGAACACAGGCACACGATGCTGAGGAGATGGGGGACAGAAGAGACAAGATTTCCCAGCATAAAAGCAGCTTGACTGGAACAAGGAATCTTCACAGAGTCTGCACCTCCCACGGTTGGCTCTCACACAGACAGAACTTGGAGGAGGGCCTCAAGTTCACAGTTACATGGAGGTTATGGGAAAGTTAATTCTGCTGCCAAGGAAAGGACTCTATACCTCATGTTCAAAAAGCACAGGGCTGCGCACCTGCTCCTTCTGTGCTGCATTGAAGAGCCCTCCACTCCCTTTTTTCAGCTTCACTGGTAGAATCTGTGATCGGTGAGGCTGAAAATGGAATTGATTGAAAGCTTTGACTGATGTCCTCCCAGTAACAGGGACACGGGGATTAAGCTGTTAGACAAAGCCAGCTCCTTTGACAGTTGTACATATGAGATGCTGTAAAGGCCATCAAGTGTGGCAGGCAGCCCCTGGCCACCAAATCCACTACGCTTAGGAAGTCAACATGCCCTTTCACCCAGAACAACATCCATGATCACTCTGACTTCAACTTCTAAAAGTAGATTTAATTAAACCTGAGATGGGGAGCGGGGAGCCACTCAAATTCCCCCTTTGCTTTCTCCGTCCACCCTTACCCAAATGTTTACAGGAACAATTTCAGTTCATGGAAGGGAACATGTGTTGACCTCAAGAGCTGGCTCTGGGGTCACAAAATGTGAATTTAAAGCTTGGCTCCAGCAGTGCCATGCCAGTATTCTGGGCCAAAGTTCTTGGCATATAGTAAATGAACACATGTTAACTCTTGCTGCTGCTGCTTTTGCTACAATGATGATGACTACGGCGATGATGATGGCAAGGATGACGGTGATGGCATGATGATGATAACATGTATGTTGTCACATTCATAATGACAAGAGAAAGGGAATCATATCCAGTGTGATATGAATAGGAGGGTTGCACAGCATACTAACCACTGACCAACACCGAGCTTTACAATTTCTGATCTATGTAACCAACTCTCCTAAGAGCTCCAGTAAACAGCTCCAGATCAATCTCACTATTGTGTGAAAACACCTAGACCATCTCAAGCTCATACACAGGGGAAAGCAAGTGCAGAGAAATTGTGGTAGGTTGCAGTTGTGAGAGGAAACCCACAGCAGGAAGCAGGCAACTCTGCTTGGCATGGCTCCTGGTGCAGAGCAGCTCTTCAGAGATTCGATGGTGAGCTGGAGTGAAAGTCAGCTGCAGGAGGTAAGGGAGTAAGCAGACAAGGATCTGTCTGCTGGGCTGTGAGGTGAGAGTTGGGAGTCAGCAGGGGAAGCAGGGGAAGAGAAGAGGGCTGCATCATGACAGCAAGAACATTCTAAGGAGCAAGGGCAGTGGGTGAGGCTGAAGGGGCATGCGGCGGGGTGTTGGTTACTTTTCTCATTATGGTGAAACAAAATACAGTAAATGAGGAAGGGTGGGCTTTGGTTCTCAGAGTACCATTTACCACAGCTTAGGGGGCAGTAGAATCAGGAAGGAAACAGAAAGATTGCTGTTGGACTCACCCGCCTTCCTGCCTCCTTTCCACTTGTATTTAGTCATGGAGGTCAGCACATGACCTGGTTACACCCACACTCACCCTAGTCTTCCCTCTTCAGTTAAGCATCTTTAGAAATGTCCTTACAGACATACCTTTGGGGTACGCCTTCTGGCTGGCGGACTCTAAATGCAGCCAGATGGATTGCCACAGCTCTGCACAGTTGGAGGTTTCACTGACCCTAAACCCAAAAGATGAGTTCGAAACTTGACTTGCTCTTTAAAACTCATGCGGTAGCAATGCTGGAAAAGAAAGCAGAGGGACCCATAGCGAAACCAAACAAAGAGGATGTTTTCCTGGAAAGCCCAGTTCACCTGGTCCATTTTGTGACCTGGTCATGTCCTCTGGCTTTGAGCACTATTAGCACAAGCCACACCTCTCTCTGGCCAGTGGGGCTCCTGGTCAGTTTTCTGTCAAGACTTGGTACTGGAAAGAAGAAAAGCCCAATTTCTTCTGGTAAAGGCTTGTTAAATATGGCAGCAACTGCTGGGGGCTGACATTTTTCCCATGTCACCCATCCAGGTGTCCTTCTGCAGAGGGCTGAGACCACAGGGTATGGCTCACTGTACCTCTAGTATTCAACACTTGCCTCAGTTCCACCAATTACCTAGGAGGCCTTCATTCTTAGTGTGAAATCTTCTGCCTACTGAAATACAGAAAAAGTTTGTTTTCTAATCATGTGACTTGGGGAACCAAAGGAAACAAGAACCAGTTCAGAAAATGGGTAGAAAGGCAGAAAGGCAGAAAACCACTGAAGTCACAGGGGCAGAAAATGGGTAGGGCAGAAAGGCAGAAAACCACTGAAGTCACAGGGATAGTTGGGTGGTGAAATCCACACTTGCAATGGTCAATCACCAGTCAACTTGGTAAACGTTAGGACCACTGGGGAAACACCTCTGCATGTGTCTGTAAGGGAGTTACTATATTAGGTCAACTAAGGTAGGAGGACCCTCCACAAAATTTGGGTGACATTGTTCTATGAGCTCAGGTCCTAGACTGCATGAAGAAGAGAAGGCTGGCTGGAAGCACTGGCACTCCCTTCTTTCTGGCCACAGGTAAAAGTGACCAGATGTCTCAAGCTGCCACCACCATGACCGGACCATGAAGGGCCTGACCATGGGGGACCTAGACCATGGTTGACCACATCCCCAAACTACGAGCCCAAATAAAACCCTCTTTCTTGCTTTCATCCAGCATTTTGTCATGACGAAGAGGAAAGCAGTGCAATATTCTACCACAAGAGAGAGTAGGGAGGAGGGAGAGAGGTGGGTAGAGGCAGGAGGAAAACGTAAGGAAACAGGTAAAGGAAAATATGGAATGAGAAAGGGGGAAAGGTGGTGCACATGGATACAAGGGATGATGGGGAGGGTGCTAGGGCAGACAGAGAGGCAATGATAAAGCTGCCCTCGAAAACTCCATGGAGACCCAGCTCAGCTAACTTCAGAATCCTCCCTGGATTCACAGGGCTTCAAAGTTACCTTTCACATCATCCCCTTTAAGATCACAGCTGTCAAAGCAATCCCACAGAACTTGGAGGGAATGACTTAATATGCCCTCCCTTCCCTAGGCAGCATATGGAACACCTAAAATAGGTCTGTATGTGTGTGTATGTGTGTGTGTCTGTGTCTCTGTGTGTGTCTGTGTCTCTGTGTGTGTCCATGTGTCTATGTGTGTCTTGGTGTGTGTGTGCGCGCGTGCGCCCGCTTCTATTGAAATTTTTTTAAAGTGAAATATAATTACATCATTTCCCCTCCCTCAAATCACTCCATGCCCCTCCTTCACACCCTCTCAAATCATGACCTCATTTTTCTTTCTTACTATTGTTACACACATACACATGAAATTTCTTTTTACTGTAGCCATTATTTTCTTCAGAAGAGTTCAGCATTATTGTACAGGCAATATCTTTTTAAAGCACTAACTTCCTACTTAAGTATATATTTTTAAAAGCACAATTTTCAACTAAGCTTGACCCTTTCTTCATTTTACAATATACCAAGGGCCTTGGAAGATGGCAGGAGTCACTTCCCTTTTGGCAAGTCACTGTACCAAGCTGGCTTTAATCCCCTGGAGATGAAGTCAACCACATACACTTAAAGGTGAACTCATTGCAAATGAAATCAAGGAGGAATAGAGAGAGAGAGAGAGAGAGAGAGAGAGAGAGAGAGAGAGAGAGAGAGAGAGAAAGAAGATTACTCTCAGGATCCTGGTGCCTGAATAATTTCCACAGATTTCTTGTTTTATCTAATAGCATGCTGGTAAATCCAGAAACCCCAGTAGAAAGTCTTTCTTTCCCAAAGTAGCAATGAAACTCTGCAGCCAAGACTCTGAACCCTGCCCAACACTGTCTCCATCAACACTGTGACAGCCAAGAAAACCATGTAGATGGCACCGTCACATGTAGCTGGTGCACCTGCCCGTGGGAAACTGTGCCAAGCAAGTGATCTGGGCTGTAAGAAGCGCCTTTGCCTAAACTCACTTTTGTTATTTCTCCCTTTTCAATTCTCACATGCTCTCCTTTTGTATTCAAGAAATGACACCTTCACCCTCTGGAAGCAAATTTTGCATTTTTAAATTTCCAAGGATAAGAAGGTAGCTTAAGGGCTAAGCTGTCTCTCCCTCTTTTAATGCGCAAGTAATGAACTGAAATTACATGCCAGGCTGTAATTTTTACAGAGACTTATTCACAGACTTTACTCTCTCAGCTTAACTTCTTTGTCCCGTGTCAACTATTAATTATAACTTTATTTCAAAAAATAAGCAGATATTTGAATATATAGTAGTAATAAAAGATTTGAAGAATTTTTTAAAGAAAAGACAAAGCTAATTAAGAAAGATGAAGTTCATTTTATGCCAAAGAAAACCAAAACCACAAACGTAAGCAAACTCCCCCCTTGTCTATGTAGGCTTCATTTGCATACCATGCCTGCTCTTAACATTCACTACGAATTGATCACACTCTACACTTAAATTTTGCAACTTCCTGTGACCAAGGAAAAGAGAACCTGAATTTTGGCACAGAATTATCATGATGCAATTTCTGCTGTCCACCTCAGACTTTTACTAGAAGATAGAGATGCAGAGAAATGCTAAGTCCAAAATTCTCACTTAGTGATTCCAAAATAGCTATTAATTAGCAATTGATAGCTCGAGTTAAGGATATGCAATATATCGAGACTTCTGTGTTTCCTAAACATTCTTGAGGACTGTAAAGTCACCAAAAGAGACCTAGGAAGATCTCCAAGCTGGGTTGAATAAAAGTCAGGCCCTTGCCCATGATGGCACCTTGGGGAAATTTCAACCTTCCCATGAACCCCTGTGAAGATACCAGATCCCTATGCCCGGATGAAAATCAGATTCTAGCAAACAGAGCAAATGAGTTGTAGGGCCAAAAATGGAACTGAGGAGTTCTCACGTGCTTAAGTACTGGGAACGTTGCCTGTGCCCATATGGAAGTCCTCTGATTGGAGAGAGGAGTATGGAGCCAGGGCTACTAACGGCTGCATCAGTTGGCCTATATACAAACACATGTACATTCATACACCAAATCGTCTGCAGCCAGAAACTCTTGACTGGAGGCCTGCTAGTGTAAACATTAGTCATCTGTAACTACTGTGAACAGAGGGACAGAGAGCCAGGTTTTAGGAAACCCACACTCTGTGACTAAGAAGTAAGAGGACCTGGTGTTCTGTCGGCTTTCTTCCTCACTGATGAACACAGATGACAAATCATCTTTGAAGAGAAAGAAGGCAGTCAAAAGCCTGGATTGTTGGGATTTCCCAGCATCAAATGACACTGAGGCCTAGTGACAACTTCAAGAACATTTTGTGTATTGTGACAGGAGGTGGACACAGGAATTCAGGCCATGCACCTCACTTCTGACATGCTGGAAAAGCCAGCTCCCCAACAGTGTTCAGGAGAGCAAGCTGAAGCCAAGGAGGGTCAGCTGTACATCCCAGGAAGGTGGGCAGCAGCAGGCTGCATGGTATACACACACACACACACACACACACACACACACACACACACACACACACACACACACACACACACACACACACACACACACACACACACACACACACACACACACACACACACACACACACACACACACACACACACACACACACACACACACACACACACCGCTATTAAGTATCTGCAGAGCAGAACATTACTCCAGGATCTCTAGTTAGAAGGAGCACAGACTCAAACAAGATGAGAAACCTTAGTTCATACCAGGTGAACATGGATATCACAGAGAGTATCCAAGTTGGTGACATGGTAACGAATGGCAGGAGGCTGGATGTTCCAGGTAGCTGGAAAGTGAAACTAAATGCTGTGCCATATCTCCTGGAGCTGGGTGTGCAACCTTGGCTCCGGACTGTTTACATTTAGAGAGCTTAAATGAGTCCTCATGCTCCACATTCATCCCAACTCATCTCAGGCAGACTCTGGCTTCCACAGGATTGAACAGAAGTGAAGACTTGACTATGCCATTTTGCCAGGTATTAGCATTTCCTTCCTGCTTTACTATTTATGTATAAGAGGTTTACATTAATTTGTTTGTACATACATGCACACGCACATGCACACATGTCATACTGTACATGTAAAGGTCAGAAAGTAGCTTGCCCAAATCCATTCTTTCCTTTTACCATGAGGGTCTTGAGGATTGAATTCAGGTCACCAGGCTTGGCAGCCTGTACTTGCTAAGTAATCTCAAGGGTCTAGGTCTAAGTGGTAGTATCTCTATACTGGAATACAATGTTAACTTGATGGAATAAATATTGGACAAACCCATATGTCAACTTGGGCCAGGTTTTTAGAGTGTTACCAATTTCAAAGCTGAAAAGATAATAGGATTGTGAAACTCCCTACACTTCAAAAAAATTACTGAAATGTTTCTCAATTTTGTATTTGCTGAGCACAAAGTTTTCCCAGACCTTTGGCTCAGCTTTTCATTGGGATAATATACAACAATCAAATGAGTAATGACAGAGCAGGTGGCAGGATGAGGAACAGGCTTCCCAGAGATGTGGAAATACACATATACCCATCACCACGTGACAGTGGTGTAGACACAGCCTACTAAATCTACTAACATCCAGAGTGCTACACTCACAGGGGAAGAATTCTTTGTAGATTAGATTATAATAAAGTTACTTAAGTATCAATGGGAAACTCCTCCAAAAATGAAGCCAAATACTGTCATTTGCAGTAACTGACAAGAAACAGTAATAAATATTATTGGGAAACAAGTAAGTTAGATATATTTAAATTATCCTCAGGAATGCAGTTATGGGAGGGAAGAGGGCTTTGTGGTTTAGCACCTGCCACACAAGCCTGAAGATCAGAATTCAAATCTCCAGCACCCACATAAATACCAAGTGGGCATGGTGGGTAGCCTGGTATTAATACAGTCTAAGAAGGGGAATACTTAAACCAGCTAACAAGGATAGTCCTACAGGCATTAAGCTCTGAGTTTGATTGACAGACCCACTTCATCAAAATAAGATGGGAAGTATGATCAAGAATTATTCCAGATCCTCTACACTGGGGCATACACATAAACACATTTGCATGCATACCCCTACACATGTGCTCACACACATGTAAACACCATGCACACACACTCACACACACACACACACACACCACCTACATAAAAAGGGAAATTGTATATTATGTTGTGAATATGCAACTCCTAGAGTCCAAGAGTTGGAATTGCTGGTATCTAGCAGAAACAACACGAACCAAAAATGCTCCCACTTCTTGGGTAAGTACACGGTAAAGTGGCAGGCAGAGGGTGGGTATCATAGATTTACAATGGCATTTCAGAACGTTTTAAAAATCTATTACTGCTTACTTATACCCTACTTTATTTCCAACGGTTTTCCTATTGCTTTTATGCTATATCATGGGGAAAAAAAACTCTTTGTAAATCTTTGTAATTCAGAACAGCTGGCCTTAAGAGAAATGAAACCAATCATCTATTGCATATTTACTGATCATCTACTGTGTAGAAAAATAAAATGTAGCCAGGCACAGAAGGAAGCTAGGATAACAGTTGCCTCCCTCTAGGAATTTACAGTCATATTGAACAATTGTAAATAACCATGCCTGATACTCCTTGCCAGATGTCAGATAGGAGGTTCTGTTACTAAGGGGTTTAAGTGTTGGTTGAGTCTTCCAACTCCTGAGGTTAAGAGAAACTTCACAGAGGAGATAGGATCTGAACTGACTTTCATGGCTGCCCAGGGTTGAGAACGATAAAAAAAAAAGTGTGCTAGCCCAGGATAGAGAGGCCAAGGTAGACTTTGAGAACGAGGCTCACCAGGATGGGAAGAACAGGGAAGACTACAGAAGAGGCCTGGGGATATCTTAGGGCAGGATCCTAGGGCCCACCTCTCTCTGCAGGTTGGTTCCCAGGGAGGCCACAAAGGGAGTCCAGCAACATCCACAGAGACAATAAGATGAGAGAATTTAAACATGGAAGCCCAGAGCAGCCGGGTACCTGCAAGGAGGTTAGGAGCAGAGCTGGCATTCAGAGGAGTGGTCTGCCGGTTTTGGAACATAATCAGTTTTAAAGAAATGTCTCCTTTGGTGGAGGATCAAGTAAATAAATATATTGAAGAAATTGTAGATGCTAGTATAAAAACATTGATTAATGTTGCCACTTTTTTTTTCAATTGAAAACCTTTAGGCAATGTGACTGGACAGCTGTTGGCACAGAAAATTACCAGGAAGGGTAAGGTGATACTAAGAGAATTAGACTTGGCAGCTCACCAAATGCAAGCAGTAGGGGATGGATGAGTTCTTAAGCCCATAGTCATTTTACCATTCCTAACAACTACCACCTGGCAGGTGCCTGGATGCAGGCCACAGTATTTGCTTGCAAAGTGTGCTTGCCGCTTCCCGTTTCTCTGCCTTGAATGTGCAGCATGCTAGCATCCTTCTGCCTGTGGTTGCTTCTCTCTGATTGTAGTGCTAGCCTCTTTTGGAAAATCCCACACCCAACTACAAGGTCCTGAGAGATGGCATGTGTCCACCAGACTGTGCACAAAGTTGCCTCATGGGGTAACTGGGAAAAGAAGAAAAATGCCACCAAGACCTAGGAACCATACCAGCAGGCATTTAAGCTCAGGCCTTCCTCAAAGCAATCTGCCTGTCTATTTTTGTCTCTGTCTGTCTGTCTCTGTCTCCTCCCCCCTTCTCTTGCTCTTGCACTCTCTCTCTCTCTCTTCCCTCTCCCGTTATTCAGTTGTTTAAAGTCCACTAAGTGCTGATGTCATTTCAAAATGATAATCGGGCACATGTGTGGTACCTTCTGTGAACCCGATCTAAACCCCTAATCTTTGTATCCTACTGGTTTTAAGCATGTTATAACCAGAGGGTAACGTATTTTATTTTTGCTTTCAAAGTTACAGAGTAAATTATTTTCTAGCCCCAGGCAGGGCTGTTCATTCTCGATAGGGAGCTCGAACTCACCTTTCACACCAAGGGGTTTCCTACACAAAGTACAAATGGGAAAAAGCCAGTTCCAGGCCATGAGCACTGAACACTGAATGCCCATTATTAAGCCAACAGCAAGCAAGCATTTCTTCCACATATGAAACTTCTGTCTAAAGCAGTGGTTCTCAAACTTCCCAATCCTGTGACAATTTAGCCCAGTCCCTCATGCTGTGGTGACCCTCAGGTATAAAATGACTTACATTGCTACTTCATAACTGTAATTTTGCCACTGTTATTAATTATGATGTAAGTATCTGATATGCAGGATATCTGGAAGGGCTGTTCAACTCCTAAAGGGCTGCGACCCACATGATGAGAAACACTAATCTAGACTCACTCTACCCTGAGTAGAAAGTTCCTCTCCCTTCAACATCATAAACAGTCACTGTCGTGTAAAATTCTTTGTGTGTAATAATAAACACCCCTTCCCACTTTTCCCTGGACTATCCTTCTTCCGGGTTGGAGGAGGGGAGGAAAAAGGAGGGGAAAAGAAAGAATAGAGAACAAAACCAAACCTGACTCCAGTCTCCTTCATAATCCCACCCATCAGCTGAAAGGATGGGTCCCTCCTCTTTATCTGTTCATCCCTCATTCACTGCCACATCTTCTGTCTGGCACTTTAGAGAATCACAGACCCATCTACTAGGACAGGAGCTGTCCAGTTGCTCTTCTTGTTGCAGTGATAAAATACTCTGACAAGAGCAACTTCAAGGAAGAAAGGGTTGATTCCACTTACAGTCCCAGGTTCCTGTCCATCATAGCCGGGAAGCCAAGGCAGCAGGACCTTAGTCACATGCAGAAGCAAGAGCAGAGAAAGCACGTGTGCTCACTTGTCATGCTCAGCCCGTCTCCTCTTTTATAATCCAGGATGGGAATCTAGGAAAGGGCACCACCCACATTCAGGCTGGGCATTTTCATACCTATTAACAGAATTAAAAACGCTACCACCACCAAACAGGCATGCCACAGGTCAATCTAACCAAAGAAGCCTGAGAGCCACTGTTTGCCCAGATGAGTCTAGATTGTGTCCCATTGACAAAGAAGCCACATTATCACACAAGCCCTCTGAGGTGTAGGACTTGCATGACTGTCCTTTGAGCCTAGAAGTCTGGTGTTTTAATATTTAGCAAAGATGATACACGACCTCAGGGCCATTGGGGTAGAGCTCACCTCCCCCAGTGGAGAGAGGACCACTGGTGGGCTCATCAGAAGAATGGCGGGAGTCAGTGATTAAAAAGGCTGTCAGACACATGCTCCACCATGTTCATCTCAGCCTTATTTATAATAGTCAGAAGATGATGTCCCTCAACAGAGGAATGGATACAGAAAATGTGGTACATTTATACAATAGAGTACTAATCAGCTATTAAAAACAATGAATTTATGAAATTCTTAGGCAAATGGATGGATCTGGAGGATATCATCCTAAGTGAGGTAATCCAATCACAAAAGAACTCACATGATATGCACTCACTGATAAGTGGGTATTAGCCCAGAAACTTAGAATACTCAAGATATAATTTGCAAAATACATGAAAATCAACAAGAAGAAAGACCAAAGTGCGGATTCCTCCTTAGAATAGGGAACAAAATACCCATGGAAGGAGTTACAGAGACAAAGTTTGGAGCTGAGACAGAAGGATGGACCATTAAGAGACTGTCCCACCCGGGAATCTATCCCGTAATCAGCCACCAAACACAGATACAATTTCATATGCCAGCAAGATTTTGCTGAAAGGACCCTAATATAGCTGTCTCATGTGAGGCTATGCCAGTGCCTGGCAAATACAGAAGTGGATGCTCACAGTCATCTATTAGATGGAACACAGGGACCCCAATGGAGGAGCTAGAGAAAGGACCCAAGTAGTTGAAGGGGTCTGCAACCCTATAGAAGGAACAACAATATGAACTAACCAGTACCCCCAGAGCTCATGTCTCTAACTGCATATGTAGCAGAAGATGGCCTAGTCAACCATCATTGGGAAGAGAGGCCCCTTTGTCTTGCAAACTTTATATGCCCCAGTACAGAGGACCGTCAGGGCCAAGAAGCTGGAGTGGGTGGGTTGGGGAGCAGGGTGGGGGGAGGGTATAGGGGACTTTCAGGATAGCATTTGAAATGTAAATGAAGAAACTATCTAATAAAAATTGTTTAAATAAAGAAATAAAGAAATAAATAGATAAAAGGCTGTCAGAATACATGGACTACTCCAGTTGAGATCACAAAATTCAGCAACTGCTGCCACCTGGGGATTCTTTTCCCTCCATTTTCTCATACTTGACAGAAACAGCATTAAATTTATCTTCAATCTATTACAGAAAAGGAGAGGCATGCATGACACAGTAGACAGGGAGAAAACTGAGTTTCTCTGACAGAAGTCCAGTATGTTACTCATCAGATACAATGCTTCAAACTACTCAATAGGATCATCGGCTGCCAGTGATTCACTGAGGTCGACGACGCTACTTTTCATTCACTTCCTCTCTCATCCCACTTCCTGGCACTTATTTACGTTTTAGTGTAGAACAAGTATGGGCCATGAGTTATGATCTCTGTTGTAATAAATGGCTGAAGAATGACTATAATCAAGAGAAGGCAGTCAATATTGCAAATCACAACTGTCTCACTTCAGAGTCTAAAGCTATTGCATAATTGGCTTCCTTCCACTTTTTATCCCTTTTTATTCATGCATTTTTTTTTTAACTGAAGGAGTAACTTGACCTACATGTGTTAAGATGTGGGTAAAATCACTTAAGGAGCAGTAAATGAGATGCTATTATCACGGCTCAATATAAAATCACCGTCCATCATTTAAACAATTTGATCAGAGACAGGAATAGAAAATTTCCACAGACATTCTTAAAGACCACAAAACATTTCTCAAGCTATCAAATTAAAAGGCACAAGAATAATTAGATATTGCTCGAGGTCTTTCTATTCTGAAGGGAGAGATTTTCAGGAAGATAAAATTGCATGTCCCTGTTGTTTTGATATTTTTTTCTTAATGAAAACAAGCCCACGTTCCAGGCAATGATTGAACTACAGAGTGTCAAAAAGGTCTTCACTAATTATTTTTTAGGGAGCTAATCAACATACCCTCCATGTAGAGAATGCTAATGCTTCCTCTTGAGATCTATACAAAGGATGGTTTAAAACATGGCCAGTAGTGTCTGTCCACTCAGTCCATACAGCCTCCTCTCTGAGAGCCATAGATCATGCCCACGTTCTGAACTGTCATGACAGTAGTGCTCTTGAGAGCATGTGTCTGATGGACCTGGATCCTGAAGCACACACTCTCAGCAGAGGAGTTAGAATTGGAGCTGGCACACACTGCTCAGTCTTGGGGTTGTTATAGGTAAAGATTTGTGATCCCAGGAGAGGGACAATGGCCAAATCCACAGTGGCACAGACACATCAGGGGGCTGAGATAAGGAGCCATTGGTTAAGGAAGTGGAAGGTGAGAAGCCAAGGCCACCTTCCTTAGGCTGGAGAGCTGCACTGTCACTGCTGGCTCCTGGAGGGTTGGAGACACACCACCGAATGAGCCTTAACACAACTTTGACAGCCTGTCAGATCAGGAAGACAACTTCTTCATAAACTCTAAACATAGCGTAGTAACATGTGTTGGGGCTCATGAAGATCTGAATCTGTCAGGTACCTACAATCCATGGGATACTATTTTCAGGCTTAGACCAACAAGTAAATGTATGCCATGGGATGGACCTAAGCTCCCTGCACACATATGTAGCAGATGTGTAGCTTGGTCTTCATACAGGTCCCCCAACAACTGGAGTAGGAGCTGTCCCTGACTCTGTTGCCTGCCTGTGGATCCTGTTCTCCTAACTGGGCTGCTGCTTTGTCTGGCCTCAGGGGGACACGATGTGCCTAATGTCTCAATGGGCCAGGGTAGGTACATCAGGGGTTGGGGAGTGACCTACCCCTTCTCAGAGGATAAGGCAAGAGGGAGGGGCTATGTGGGGGGACTGGGAAGAAGGGACTGCGATCTGGATATAAGTGAGTAAATTAAAAAAAATGTATGCAAGGTCAATTCACTAGGAAAGGTTGTCAAAGACCTCAGCTGTTGTTTTAAATGAGTAGGCCAACATGGAGGATTCTAAAAGATTATCTATTCTACTTTGCAATGTAAGACACTGGCCCCTTTTGAGGGCTGGGACCTGAAGGTGGCTTCTAAGAGCTGAAACAAATCATCAGGCAACAACATTCCAGAAAATAGGAACCCTGATGCTCTAACCTTAAGAGATTCAGTTCTGACAATGACTGTAAGGAGCTCTGAGGAGTCTCAGACAAGATTGCAGCCATTACCCACAGTCTTGGTTTCTGTCTTATGAGATGCTGAGAAGAAAACTCCGGCATCTTGTATGTGTGATTTAAGCCTTATATTGCTTCTAGTTCACTCTATTTGCTTCATGTGTATGGTTGAGGTGTGAGTTCTGAGCTTCTTGCTGTTGTTGCCAAGCCTGCAGCTTGTTGCAGCTGTGTCTTTTGGCCATGATGGACTCTTACCCCTCTGGCACCAGAACTAAATAAACTCCTTATTGCTCATAAGTCACTTTTGGTTATGGTGTTGTATCATAGCAACAGTAGAGTAAGGAATACAATTCTCAGCTGATACAGGAAGACATTGCCACAGTGAGCAGTTCTATCCCTTGGTCAAGGAAGGGGGCTGGGCTGACTGTCTAAGAGTGAAGAAATATAGCTGAAGGCAAACAGACAGCATGGGTGTACCTAGTTCGGCTCTTCACGGTCCATGTGGCAGACCAACTGTCTCAATCTTTTACCTCTGAGACTTTTCTGCACCTATAGATCATAACTTGGAATTGAAAGCCAATGAATTCCCTTCCTCCACTAAGTTTCCTTGTATTTAACAGAATAAATAAAACAAAAGGATGAGTACAAGATATTAGAAGATATAACACATAATGTCAGGGAAGGTCTGGCAGTGAGACAGCAAGCAAGGAGCCTAACGAGCTTGCTCTAGAAGTGGGCTGGGACTATACCCCTAAAGTGTCCCTACAAGTTATGCTTACTGTCCCAAGGATAGCACAACTCTCCAAAATAATGCCATTAGTCAAGGATCATGTGTCAGAATATGAGCCTGTGGAGAGCAGTTTCACATCCAAGCGTCAGCACTGTGTTTGGCCCCGCGAGTTACATATGATAACAATGAACAGGTGGTATTTTATGTTGCCATCTTAGTGGTAATTGATTATAAAGGAGCATAAAGCTAACCCTGGATGCTGAACACACTGTGAAATCATTTGTGGGAAGAACCAAACATACATGTCCTAACTGTCCACTCTTGGCAGTTTTTATGGTCATGTTGATGATTTCCAGAGCCGGCATAGACCTATTTATGTGGAAAGTAAAGTATATGCATGTATGGGCACACTGTTCACACACCGAGACTTTCTGAGGCATCATACAGAGATCAACCTGCCTATCATTTTCAGAAACTAGCTTTTATCTCTTAGATAGCTTGTCTCTCGTCAGATAACCATCATAACTGGGAGGCTGGTGTACCAAATACTCTTTGTATCACACCAGAGAAAAACTACGACCCAGATTCCAAGTTGGTTCATAGAAAAACCACACACCCACACACACTTCCCCTCACTTTTAAATATGAGGCTTTCTTTAGTTGCCTCATGCAATTATTTGACAAACATCATGGAGATGATTGAATGTGATTTCAGTTCTATTCCCTGCTCATCTTGAAATAAACTGTATCGACTGATTCTGAAATCAACTGTACTGACTGATTCTCAAAAAGAGCAACAAACAAAACAACAACAACAAAACCACTATAGGAGCCTTACCAGGGACAGAGTCCCAGAAGCTGAACTGGACCTAAGGTGTATCATTCCTAGGTATTGCGGATGGAGACATGAAAACACACCGTGCCCGCAAATATACTCTATTTAACCAAGGCAGGATCATCAGAAGTTCTCAGGCATGAGATGCTTGCAATACATGGGGCATATTCCACAGTCGTGTACTCATGTTATCGGGACTATAAGTAACATTCTTAGGTGTTACTTAGATTCACACACACACACAAAAACATATTCAAAAGTCCAATCAAATTTGTCCTATGCAGGTTTCACAGCTGAGAAATATATGGTGATACTTTATGTGCGACTATTTGAAAATATGGATTCAAAAAGCACTCATCAGTACAGAGGAGGTAGCAAAGACTGGCAATCTCTATGTATTTTCTTTAATTTTTTTTAAACTAAATCTCTTAGAATTTCAAATACATTGACTCTCCCCTTAAAATACATTTTTTTTTCAAAAAGTGTTTAGCACCCATGTGAATGAGACAGAGAAAAACCAAATAAAGCATGTGCTGGACCGAGGCAGTCCAAGTCTTCCATCTTCTGGGAGCGACGGAGCTGAACGGCTCCACTCTATGCAGTGAGGCAACCACACACCCTTTTACAAGATCCTACATTATGGATGGTATATAAATACATGCACCCTGAGAAATATGTGTAGAAAGTTACTTTCCAGGGGAGAAAGCTGAAAATCCCTGCCAATATCAACAGTGCATAGAGGAAAGTGAACTCAAACCAGGAACTGCAGCCCAGCCTCTATGGGGTTGTGACATAGCCTGTGGCCATGCCAAAGGCAGTGATTGATAGCGTGTGGGGCTCAACTTTCAAGATGCAAGTGATATCCTGATTCCCTTACAGGCTGGGGCTCACCATGCGGTAAGGTTCCCTACCCTATCCCTAGGAATGAAGGCAGGTCTTTTGTTCTCTTAGGTTGGTTGAGACCTGAAAAGGCAGATGGTATTCCCAGTGTCTGCCACATTTAGTAAGATATTCAAGTCAGCGCTACTTTCGATAATTGGTATTTGAGATTTTTTTATGTATATCTTTTCTTTTATTTATTTGTACACAAAAATGTATGTGCACACAGTGTGGGGGGAGGGAATACAAAAACACCATGCAACCTCTTACTATATCCAGATTGAAACCGATGCAACCAACTAGACCAAGGATCGGGTGGCTCTCCCCTAAGGGCTGGGCAACTGGGAAATCTTTTTGGCTTTGTAGGCCATACATTCCTGGTTGCTGAGACTATGCAACCCTGTAGTGTAAACCTAATGAAGTATGTAAAGAAATACATAGAGGTATACTCTGATACACTTTGGCACTCGTGTTGTAATTGGTGGTACTTAAAATCACTTGTGGCTCAAGTTTGGGCTTCTGTGACCCCTGATCTCTGGTCCTGAAAACATGACCCAAGAAACCCAATAACGTGTTGAGACAACTTTTGGTTCTACAACGAATCACATGTCCCCTCCTTCCTGTGTACCAGATCTCCGTGAGAATTCTCTGATCATGTGACTTTCATGTCTACTCTGAGATAACCCCCATGGCTGGGAAGGAGCACCTTAAAATCCACTTCAGGGAGATTTACTAGCCCAGGTAATCATGGACAGAAGATGCCACTATCTACAGAAGCTGGGCTTTGGGGGAATGCCAGATTCAAGTCTGACAAAGCGCAGCAGCTTTCTGTAGGACAGAGCACTGAGGATTGTGTAGACGGTGATAGGACTAAGGCAGCGTGAAGATGGAGCAGGAATCACTGTCAACTGCTTCTGACCATGGAACTCCTGTGGCCACAAAGACTCACTCAGAAACTGTATTTCATGTGAAATTATCCTGGAGAATTCTGCCACAGGATACATTCCTTAACATACACAGATTACTCTCTCAATCTAGAATCAAGGTCTGTGGCTTCCACCTTCATTCGTCATCCCAGTACATACATGCAGTGGGTTGGTCTGACGCTGCTTGTTTTATAATGTGAAATACTGATTTATCAAGATGTGGTTGTTCCTGACAAGCAGATCATCCCGTATTCAAAGTAATGTCATGTGAACCTTCTCCCCAGTTTGATTGTTCAATAAAAGGTTAGAGCCTGCGATTACTAAGTAGAGAGAGAAAGGTGAGACTGGAGGCTCCTTGTAAGGGGTTTGCAAGTAGAGAAAGGGAGAGAAGAAGACAGAAGAGGAAAAAGTCACCATGAAATGCATGGCCAGGAGAAACAGCAAGTGACAACAGACATTATAACTGGGGAATAAATTAGTTATAAAAAATTAGTATAGCTCTAGGTCTGCCCAATCTAGGCATATGGTTTGTGAATAAAATACCTGGATGTGTGTGTCCTTTATACAGGCTTGTTAGGATTTATTCCTTCCACACATAGACCACCTACTCACTCAAGCTACACACTATGTCTCCAACATAATGGGGATTTTGTCACTTCAACAACACACATGCTGCTCTCCAACTTGCCTGACAGTTATTCTACTTAACATGGATCAACATGTTAATTAAGTAGCTTCTCCTAAGATTCCAGCTTTTGTGTGTAGAGAATACAAAAAAAAAAAAAAAAAAAAAGAAGGTAACTCCAGTAAGTATGTGACGGGGCAAGACAGAGAAGCAGTTCCTCTGTTTTGTATTCTTGCTGAGACCATTTCAGGTTTAAGTAGAATCTGATCTCCTTGGTGGGGAATCCCATGAGAAAGACCAGGTTCTCTTCTAGGAGTCTGAGGTCAAGATATTCCAGCGCTCTTATTTTAGCTTCTGTTAAACTGCCATCTTGTGTGATGCAACCTTGAAGCTGCCAAGTGAGAAAGCCTGCATTTTGTTTTTACCTTCCAAAGCCTTGTGTGTCTCTGGACACTTGTAGCTGCTTCCAGTACTTCAGTACTGGAAACCTGAATAGAGTCCCAGCCATCTGGAATAAAGACTTGCAATTGGCTATAAACTGCGTCTGAGTGGCCATCCCTGGTGAACTCTCTATACCAAGCATCTCATACAAGTTTGATTTAATGCTAACCTAATAGTGAGAAAACACAGTCCTGCCCATTTGAGATCATGATCTTGGACAGAACAGGAGAGAGAGGCTCACTCCACTTCCCACTCCTACCTCTAAGGCAGAGGAGTGCAGTCCATAGAGGGGATTTCTCCTAAAATGCTCAATAGATACCATTTCATCTCTCCACCAAAATATCTACTGGGGATCCTAGAGAACACGTGTAGGGATGAATGGGTGGAAGGATATAAGCAAATAAATATCCATAAAGAAGAAAACTATCCAGCACATACTAAGTACAATTATTCAAATTAACGATCTAATTTCCCAGACTTATTCCTTTTCTTTTGACTTTTAATAGCCCAGTATTGGGTTTCTAGCTTACTTCTTGTTGATACCCAATCTTCTATGCTGTTGATTCACAGGCAATTTCACATGCCAAGTACCAGGGTAGGAATTACAGACAGGATGGGGCTAAAGGGAACAGTATGATGGTTTTTAGGATAAGGTAGGGGAGCCAGAAGTTCTCCTGTAGGAAGATTGTTCAAGGGCTGTGAGACACCCCTCTCATCCTTCCACAGGCCTCTGACTGTAAATATCCTCAGGCATTATCACACTAATTTTACAGAGGATGGAGCTAGGCCATGGAGATACTGAGTGACCCACGAAACTCACTCTAACTCTGAAGGCTAATGCCAAATGTCACAACTGGTCCTCCTTGCAGGCAGAGAGAGAATGATTCCTTTACTTAAATAAGACCATACATTTGGCTTCTCAAAGAAACCTAATGAATTCTGTATTGGGATGTAAATGATATATTTTAAAGTGAATCCAATGGCACAAAGACACACTCAATCCCTTCCTTGTGACTGTTTCCTTAAGTTACTGCTGGCTGGACAAACTGCCTTCTCCCCACACCCTACCCCATCACTAACATACTGTGTTAGTGTGATGTATATGCTTAGTTAGTGAGACACATGTTATCATTCCCAATTGGGTTCATTCTGGTGGGGCATGTCCTTGGGGTTTTGGGCTTTATAATGGCATATATTACAGAACCAAACAGAAGCTTTTCTGTTCTGTCAGTGTTCCCACTCACTCTTCTTCAAATTCTTAGAGGAAACAATCTTTCCTACTATCTCCATGGCTTTGCCTTTTTTCAGAAGGGCATATGGCTAGACTCTTACAGCATGCAACCTTTTCAAATTTGTTTCTTACAGTTGTAATTGTTTTCATAGGTTGATCACTTGCTTATATTTGTAACTGAGCAACATTGCACTATATGAATATGGCAAAGCTCATCCATCTATACATTCATCTAGGCTACTCCAAAGGTTCTAGCTTTTGGGAAGATGACCAACGTTTACAACTATGTCCCTGTTTACAATATAAGTTTCTAGTTAGTGTAAATGCCAGGAAGTCTAATTGCTGGGCTACTTGGTAGAAATAGGTATTGTTTTGTTAGAAATGGCTAATTGTTTCCTGTAATAGGTGTGCCATTTTGCAATATTGCCAACATCTGGTTCATAACAGAGGTGACAATTGATTATCATTTCAATCTATGTCAACTTTTGTAGAATATATCTGTTGTACCCCGTGGGTCAACATCTGACTTTTTAACATGTTTGCAGACCTATGGTAACAATTGCTTTCTTCTCAGTTTCTGCAGGATTCCATTTTCTTGCAGACTCCTTCACTTAATAAATGCTCATCAAGCGGCAACTCGACAGGAGGCAGCAGATTGGCGCTTGGTAATGAAAATGATGAATGAGAAGCATTGTCCCAGCACCTGCAGGGCCTGCACAGTGGGATACTCTCATCCAGGTCCCATCACATGAAGAGGAACCAAAACCCTCGCAGCAGAAAGAAGGACTCACAGAGACAGGTCCTCTGCATAGATCTGGGACAAAAGGACAAAGACCCCCATCTTTCTTCAACTGTGGCTTTGCAAAGTTGCCAGGAAGAATTTGCCCTGCCAGAGACCCAAGGAAGGAAAGTGATACAGAAGACACTGTAGCAAGGAAATCCTGGTCAAGATTTCAGAATAAGACTGCTTCTTACCCCTGAGAGTGAGTTTGACAAAAAAACAACTGATGTAGGAATTAAGTTTTTGAAAATAACATTGAAGTATAGACTACAAAGAGTTATAATGACCTATTTTCAACAAACTGTACTAACAATGTGTCAAATATTTCTGGCAGGGTGTTTACTAATATGTAACACTAAGTACTCACATTTTAAAGCTACCCTTCCATCTACCTTTTGTTCCTACTGGTAGCTTGCCTACTGGCTGTACCTCCTTTGCAAGCCAGCTCACATTGGCTACAAAAAGCTTCATGGGGACAGAAACGGAGTACCTGTGAATCACTGCCAAGGTATAACTCAGCGTGTGTGTCAAGGTTAGACCTCCGTGCCAATAAAGATTCATTAAGTACAAACCCCTGAATCAGCAGTGTCTTTGCAGTGACCTGAACCCTCATGTTGGCTCAGAGCTCGGGAATTTCTCAACAAGGAGGAAGAAGGAGGCTGGGACAGTTCCTGACTTGCAGACAGCATGACAGAGATGAAGAAGGGCAGTCTATATACACAGACAAGTCAGACAGAGAAAGTACAATAGTATGAAGACATCAGTTCTCCAGTTCTGCTCAGGTGCCTTCCATGAATTCTTTCTGGGTATGGAAACTGACCTGGACTATTGCTGCTGGCTTCCAGATCTGGACACTGGGGATCCTTACCCCAGAGCACAGAATCAGGAGTCTCTGCTACCCGGAAGGAGCTCAGTTAGGATGTAAATCATCCAAATAGTCTTTGAAGATCCCTTAATAATCCAACTTAGCAATTTCATGGTTCCTGTCCCCACCCTTCAGAGAAGACGATGAGAATTAAACAGTCTAGCTATCTGTGTACTTCAGTTTGAAGACTAATGGGGACATATGAGGCAAATGGCATTCTGTTCACCTGGGCAATGCTTGATGACTCTAACTTCAAACATACCCTGACCCTACCCATCTTCATCACCACTAAAAAATGCCATTCCAGGATCTCTTCAAAGGTGAGAAAGAGCCCCACTGCTGGACCCCTCAGCCCAGTCTCTAAATAGTAGCCATTGTGATCATAGCAAGATTGGCTCACAGCTTTTACTTCTTAGAACACTCAAAGCCTCTAGTTAAACTTTGAATACAACCTGAATTTTTGATATCATCCTTAAAACTACATATGTATGTAATACATATGTTAATATGTATATAAATACAACTATAATATATATATAAATATTGTATATAACTAAACACAAACCACATACTTTATATATATTATATATATACATATTATGTACATATATATGCATATTATATTATTATACAAACAAACACACATACACACACACACACACACACACATGGCACAAAAGGCTCTAAATGAGTATTTTGTTGAAGGCATAAAAGGTGATATGCCATCACTCAGTATATCTGACACACACATTTCCCCATTTGGTGTTGCAAGTGACTTTTATTTTTTCTTCTTATTGAGCAAAATTAAAAAAAAAAAAAACAAAGTCATTGGCCCAGTTTCAAGAGTGGCATCACACAAAAGATATACATTGACAAATGGTAGAATGCTGCTCAAACGCCAGGAGAGACCCTTGAGGTCAGGTAGCCTACACATCCCAACAAAGTCAACCCTTAGTTTGTATACTTAGCCACAGAGCAGAAGAACAAGTAGTATTCAATGTAACATTTAAATAGTTTTATCCATTTATTTTCTTTTGGCTAAATTCTCATCAGTGAAGTAGATTTTCCTAAAGAGTAAAAGCATTTCTAGAAAAAGCCCAAGTTCCCAATAATGAGACTCAGACACTCAGGAGGGGCTGGAGGATGGGAACCGCTAGCAGCCCATTTGACTTGCAGCTCACCATGGCACCATTTGTCTTTTCTCTTTTATTATTATACTTGCTTTTTTTTTTAAGGCTTCAAAAACACCCTTCATACTTTATAAGCTTTAAAGTAATGGAAACACTAGTCATTGTTGACTTTTACCCATGCCTCAAATTCAATTTTAAAGAGATATCATCAGGGGGGCTAAGAGGCCCCGGGCTGTACTTAAAACCATAGTAAACTGAATCATGTCTCCCTAATTCCCCCTGTGAGTATGTTTGCAGCAGACTTACAAAGTGCACACTGGTGCCAATAATTCTAAGGAGAAAAATTCTTGTGCTTCCATGATCCGATCCAAAGCAAACAGTGCACAGCACGTAGGGGTAGGTGTTGAGGGGCTGCAAGGCCAAGATTTATGAGCAAAGATGAAAAGACTTTGGATGTGTATAGCTTGGCTAAGGAGACATGATAACTGCCCTTAAATATTTGACAGGGTAAACACCAAAGGGGGAAGAAAAGAGCAGCCAAAGCTACACAGAGAAGGCAATTAGAAGGTAATGGGAATCTTGGGCAAACATGATAAAAAGCCGTCCTGGCAGGAAGGCTCTGCAGATGGAAGGAAAGCTTGCTTGGTTCAGGACGCACTACTGCTCTGGGGGCCTTTCCTGAGGCTCCCCACATCTGCTATAGCAAGAGCACTTGGCCCAACTTCCACAGCAGCACAGGATGGCATGAAGCTGGAGCCTGTGGGGAGGCAGTTGGCCAAGCACTCTGGAATCTAGTCTGCACGATCTTTGGTCCTCCCCTGCAGTCTACTGGCAAAGACAGAACATGCTTCCAGAAGGTCAGCTCAGGATCTGGAGTTGGAGTTGACCCTAGTGTTGACATACATGACTCTGGGTTCCAGCATATCTGAGGAGGAGGGGAGGGGAGGAGAGAAAAGGATGGCCAAATCCTCACCAAACATGCCATGCACATCATGCTGTCACTTTAATGCAGACCCAAAGCATTAGTGAGTTTCACCCTACCTGGGAAATAAGATATACTTGTAGTCAGAGCTGGCAGAGGACAGACTAAAATCCCAATCTCTGACACTCTAATGCAGAGAATTTACACTTAGCTATTAGTATCAGAGCAAGAAGAGTCACCAAACCTTTTCCAGGGATCTCTTGTTTCATCTTTGTGCTTCTATGATGTATGGAAACTTTGCTCCCTACATCCCAACTGCTTCTGACTATGAAGAAATGGTTCAGACTGAAAGTTCACCACACAGCTTATATGAACCACCAAATATATTGACCAGAACCCAACAGGATTTACTACCACAGTCATATTCCAAAGTTTCTAAGGGACTGCTCATGGCATCTGCAAGTCAAATAAGTACCAGTGTCTTCCTACTCCTTCATATGTAAAGATGGCACACTAGGGGCATGTAGGAATTTCTAAACAACCCTACCAAACTGTTGGTGCCATCGAAGTGTAGGCACCACTGTTACCTCAATGACTAGGTATTGTCTGGTCTAGCTGGGAAGAATTTTGAAAAACATTAGAAACCACTGTTTTTCTGTTTGCAACTTTTCTTATTTACAGGTAAGTCTATAGGTTTGCCTGATTGGCACAGGCCAATTTATTCTGGTTCAGTTTGCTTTCATGAGTATCCAATATTGTGGAATAGTACTAACTACTGGTACAAATGGGAATGGCAGCATAACTGCAGACAACATGCCATTGACTTAAATTCTGTTCATATCAGGAAACTGTTGTCATAAGAATCCCATGAAGCAGGTGCCACTTCTCATAATGCATATAAATGACTCAGTCAAGGCTCGTGGGAATAATGGCTCATGTGTGATGAAGACACCAGGTAGAGCTGGGGCTCAGGTGCATATCTGCTCTGTTCCCTTTGCTGGGATAACAAGGACAATCAGGAATGTCTGGATCATAGGGGGCCTGCATATTATATATTGTATATATATAATATATATTACATAAATATAGTATATATTACATGTTTATATATTAATTATATTCTATATTATCTATCATATTTATAAATTGTATATTACATTATATGCTATATATTGCATATCATATATATTATATACTATATATTAGCTTGAGGCAAGCATGGGGATCAACAATGCAAAGTACCAAGAGATGTAAGGACTCAGAAGGAGCCTTAGCTGAAATTCAGAAGCTGAGAAGACATGGGGGAAACAAATAGAAAAGGAAGAATTCAGGATGGGTCAATCACGTGAGGAGCTTGGTCCCCCTCTGGAGATCTTTGAATAGTAATTGCATGAGGAGAGTAGAGTGAGGGATGGATAGGCCATCAACTTGGCTATGCTCTAGCAAAAGTTACCAGACAGCAGGCAGGGCCTTGCAGGGAATAGTGTAGGTGCCAGAGGAGCCATGCAGAAGTTCTACAAACTACCATGGCAAAGAACAGCAAAGTTCTTGATGAGAATGGTGAGTCTAAGGAGGGTTTTCTCAGCTACCTTGCTGAAAGTCTTTCTCCATGTGACACAACGTGGAGCCTTGCAATGAAGATAGATCACTCTTCAATGGTATTGTACTGTAATGATCACTGCCTATCTAGAGCCTTCTAAAGTGGTGATGAAGCTAGGACTGAGGGAATTACACACAAAGCATAAGCATGTAGAGTCTTTAACTCTAGTGTAGACACCATCCTGATAATCCTACTGGTGTGTTTCTGCCCATACTAGGGTATTCCAAAGTGGAAAGCCTTTAAAAGATGGTGGTAGGAAGAAGCCACTGCTGGGTGATAAGGAAAACAGAGATAGAAAATTCTTAAATCCCAGGGATTCAAAATACACAGCTATCTGGAAATGTTTGGTCTCAGAAGCAAATAACCTTTGCATTGTGCTCTTCAAATAACAGCATCACAAATGATTAGTCAATGCCAATGAGAAAGGCCACAAAGGAAATATTAAACTAGAATAATAACCATGTAGGCAGATAGGAAGAGAATACATAGAAAACATATGTCCTATAAAACTCATACATTTTAACAGGCTGATGCTTTGAGTATCTGGAAAGCTCATTCCTGTGGAACATTTGCCCGGCATGTGAGCAAGAAGAAGCGATATGCTGGCGATGAAAATAAAGCTGGTGGGCTGATCATTCTGGAATGTCTAGGTGTATCTGACTATGCGCTGACAATGCATGCATAAAACATGATACCACGAATGAGTTTGTAGTTAGCTGAGAATAATCCAAAAGAGGGTCGACCTCTGTAGCAAGGCCTCCTAAAGCTATTTTGATGTACCCATGGTCCTCCACCTCTCCTGGTACCCATACACTCAGCTCGCTGAGAGAAAGGTCATATTTTCCATGTACCTCTATCTTACGAGGATCCTCCTACAGAACCACGCTACAGTGGGTGCCTAATAATATGTTAAATATTAAAAGGCAAAAGAATAAATGGTGGTCCTCAAATATGAAAACATTGACTTACTTAAGCATCTCTTTAGACAAATGCCACTAAAACAACTAGAATCTCATTGTGAGACTGGACACATGGTTGGAGTTTCCAGAAAGAGATTTTAATGGTGTAAACATCCTTTCATTTAAAATGGAGAGAATCTCACTTCCTTGGCAAAGGTGGTTTGGTTTGGTTTGGTTTGGTTTGGTTTGGGATAGGGGCTTGGTTTGGTTTGGTTTGGTTTGGTTTGGTTTGGTTTGGTTTGGGATAGGGGCTTGGTTTGGTTTGGTTTGGTTTGCCTCACAATAGATGCTCAAGAGAGGACAAACATGGAATTTGAAGAGATTGGGGACCTTAAAACTGGATGGATCTGCTAAGTGTGCCCAAAGAAGCCACCATATCTAAAGACAGAACAGAATCAGTGGCCTGGATGGTAAAATGTCAGAGGGGTCACCAGTAGCACCAATCACCAACACATAGAATAGTATTTTCACATTCAACACCTAAACTAAGGGGTTCGTTGCCCAAAGACTGAATTTGTCCGTCTAAGAAAACTTCTCTAGACTGAGGAAAACACAGAGATGCCTTTGAGGTTGACAATGGAAAGATTACTGAGCTCAGCTCTGAGGTGAGAATCTGAAGAAATCACAGCTGGACAGCGTGAGGGGGGTGACATCTCTTAAGAATCTGAGAAGCAATAGGCAGAGCAGATTTGATGGACGTCTGGGTAGTGTGGTTTTGCAGAAAGGATTGTGGACAAAGGAGCTTAAACCTAATTAAACTGGAGGGAAAAAAAAAGGCAGCTCCCTGGTAATTTTAGAGATGAGGAGAGTAAGGAAATCAAGGGAGTGAAGCGAAACGAAGACAGTAAAGCTCCGGGACGATAAGGCACGAGCAGCTTGGCGCCGAGTCTGGGGAGACATTAAGGGCTGAAGCAAGAAGGAGTGACAGATGGGGCTTGTGCTGTGGATGGGCTCCATGTTGTCTTTGCTTCTGGGTCCCTAAACGGAGCTGCCGCTTAGGAAGGTCTCCTAATGAGAGCTTCCTAATGAGAAAGCGCAATGTTCAGAACAAATGGACGCAGGCCAGGCGGGTTTATTCCAGCCCCCCATCCCAGGTCCCCACAGGCTGGGTTGGAGGTGGGAGTCTCTTGCCTTGCTGCATGCCCTCATCCTGAGTTCTCTTCTGAAGCCCTGCAGAGGTACCACCGAGCCCAGTGTTGCAAAGACAGGACCAGCTCAGAAACGCAGCATGCCTGTCCTGGAAATGTGTCTCCTGGGGAACAGGATGGGGGCTCTCTGCCAACCTGCCCACTGCAGGTACCTACTTTCTCTCTGTCCCTAGGCAGAACTTGAAAGCTCTTAGTTCTGTTGCTTACATCTTTGTAAGTAGGTGTTTCCTGCCCTAGTCTATCCTCAGCAGAAAGAGATGGGCACGGAAGTTTAGTGCAATTCATAAGCATCCTCACAATGAATAACTCTGGAATTAAGGACAAAGAAATAGAGGCATTTCCTCTGCAAACAAGAGGCTGCCTGATGATGAATCTTGAATTTCCATTTAAAAAGAAATAGATGTCCCCAGGAGTTCGTGGTATCAAGTGTTCTCTAACTGAAACATATGTAGATATCAGAGTATCGGCAATAAAATTACTAGGAAATTGCCCATTTTTACTTCAGAAGGGAAATTCTGTCAATTAAAAATATTTTATCTCCTAGATAAAACGTTAGAGTGAACCATGGGTCATGGCTCTTTCAGCCAAAATGGAAGTAGATGAAAGAAAAAAAGAACCCCACTAAAAGATATCAATACAGACAGCTACCCCATTAGCTATGGTACCCATCATGGGTTACAGACCCAAAGATTCAACCGGCCCTAGACCAAAAATATTTGGGGAAAACTATCTACATGCTGAGTTCTGGGCTGGATAGTTTTATGTCAATTTGACACAGACTAAATTCATCTGAGAAGAGGGAACCTCAACTCAGAAAATGCCTCTGTAATACTGAAGCCTCCAAAGCATAAGCAATCAATCAGCGACCAATCGACCAATGGGGGAGGGCCCAGCCCGTGGTGGGTGGTCCTATCCCTTGACTGGTGGTCCTGGGTTCTATAAGAAACCAAGCTGAGCCAGCCACAGGAAGCAAGTCAGTAAGTAGCATTCTTCCATGGCCTCTGCATCAGCTCCTGCCTCCGGGATCCTGGCCAGTTTGAATTCCTGTCCTGGCTTCCTTCAGTGATGGACTACAGTGTAGAAGTGAAAGCCAAATAAACCCTTTCACTCTCAACTTGCTTTTTGGTCATAGTGTTTCCTCATAGCACCAGAAACTCTAAGTCAGTATAAATGGTCTTGCTTTATATAACCCAGACTGGCCTTGAACTTCCTTCTTTATCTTTCCAAGTTCTGGGACTACCGGTCTATACCACTATATCTCTATGCTTAGTCATTCTCATTCTCTCTCTCTCTCTCTCTCTCTCTCTCTCTCTCTCTCTCTCTCTGTGTGTGTGTGTGTGTGTGTGGTGTTGCTAAACAAAAACACACAAATGAGATCGGAAAACAAGGACAACTTTGGGCTTTGGTTTGCATCTTCCACCTTGCTTGAGACAGCATATCATTGTCTGCTGCTGTGTATGCCACACTACATGGCCAGTAAGCTCTCAGGAATCAATCAATCTCAATCTCTCTCTCTCTCTCTCTCTCTCTCTCTCTCTCTCTCTCTCTCTCTCTCTCTCTCTCTCTCCTTCCCTCCCTTCCTCCCTGCCTCCCTCCCTCCCTTCCTTCCTTCTTCCCATATGAACACTGGAGTTACAGATGCTTGTGTGTTAAGTACAGCAGTTATATACTAATATAACATTTTATATGAGCATTTGCCGAGTTAGGTACCCATGGGACATCCTAAGACAAATTTCCCTAGCTTCCCCACCTACACATTTACAAGGCATCCCAATATGCTCTCTGTGAAATGCTCTCTACTGTGCTATATCAACCAGTAGACTGGCTCCAGATTCCTTAACCAGCTCTTCAGACCTCCTCCAGGGGAGCCCAAAACTTACAAGTTCTAGATGCTCCTGTCTAGGATTAAATACATTTTCTTGGGGTGGGAATAAAGCTTCCTTAACACTCCAAATTGGCTTCATCTGTACAGCACCCAAGAGGGACAACCTGATCAGGGGTTGTGTACACTATTAGTTGTATGGCATTTCTATGAAGGCTCGGGAGATTGATTCAGAATTGAAGGGGTCACAGTAGAGCTGTTCATACTCTATGGGCCCACACAGAAAGTGGGTATCTCCTGCTTAAAGAAGGCCCTTGCTGAGACTCTGACAGAATGGCTGTCCTCCAAGGCCAGTCTTAACTCATGTCCATAAATTACCCACACAAAAGCTTTGACATCAGATGAGCCCTATACTTTCTTTATGGCTATTGGCTCCATGAAGTATTTTCAGAGATCCAGCTGCTGAATCACAAGTCTAAGGTTGTTCTTCTCAGTGACTTGTCCTTATGAGGGGACCAAGAAGCTCCAAAATCTGAAGCATTGACTAAGATCAGACAGCAGTTTTGTTCCTAAGGCCTTGGTCATTCCATGCCTGCAGTGGTGTCAACCCCACCCCTCCGGCTAGCCTAAGCCTATGATCAACTTCCCTCTGAGCCTTCCCTACATAGAGATCAGCAGTCCCCATCTTTACAGTCAAATAGAATTCAGAATTAAATGTCTTTATAGTAATACTTGGTCCTGTCACCTCCTAAGACAGCTGTGTGTGTGGATCTCATCTCTAGCTCAAGACAATAATCGTCTCTGATTTTGCAGCTGTCTTGTTCCTCTTTAACTGTCTGCCACAGACAGAGCATCATTCAGTGATGGCTCAGAGATTAGCAGCCTGGGATGCTCCAGTTAGTTCACTCCAAGATAAACACTCTCATATGTGTAAAGATGACTCCACCACATTATACCACATCTGTATTATTTTTACATATTATTAAAATAAATATTATCTCTGTGTTGATGGGCCCTATTCCAGACTTACCCACTTGCCAGCTGTGTGGTCTTTGGCAAGTAACTTAGTTCTGGGTGTTAGTTTGCACTTCAGCAATATCTGTCCCTAATATCACTGTGAAGATCAAATAAACTCATATGTGTAATGGGATTAGAACCATGCCTGGCCATTGGAAATTCTTAAATTGTTACCTATTATGCCTTTATCATGACAATGATTGATTCTTTTTATTGACCCGTAGGGTACTGAGAGAAGAGAAGAGAAGAGAAGAGAAGAGAAGAGAAGAGAAGAGAAGAGANGAGGAGAGGAGAGGAGAGGAGAGGAGAGGAGAGGAGAGGAGAGAAATGCACTTCATTCTAGCAGGAGAGTCAAGTTAAAAAGAGTGTAGTTAATGGTGTGTGCTCTGCAAGCATCCCACTAGGAGCTAGAAAGGTATAAAGGATTGTGAATTTGCCAACAGTGGCTGAATAGATCAGGTTCTCCATACTGAGAAGCACCAATTGCAGGAGATACTACCAACTCTTGTCAGCCTCCCAGGACTTTGAGGACCCAGAGAAGCAGTGGACAAGATCCCATACCCAAGCCTTCATTTCCTTGTCCAAAGCTATCTATCTGTGGGAACCTGATCTCAAGAGGAAGCAACCTTTTAGGCCTCTTCTACATGTCTGCACTAAACCTCCAGGCTCATCATGGCTTCCAGTTGCATCTCCATTGAGTTCAGCATCAACCTGAGAATGGATAGGTATAGCTCAGAGCAGCTCAGAGAATCTACCCTGATGGGCTCTATTATGAAAATGGCATGTCAGCCATGGCTGGAATCTTAGTGCTTATGAAATATGGCATAGAGAGCAAATAATCTTTGAGACCAGCCTCAAAGAATGCCATACTTTCTTCTGGTTTCATTTAGTAGCAACAGAGATGCAACTCATAGATACATAGGCAGTAAGTAGAATGTGCTAAGTCCTGTGACCCAAACAACCACACTTGTCTTTTTAGGGTGACCAAGGAAACTCTCTGAGAGCTGGCATTTAAACAGAAATAAAAACAAAGTCCAGAGCACATTGCATGACGCTATAGGGAACAAGAAGACTAGGTGAGAGGACAGAAGGCAGAGACAATCGGGGGGGGGGAGGACAGAGGAGAGTTAATAGAGCAGAAGATGCCAGGAGGCAAGGTCAGGTAGATGATGGAGCCAGAGACACTTAGGCCTTCTTCCCCATGGCTAAGAGCATGGTGACCTGTTTAGCAGACTGTCCACATTTTGTATATTAGAAGTCATAAAGGGACAGATCATTACAAAAAAAATCAGGGCATGAGGTAACAGTTGTTGTGTAGAGGGAGAAACAGAGAAAGAAATGTAGCATCTACTACTATAATAGAAAAGCACAGAAATCCAAGTGCATCCTTTGGTTAGAGAATGTCATGTTTTTTTCCAGTGTAACATCTAATGGTTAAATGTTCTTCAACCAATGGTTAAGCAAACTACAGCATGCCTATGAAATGGAATACTGTGTAGCACTAAAGCATCTCATGTAGCCTTCTAATTCTTTCCTGATCACTTTCTGAGTAAGTACACTACTTTATACTGAGCGGTTTCAAATATGTATGACTTTACGTTTTAAAAATCACTTGTTTCTTTTGCAAAGCCAAATACATTGTTGCAAGTACTATCAACAGGCAGCCAGGTATGGTAAGTTGTACTTCTAATCCAAGGTACTTGGGGGACTGGGAAAAATGGGATTGCCTGAAACCAGTACTTTGGGGCCAGCCTCACCAACATAACATGATCCTGTGTCCTCCCCACCCTGAAAAATGCTATTGACAAGTCTGAAATTTGCTCTGAAATATACCAAAATAGGATGTGTTCTATGACCCCTTTGCACAGAACTGTGCTGTGTCTTATTTTTAAAATGCTTAGTATTGGCTTGGGTATTTTTAAATTACTTGGCTTTCAAATCTCTTTTGTAAGTGACCTAGTCTCATGCCCCCTCTGGTTCTCTAGAAGCCTGTCTGATTGCAAACATTATCTCACTGTAGGAGGTACTGTCCTTGGTTGGCCAAGACACATATGGCAGTCTTTCTCCTCATGGGACTCTGATTCTAGTGAGAGAGAATATGACTGCAAGATAACTGGAAGTGCTGTAAGTAGCCATTGTAATATCACCTGTGTTATCTCTTTTTGGTCGTCAATTTGACTACATCTAGAAGTAACTAAAAAACAAGCAGCTGGATACACCCTCGAGAATGTTTTTCTATTTTCTAAATAATTTTTAAAAATTCTTCTCTCATATACATTCCGACCACAGTTTCCCCTCCCTTCTCTCCCCACAGCCACCTTCCTTTCTCTTCTCATTTGCCTACCTTCTCCAGATCCAGCTCCTCTCCTGCTCACCTCAGAGAAGACCAGGGCTTCCAGGAGATACCAAACACACCATAACAAGCTACAACAAGGTCAGGCACATACCATCATATCAATGTTGAACAAGGCAACTCAGTAGAAGGAAAAGGGCCTCACAAGTGGACCAAAGAGTCAGGGATAGCCCCTGCTCACTCACACACACACACACACATATTTACATGTATATGTATATATATATATGTGTATATATATATATATATATATATATATATATATATATATATGTGTGTGTGTGTGTATATACACACACACATATATACATATACATATACATATATATATACATATACATATACATATACATATACATATGCACAGAGGACCTCAGACAGACCTCTACAGGCCCCCTGATCTGTGCAAGTTCAAATGAGTCCTGGTGAGTTGATTCTGTGGTCTGTCCCTGACCCCTCTGGTTCCCCCAATCCTTCCTTCCAGTCCTCCACAGGACTCCCTGAGCTCTACCTTTTGTTTGTTTGGGAGACTCTGCATCTGCTTCCATCAGTTGCTGGATGAAGTGTCTCTGGTCTCTTTGATGATAACTCTGATAGGCCCTGGTTCCAGCAGAGGGACATTTTTCTTAATGAAATTATTTTAAGTGAGAAAACCCACNTATAATGGAAGACCAGCTGAGACATCCAGCCTTATAACTGAACAACTACTGGGTTCCTGGGTACTTCCCTGATAGACAGCCATTGTTGGATTAGCTGAACCATAGCTTGTAAGTCATTCTAATAAATCCTCCCTCCTCTCTTTTTATAAGATGTATATATACTTAATGTATTTTACATATAATTAATAATGTAATAAATGATAATTTATATATAATATATATGTATATATTCATTCTATAAGTATTGTACCTCTAGAGAACCTGCTTAGTGGATCCTACAAAGACAGTGTTAAAGGTTTGGTCCCCAGTAGACACTATTGGGGTACCTTGTAAGACCTGGTAGAATGTCTTTAGGCCTATGAGAGCATGTCCTTGAAGGCTCTATTGAACCTTGTTTCTCCTCTTCTCTTACAACCCAGCCATGAAGTAAGTGGCACTCTTTGCCACATGCCTCCCAAACACGTAAGGACCAAACATCCATGCACTCTCTATGCCAAAACTGTAAGCCAAAGTAACTTTATATTTATAAGTTCATCTACCTTGGTGACTATCATTAAAAGGTGATTTTACATTCTGGTGGTTTGAATGAGAATGGTCCCCATAGGCTCATATATTTACATGCTCAGTTCCCAGTCAGAAAACTGGGAAGGATGGGGAGGTGTGGCCTTGCTGGAGGAGGTGTGTCACTAGGGGTGGGCTTTGAAGTTTTGAAAGTCCAAGTCCAGCCTAGTCTCTCCCTATCTATCTATCTATCTATCTATCTATCTATCTATCTATCTATCGTATCTATCTATGATATCTATCTATCTATGGCATCTATCTATCTATCTATCTATCTATCTATCTATCTATCATGCCGGTTTGGCTGAGGATTAGGATGTAAAGGTCTCAGCTACTTCTCCAGCACCATGCCTGCCTGCATGTGTCTGAAACTGTAAGCAAGCCCTCAACTAGATGCTTTCCTTTATAAGAGTTGCCTTGGACATGGCGTCTCTTCACAGCAAAAAAAAAACCAAAAAAACTAGGACACACACTAATGAATTTCATGAAAAAAATGTATAAACATGACAGCATGAGAGAAAATTATAGCTCAGTGGTATGAGAGGTAAAGGGAGGAAAGTAAGGTGGGAGGGTTTCCCTTCAAGACAAGGCAGCCAAGGCTGTCTAAGGAGATTCTGGCTGAACTATAAATATATAGAAGAGCCAAATTCTGACCAACAGAATTCTATTCTGAGAGAGCTCTCTAAGTATAGGCCCTGAAGTAAAAATATCTAAGGAAATATATGGTGGTCCAATAGATGTCTCTGTGAGGATTCAGCAGGGGCAATGCTGGGATAGTCAGGAAAGGCCATAACTATGCAGTGGGCCTATCAAAGGGCTTTGATTTTATTCAACAAGAAATGAGAAATTGTAGGGTGATCATGTCCCTGAAATTAAAAAATTAACTTCCTGAATCCAGGCAATTCACTCGTACAAAGAAACTCCAAAGACTTGGAGGTACTGGAATGTCTGTGGAGATGATGATCACAATGGCTGTGGTACAGAAGCAACAATTAATGAATATCTCATCTGTATTCAAAATTGGGACACATATTAAATGTCATGTATAATTCATGCCTTAAGAACCAAGTCAGTCAAAGCTCTTAATTTTACAGTTGGCCTTCCTAAGGCATACAGAGAAAAATTACCTTCCTTTAGTCACACAGGCCCCAAGAGGTAGAGCCAGGACTTGAACCTGTATCTAGAGGAATTCCAAGATCTATCTTTTCCATTTAAGTCAAACATTCTGTAATACACAAACCCCTTGGATGGCATGCTGGGGAATATCAAAGACTGTCTAGAGGCAAGATAATGGCTCAGCAGGTAAAGGTACCTGCCATCAAAGCCTAATGAGCTGAGTTCGATCTACTGAACTCACATAGAAAGAGAAAACCAGCTTCTGCAAGTTGTACTCTGACTACAGGCACACCCATCCAATAAACAACTATTTAAAAATATTTACAAAGAAAAAGAGACAGTGTCTATAAATCGGTAGTTACTAAGTCAGACATTCATCTTTTTGTAGTTTATCATAGCATACGTACACACACACATACACTGGGCTGGTAATATGAAGAGGAGATAAGATAAAGAACATGGCTGGACATTTTCAGATTTGCCACATTTTCTGTGTCAACTGCCACACACAATGTGCTTGATTTGTAAAAGAAATGGTGCACACGCAGGCTAGGGATCTTGTGTTCCTTTCTGGCCCAAAGTAAACAAGTTGGTTTTATTCCTGGTGCCCATCACCCAAACTGCAGGAGAAGAAAACATTGTTCCTAAGTGTTTTCTTGCTACAGTGCCTTTGTGTACCTGTGATTGCTATAATTTAACCTCCATAATAAAGCAGAATCATTACTGGATGACAAGTCACAGCACAGATACTGAGCTGGTTCCTTCTTCCATCACAATCCACTGTCACCGCCACTTACTGCCGTTGCTTACTTTTGGGAGCCCTGGTACAGCTCTGCCAGCAGCCCCTTATTCAGACAAGATTTGAAGGGCACCCAGACATTTTGAAGGGGTGTGTGCACGTGTATGTATGAGTAGTCATGTCTCGGCAAGCCCACTCACTCATATAGATATATGATCATTACATGTCATCCTTGATTGCTTCTCCATCTTAGCTTGTGCACCAGTGTCTCTTGTTGAACTTGGAGCTCATTGTTTTGGCTAGAAATGTCTGGCCAGGAGCCCTCAGGATCTGCCAGGCTATCTCTGTTTCTAATGCTCAGGTTACAGACCCATGCCATCATGCCCAGCTTTTCATGGGGCCTGGGGATCTGAACTCAAGTCTTTCTGCATACACAGCAAGCACTTGACCCATCGAGCTATGTTCCCAACCCCAGATATTAAAGACAAAAGAAGAGTCTATATCTTGACCTACTGTGGACAATTAAATTAAATTAAATTATCCACAATAATCTGCTATTGTTATAACCGATTATTATAACACCCAGTTATCTGGCCATCCTGCCTAGCCTGGGATCTTCCTGTAGAGCTTGGTTTCACACAGCTCCTCAGGATGAGAGGTAAGCATTCAGATGCTACATATAAGAGGCCATTTGAACAACTAGTATATTCAGGGACAGGAGGAAGGCTATGGAATAGGGATAATATGGCCAAAGATACAGGAACAAATAATGACAAAACATTAGCTTTGGGTTATTAACTCAAGTATCAGGCCTACAAATGGCTCCATGCAGAAACTACCCCACACTAAGAAAGATCCACTTGGTGTCCCAATAGGGTAATTCAACTGTTGTGGAATGACTCCATTTTCAGCTCCTATAGGGACAGTAGGACTTGAGAAAATCAAACTTTAGCCTGATTGCTGTTGCAAGTACACTCAATCCTTCATCAGGGAACAGGGTACAGGATGGATATGAGCTTTTGGACCAAACTGTATGGGTCTGTGCTATCAAGCTCTCCCTCCCTCCATCATCATCATCATCATCATCATCTTCTTCTTCTTCTTCTTCTTCTGCTTCTGCTTCTGCTTCTGCTTCTGCTTCTGCTTCTTTCTCCTCCTCCCCCTCCTCCTCCTCCTCCTCCTCCTCTTCCTCCTCCTCCTCCTCCTTCTCCTCCTCCTCATCCTCCCCTTCTTCTTCTTCCACCATAGAGTATAATACTACAGCTATAGCTTGAATGTGTCCCTTCCCAATTTAGGGTATTATCAACATAGAATCATTGAAAGCTTGGGTCTTAATGGGAAAATAGGTGAAGTTAGCTTCTCCCTGGTGAAGGGAATTGGTGTTTGAAGAAAAAGCACATGAAAATACAACTTTCACCAATCTGCTAGGAAATTAGAATAATAAGATCCTCACCATACGCTAGGACCTTGATCTTAGACTTCCTAACCTGTAGAGCTAAGAAAGAACAAACATCTATCTTCTACAAATTATCTAGCCTCATGAATTAAGTTCTAGCAAACAAAACAAGCCAGATCAACTACCAACCTCATAAGGGTGTAAAACGGTGTGTGTGTGTGTGTGTGTGTGTGTGTGTGTGTTGGGTGTAGTGTGTTTGAAACATGTAAAGCACAAGAAAAGGCCAGGTACAAAGAAAGTCAGTAAGAAAGTTAATTATAAATGTGTGTCCACCTTTGCACCAATGATAAGGCCTCAGACATTAGCACATCATTATCCTTCACTACAGCAGCCTACCTGGTGTGGCCATCTGTCTGTCATCTGCTTTTCATTCTGTCTGCTTACATAGAAAGTTGAGTTACTCACATTCAAAACACATTATGATTTCTTGCCCCTCTCTTGCCTGGCATTTTCTCCTTCAGACCTGTCCTTCACAAACCCTAGTCTCCTTCCTTTTTGGCATCCAGTCTAAGACAGGCTTGATAGATGCCCATGGCTACGTGTGTGCATGCCTAAGACAGGCTTGATAGATGCCCACGGCTATGTGTGTGCATGCCTAAGACAGGCTTGATAGATGCCCATGGCTATGTGTGTGCATGCCTAAGACAGGCTTGATAGATGCCCATGGCTATGTGTGTGCATGCCTAAGACAGGCTTGATAGATGCCCATGGCTATGTGTGTGCATGCCTAAGACAGGCTTGATAGATGCCCATGGCTATGTGTGTGCATGCCTAAGACAGGCTTGATAGATGCCCATGGCTATGTGTGTGCATGCATAAAAATGCATGGGTGTTTTAAATGCTTTTAGTTTCACTTGCATTATTCCATTCAAGATCGACATGAGTTCTTCACTGCTACCTCTATCACAGTCCTTTGTGACAATGTCCAGAAAGCTTCCACTCATCCTCCCTGACACATCTGTGCAAATGGCCTCCTCACTCCCGTCTACTCACTACAAGTGTTTAAAAACCTCACGTAACTTTCATGAATTTGCTTAAAAGAACATATACAGTTACTTTTGACCTAGCATGGTTTACAATGGATTTGTAGCTGTTAAATTGCTGGTAGGTATAGGTATGACCAGCCCTGAGCTCCACACTGGCTTCAGCACACTAACGCCTGGCCTGCTGCCTGTCTAGTCTGTCTATCCTTTGCTGAACTGCAAGGCCAGGCTGCTGAGTAGTTTCCTTATCCAGACACTCTTGGATGTCCTGTTCTTACTTTCTTCAAACAAGCACAACAATGAGAGGATCTGGCAACACCCGGAAGCATGGTCTTCTGGCCTCAAGAAAACAAGGACATGTTCCACCTTGACTACTTGCCCATCAGCCCTCTTGGGAACCCTGCTTGCTGACAGGTTCACTGTGGGTGTGGACTTTCAGAGACCTTCTTCCTAGCTGCCGAAAAGCCAGGCTTTTCCTGTTTGCCTTTGAAACAAGAAGTAGAACTTTCAACTCCTCCTATGCCATCCCTGCCTGGACACTGTCATGCTTCCTGCCATGATGATCACAGACTGAATCTCAGAACCAGTAAGCCAGCCTCAATTAAATGTTGTCTTTTGTAAGAGTCGCATTGGTCATGGTGTCTCTTTGCAGCTATGGAAACCCTAACTAAAATATCAGCCCGTGCCAAGCAGGACTTTTCCTTGTAAGTAAGAGACAGTAGGCAGGAAATCTCTTCCTGGGATTTTTGAGGAGGTAAAGTTTCCTCTAAGGAACCTCCCAAAAATAAAGTCTGCCATGGAACGGAATGCATGAGTGAGGTTCCGGGAGGTAGTTCAACAGATGCATACATTGTTGCTGCAGTGACCTCCTCAGGAGATGTAAAGCAGTGTGTTCATCCCATATAGGCAGGGCACTGACAGATCCAAGAAGAGAGTTCATTCAAATCCAGCCTGGTGAGCCAATGAATGTGAAGAGGCTACTTACAAGGCATGGGTGGATCACAGACAGCCATGCTACCAGGATGACTAAAGAAAGACCTACTGTCATATAAAGAATCAAGAGTCCTACCCTAATCAACTGTTTACCTCCCATGCAATGGTGGCTGCAATCTCAGGGAAGCAAGGAGCCTGCATGAATACCATCACCTCCACCCCCAACCTGGGCTTCCTTGTCTGACCTCTGTGGGAAAGAACGAATGCACCAAGCCCTGCAGGGTCGGGAGATACAGGATGGGGCACAATCTCAGAGGAGAAGGGTAGGGGGCATGAGAGGTGGGACTGTGCGAGGGGAACGACAGGAGGAGGGGCAATCAGAATATAAAGTGAATTTAAAAAGTGAACATTGCAGGTAATAAAAGATTATTTTGAAAACAAACAAACAAAAGATTTCATGACTCTGCTGATGCCTCCAGCTAGCACCATAGGGAGAAAGGTTCAGTTGACCACTCTCAGGAGGATCTCCTGTGGGTGGCCAGAGCTGCTCTGCTTCCAGCCAGCAATGGTCACTGAGAAACCCAAGAAAACAGCCATGCAGCCCTGTTCAGCAGCCACGAAAGGATAATTGTCGTTTCCCTCCCCTGCTGTTATTTGTAGTCTTCAAAATCCTTCCTTCTAGATCTCCATGTTCCTGTGGACTAGAGTCAACCACAAATGTGATTATTTAAAACTTCTCCAACTACTACCCTTAAGCATTTCAACATACACTCTGTCCAATAACCCTCTAAATTAGGGCACTAATAACAGCAAACAGTCTTGATGAAGTAACCATGTACCAGGCTGCTATTATGAAATTCCTTCCCTAGAGGATACGTAAAAATCCCCTTTCTCATAAGGTCCCAGTGACATACTAGTGTTGGAGTCCGCCAAAGCTCACCCTGTGGAATCAGTGAGTATATTATGTTTACTAACAGGGCATGGGTGACCTTAAAGTAGACACACTGGGAAGTCTTTAACCACAGTGGATGATTGCCTCCCCATAGAAAAAATTCCTTCCCATGGGATTTCCCCAGTCTTTATGCTCTAGCCCCTCCCAAATACCACGAGGCCATATGCAATTTGGATAAATTGCATTCAAATGGCTGGGAGCTGTGGCCAGATACTTAGGTGAGAATCCACGGACCTCCCCGGTCCTTCCTTCTATTCGAGAATGTCCCTACCATCAGGACCCATAACAATTCCGTATGCAAGCAAGCATAGCTGATTTGATGAATAGAGCAGCTGTTTTGCTTGGAGGATAGCACTATATAATATAGTCACTGGGCTAAAGAGCTTGGTATAGAAAGTGTCTCATGTTGGCTAGGCATTGTAATCCTGCTGCATAGTTGACAATATAGCAGGAAAGGAAGTTCAAGTGCATCCGACAAGATGGTTTGTCTATTAAACAACTGAGATGGGGCCAGATCCAGGTCCCCCTGGCCTGCGATGCTTCACATTAACACTGCTGATAAAATTCACACTCGCCAAGTCTTCTCACAGCCATCCTCAGCTGTCCACATAGCAGGCTGTCACATACACTGCTCCACAAACAGTGAGCCAGTCTCCCAGGGCCTTCCTGAGTATTTGTGCAGATAAAAGCCCCAGAAAGAAAAGATACACTGTAGGCAAATGCCCTGTGTCTCTGCTTCCACGAGAGAGGGTCATTCTGAAAGCTAACCTCTTTAAATGGTGGGGACCCCTGAGACAGACTGAGAGTACTTGTTTTAAGAAGCCATTACTGGAAGTCAGCAAATTACAGGCTTCTTCCTTATCATTGCTTTCAGCACTGAGGCTCAGTCTGATGTAGCTGCAGAATTAACAAGTGATTGTCCCTCTTGGGCTGGTCGCTACTATGTTCCTTCCACCCACTAATTATCCTTGTTGGGTAACAGACTCCCCCAAATAGGACAGTTTTAAGCTGGTCTATCTGTTAACTGGGCTGGATGTAAAGTGAGGGTCTTTGTGAACAGGCTTCTGGGACCTGCAAGCACTGCTTGCAAGAATTGGGTGGGCCCCATGCACTGTAGATGGTACCCAGCCCTGTATCCAAATATACACAGAAATGAACCACTTTTGCCACCCATGAGTTCTACCTCACAGACTTCCCAAGAGCCTCTGCTTTTGCTAGATGCTAACCTCACCAGCAACTGTTTCCTTTCCCCACTCCTTACCTTACTCCACTCACCACCCCTCACCTGACACAACCTCTGCTCTGAGCCACATGTCACCCTAGAAGGTGGTCAATGACCATTGCTCTCCACTTGCCCTACTTAGGCACCACCTAAAGTTCTCCCTCTCCCTCTCCCTCTCCCCCTTCATCCCCCTCCCCCTCCCCCTCTGTCTCCTCTAACCCAATAGATGTCTGCCCAAAGGATCTACCTAACCATGGGTAGCCTGAGGTACCAGGGCAGTATAGCAAACAGCCCATCCTGCAGGTCCCAGGCACCAGGAAAGGTGGTGGCAGGTTGATGAGTACAGGTGATGGATAGATGAAGGTAACTTAGAACAGAAAGAGGAAACAAATAAATTGCATCTCTACTCTTGAGCTTATATTCTTTCTTCTCGAGATGACAGGGTTTTCAAAGAAATATACACTTCATCCTTCTCCCAGCGGGCATTCGTTCAAAGCTTTCCTTGACCATTCCATCTGCGGTTGCAATTACCAGGTAAATCAGAGAGCCTAAAATTGATGTACATATGCATCCAATCTGCTTCAGAGTAGCCTAAGTAGACACACATGTGTACCCACGTGTGTCTCAAGCATATGTGAAGTTCGTCTCGGTAAAGCTGCCTAAAATAATTCAACAATAACGAGGTGTTGTGTGCTGTGGGGTGGGGGGCCAAGGTGGCGATGGTTAAATAGCTGTTATTTTAAATTGTAACAACTCGATTATTAAGACAAGTTACACACATGACAAACATCAGGGAGGAGATGTGAGAGTCTAATTTAAAGTCATTGACTATGCAAATGTGAAATTTCAAAATATGTAAATGCACCACACTGTGATAAAAAAGGAAGGATATGTGGGGCTAATTTCTTCCTGTTAATTCTGCTAAAATGACTCCTTTATTGTTGCGCCCCTGTCACAGGGAGGTCTCTGTGTTGTTGTTGATAGAGGCTTAATGCTCTTTTCCTAGAATGAAGTTTGATTAATTATTTTTTTTCTATAAGTTGCCTGCACAGCAAGATAAGTGCTGCATATTCAAATACAATGGCTCTGAGCATTCTTCATCTCCTCCTCCACCTGAGAGATATGGCCTCGGCCATCATTCTAGTGTACAGGCAGGGGAGCGGAGTGCCACTCTGCTGGTTGCGTTTCTTTGTTTTATGTCTCTGATCCTGATGATGAGATCAGCCTGGGAATTATTTCCATTGGATAGGGACTTCCTCAAGACTGCGAGAAAATACCTAACAAAACCAGGAAGACTCTTGGTAACTAAGAGCCGAAACAAGGACTGGATTCCTAAAATATTAAAGGTGAAGAAAACCTCAAGATAAAGCTGAGTCGGGATTTGGAGAGAGAGGAGTCCCACATCACCTTAAACTATTGTATTACCGAGGTTGGGGTCCCAGTCAACAGCCTTCTGGTCTAACTTCACAGAGGTGTAGCATTTAAATGGCATGATGTGTATCACAGAACTTAGCAAATGACAATGGATAGAAGTTATTTTTCTCAAGGCTGTGACAAAATACCTTACAAGAAGCACTTTATGAAAGAAGAGTTTATTCTGGTTTACAGTTTCAGGGGACACAGGTCACCATGGCAGAGAAGACATGGCATCAGAGCTAGAGGCCTGGCTGCTCACATGGTGTCCACAGTCAGAATGCAAAGAGCACACAGGAAGTGGGGACAGGAAGTAAATCCTCAAAGCCAGTGTGATGTGACCCACTTCCTACAGCAAGGCTTCACTTCCCACGGTCCTAAACAGTGCCACCAGCTGGGGACCACATGCCTGAACACAACAGCCAATGGGGGACATGTCACACGGAAGCAGCAATAGAACCACTGAGGGGCATGGCAGCCAGGTTGATATCTACAATGGCCACAAGGATAACAACTGTGGCAATGTCTCCAGCCTTCTTTCACATGGTAGGCATTGGTGATTACAAGAGCTGGAATTTCAAATGACATCTGCTTAAGACTGTTAATGGTCCCTGAAGTTGGAGCCATTTCTGACTGATGCTTTGAAGGACAGCATAGACTATACCTGGGAGCTGAGTGGCCATCAGTCAACTGGGCACTTCAAGCTGGCTGCAGCTCTGTGTTAGCAGAGCCTTGGGTGACCTCACCCCTCCAATTCCCAAGCTTTAAATCTGGGAGATATATATATATATATATATATATATATATATATATATATATATATATATATATATATATAATTTATTCTTCCAAATTTCTTTATATAGATACAGATCTTTGTTTAGACCACTTGTAGCAAAGTATGTGTATTGCTTTTTGACAAGATCTTGTTATCATATGAACTATCTCTCTGTAACAAAAAAGAAAAACAGATTTATAATAGCATTTACAGCTATATAAAAATAACAAAAAAAATAACAGTGCTTTTCTAGTTTTATATATCACTCCTTTCCACCTTAAAGCCTACACAGACCAGATCAGGCTAGGCCTGGAGCCACAGGCATATAATTCTGGAACAGGTTTTCGGTTTCTTTGCCCATCTCCACTATAAAGCAATACCATGAGGGTGAATTGGCTCACCATCACATACATTTATGCATACAAACTCTCATACACAGGAGTAGAGCAATAGCCACCAATTCGACTTCATGTTCACCTTTGCCTCCCCTAGAACTAAATCACCTCTATACCCCAGAGGTATAGAGGTGATTTAGTTTCCCTCTATGAAGCACAAGTTTTGTGTACTATCCCCAGATTGTGACCAAGAGACTATAATGACAGGCTGCAGAGGCAGGCAGGAAGGTGGTAGGCATGTAGGCAGACTGGGCTCCACTGCATCCAAGGGAAGCCAACAGTTGCTTGCAGCCCTGCTTTCCTGCAAGCCCCCCAGCTTCCTGCATGAGCTCCTTGTCCACTCACTTGTGTGAATATGCCGAGAAACACTCTCTGCCCAGCCACAGGTTTCACCCCAATGCCTGGGGGTGGGGGGGTGAGAAGACATCTCAATGGCCACAAGCAACTCCTGTGATGACCCAGATTCTCATGCCACCTCCACCCTCAGCTTACAGAAGGGATCTGGAGCTGTCTTGAATCTGACAAAATGATTCAGAGTCACTGTGTGGAACAAGAAAGGTTATTACCCCATGAGTTGATTTTTTTTTCTCACCAACTGACATCAAAAAAAAAAATCAATTAAAAGCATATGAAGAAATCTCTTCATATTTGTTCCTGATGGTACAAAGCAGTACACATCTTCTATTCAAGCAGCCAGCGAGCTGGGGACGTGCAGCAAACGACCTCCTGGCTGATTTTGAACAAAGACTCTGATTACCAGTGAGGGCTGTCATCTGTGCTGAATGCAGCATAAATGAAACGCCAAGGAAGGCCTAACTACCTTTTCATTTTCCCCTCCTAACCTAATTTAGAGAGCGTAAATAATTTCCCTGTTTGTAGGCCCAGCTGCTCCTGTTCCCCATAGGGGAAACTGAGTAAAGCCCCGAAGCTGTTACAAATGCGACCAACAATCCCTGCTAACACAGAGTGAATACACATTCAAAATATTGCCAAAAACCGTTGATCTGTTGTTAGTAATTTATACAATCAGTGCTGGTGGACTTTTATTACTGTTATTATTATTACTACAATTATTATGGTTTTATGTTGTCATTTGAATCTTTTGATGGTGACATGTCAGTAATTTGCTGTAATTTCCTGCCACCCACAAACCTTGTGAGATTTCTTTCACTGTGGCTGAGTATAAATTAAGTGACATTATTTCCTACCTGGCCCAGTGTGTTGAAACAACATTATACTTTGAAAACCTCAAACTGGAGCAAGCCCCTTTGTGCAGCCCTGCCTTCCACTGCCATCCCAGCCCACCTGCTCAGGTTTAGCTGCAGCGTTGGGCATGGACTCCACCTGCAGAGAAGCTGCCCCTGCATCCTAAACAAAAGGAACCGGATAGCCCAAGAGTAGAGGGATGGTTACACAGTCTCTGCAGAGATGTCCTGGTGAGGCGTAAGTGCTCTTTGACTAATGGCAGAAAACAGTGTTGTAAGTCCATAGGAGGTGAGCAGTCCATAGCCACAATCCTCCCTTTCCCAGGATGCTCAGGTCACTTAAGCAAAGCCACTGGAAAGCTCTCAAAACCAGATTTTATAAATGAAGAATAACAAACTACACAGGTCATACCCAGGAGCAGCAGACTCTCCAGGGCAGAGAGAGGTGGTGTGGGCGGTGTGCAGATGGCTCATTCACGAGCAATCTGGAGCTCTTCGCCACTCTGTCCCGACTAATCTTCCTCCAGCGTGGTGTGCTCACCCATAACACCTTCATGACCCTTGTGCCAAGTACACTCATTCAGATGCCAGCTAAACCTCAGCTCAGGGGTACAAGGAGGACAGGGTGGGAAGGTTCCTGCCCTGATGAACTCTTGGTTCTAGGAGGGGACTGAGCAATAGACACTGAGGTAAAACATCAGGGTGGCAGAGGTGAGCTGAGACTTTAAATGGTATTCTGATCCAGCCTCTCCATCACTGGGGAGAGCCCTCATCTAGACTGGCTGGATTTTTGACAGGAAATGACAGGGATTTCTCTAAACTCTCCTCTGCGACCTTTCAGGGGATAGTCACCAAGTTCATGAAGACCTCTAGTATAGGCTTAGCACCCACCCATGCTCTCCACCCACCGTGTGTAGAGAACTAACTACAGGTTCATGAGTAGCCAGCTCCATCCTCCATCCTCCAGCCCATGGCTCTGGCCAGGCACAGGGAGGAATGTCTGGGGATGGGGGCCGTGTGTGAACTTCTCTGATGAGTGAGGGTCTCCAAAGGCTGACTACTTCTTCTCACATCTCTCCATAAATCATTATTTCTTCATCAGGGTTCTCTCTCTCTCTCTCTCTCTCTCTCTCTCTCTCTCTCTTTCTCTCTCTCTTATGAGAGAGAGAGAGAATGAGCAAGAGAAGAAAGGGGAAAGGGGGTAGGAGAGAAAGCACTAAGGAAGAAGGGAAAGAAAGGAAGGAGGGAAGGGGGGAAAGAAACTCCGTCTTTATTCAGCTCTCTATGGAAATCTTTAACATCAGAGCGGTGGACCTAACCTGACCTCAGTCCCTTGCACTTACCTAATTTAGGAGAGGCCCTGTTGGGGAGATTGGGCAAAGCTCATAGCTAGTCTAAGCAGGCCACAGCTTGGCACGGGTGATGTGCAGATGGCTCGTTCATGTAAATCAGACAGTGAAGGGTCTGGAAGGCCCCACAGCTTCTCTGTTGTTCAGCTCCAGTGTATCTCTTTTTCCTCTCTTTACTTGAGATGTCTCTGGCCGAAAGAAAGAGTTAAAGCCCTTATCACTAAAGATTTCATTGCTCCTGACCCTAGAGCTGAGATCTGTGAGTCAATTATCAAAGCCTTGGTGAGCACTTGTGTAACTTCTGGCACTGTGGTAAGCAGCAGAATGGAGGTTAGCTGGGACAAAGAAAACACACAGCACAGCCTTAACACAAGAACGAGGATCAACAGTCAGCAGAAATGACAGAGAAAAGTATCCATGGACTCATATAAAGCCAACATGCCACCAAAGTAGATCAACACAATTGGGGGGGGGGCTCATCCTAAGTACCCAAAAGGCACAGAACATACAGACAGGTTTTTCAAATGAGGGGGCTGCCCTGTTTCCCTTTTCCTGGAACTAGAAATTTCTCCCACAGAAGAGAAATCCAAAACACTGTGGTTAGGACAGTACTCCAGTACTGAGAAGCTGGGCTTCCCAGAACTCATCCAAATAGCTGGCACCCACACATAGGAAGCCTAGTACACTTCAGAAGAGAATGAGAAGGGGAGGGTCCTAAAACCTGTCAATCAGCGTGCCTGAGCCTATAAGATCTCCCTGTTAGAGAATGAGGCTAGCTAGCACCTGGGCCTGGCACATTCTCAAGCCCGTACTCTCCAATTTGGAATAATTAGTCTCACGCTCTTGTAGGGAGCCAGAAGAGTCCTACCAACACTGAGGAAATGACATAAAGGATATGAAGTCACCACTTTCTTGCCTATAGGATAACAAAGGGCAAAAGAGGACTAGTGGCTACTGTGGAAGGACAGAAACAGTATCTCACCATTCCTACAGTAACCTGGCAACACAGGGCCCCTAGACTCAGCATCACATATATGGCCAAAAATCTTTACAGTCAAAGATACTATATTATTACTAAGATGTTATTGCTAGTAAGAGTAAAATACCTACAGTCTACCTCAGTATGTATTGAGAGAGCTGTTTGGCTATAACACCAGAAAGTGCACTGTTCTATAGTTATGGGAGCTAGGAGAAACCTATATTCATCATCATGTAGAAATGTTCACAATGTGTATTATATTTAAATGCTGCCTTCCAACCTCTGGGCATTAAACACACTCTAAACAGAGATTCCTGGGATGGTTAAAAAGCCCATATATAAGTTGAAGAACAAGGCTGACTGACAGCTTCAAGCTTTGGGACTGTGGAGAGCTGAGATGCCCCAGAGCCAGGGCCAGGGCCAGGGCCAGAGCCAGAGCCAGAGCCACAGCCAGAGCCAGGGCCAGGGCCAGAAGTTCCTTAGATCAGACAATCTGAACCTTCTTAATGCTGGGACCCTCCAATATAGCTCCTTGTGTTGTGTCAACCCTCAACCATAAATTTATTTTCATTGATACTTCATAACTGCAATTTTGCTATTGAGCAGTATCTTGATTCCTTTGACCATTGGAAATATGTGTTTTAAGACGGTTGTGACTCAGGTTCAAAATCATTGCCTTAGACTATCTCTAGTCCCCTTAAAAGCCACCTCATACCCACCTACTGAATATACCCTCACAGCTTTTCAACTACTGGATAAATACTTTGAAAGGTATTTAACTTAACTGACCAGTGCATTCCATCAACCCCAAATCAAAGAATGTCATCAGACAACATCTGAAACTTATAAGAACGTTCTAACCACTTAACTGTACCCTGCCTGATGCTACCACAAATGCTTAGGTAAATGACTTGGATCATAAAAAATGGTTCTTTCTGCTATATTAAGTATTCACTTATGACTGCTCCTATGCTGAAATATGTTATTTGGAGCAACCAAAACCCATATTTCTGGGCCCAAATTATTCATTTTTGGTCATAAAATAATGACCTCTTATTCCCTCTGAGAGAAGAATTGTGTTTTGTGTCAACAGTGTTGGTCTCCAACATGGGGCTCCAAGGACAACCCTTGAACAATACAAGAAAGAAAGAATAGCAGGATTGGTGTGGTTACCATGGGCCCTCGTGGTCAAGCATCCCTGCCTCCTCATGTGGATTTTGAGGAGTTCTTTCTGGGACCCAGATAACCCATTTGTTTTGAACATTGGTCCATTAGTTTATTCTGGGATGGCTGTTGGTTATCTTCTGATTTTCTTTTCCCAGAGAACTATAGTTGTTTTAGGAAATCTAGTCAGAGCATGGGTCGTAGAACCTTCAGCCTCTTCTCCTGCCTTTGCACAAATCAATAATTGTATTTTCTGTGTCTTCCTTATTACAACCTTGCTCACTTTTAGCTTAAAAACTGAACAAGTTCCTGATTATTAAAACACCAGCAGGAAGGGGCATTTGTTCTCTCTAGCCCAACATGGTAGAGGTGTCAAGCACAAACCCCTAGAATGTGCAACTGTCTCACAGGGAAGGCCAAGACATCATAGACCCTTCTTGGGTTAGATGGAAAATTATCATCTCAGACACTAAGACAGGCATAAGATATTCACCTATGTCTCAAGCCCCAAGATACAGTGGGAGAAACTAAACCATGGTGAGAGTCAAGGAAGCTACGCCAATGAGCAGCATATAAACTTGATACAAAATACAGTTCCCTCCAGCTGTCACAGAAGGTTGTAATTCTCAGTGAATGAAAAAGACACTAAAATAGGAAAGAGAAATTCCAAGATGAGGAACATATTAGATTTTAAAAAAAATCATTTAATATTTCAGCTGGCTTCAGCTGGTTTTACATTTGATAGTTATGTTAATTGAACTTGCCAAGGTTTTTAAAAATAAGGAATATTTGACATTCTCATATTCTTCATCTTGTTTTGTTTTATGCATGGATGGATGTAATAAAAATATTTTTAAAAATCCTGGCACAGGGCTTCTTCCCCATCTTAGACCATTTATGTTCCTGAATGAAAGACACATACAGCCTTTATATTTTTTCAAATATGCATCAGGCAGCACAATAGCCTGGCAGCTGCCTACCTTCCATATTGTTAGAACCTACCTTTTTATTGATAACCCCATTATTACTTATACTGCTTCATCTGGGCTGCTCTTAACCCAATGGGCAGCCCTCTGGGCCATGTTCTCTTGGCCCTTAACCCCATGGTGGCTCTCCTCCTGCATGTTCTTCTATTTCATAAAGGCTTCCTTCTGCTCCCTCCTTGTGGTCCTCTCTCTCTGAGCCTGAGAAACCCTCACACCACCTATGTCTCTTCTTCCCAGCTATTGGCTCTCTTGACATCTTTATTCACCAGTCTGAATTAACTTGGAGAAAGGGTCCAGGGGTTACATGCAGACTCCAAGTCTTAGGGGCCAACACTTAGCATTACAATAGACAGCAAAGACAAAACATCAACAGATGGATGTGTGTGTGTGTGTGTGTGTGTGTGTGTGTGTGTGTGTGTGTGTGTGTTTGTGTGTGTGTGTGTGCGCGTGCGCGCGCGCACATGTGCATATGCATGTGCGTGTGCATGTGCATGTGCATGCACAGGCCAGAGGACAATGTCAGGCATAGTCCTAATGAACATGAACACCATACACCTTGAGACAGGGTCTCTCATTGGCCTGGACCTCAGCAATTAGGCTAGACTAGCCAGCTAGTGAGCCCCGGGAATTCTATTTTCTCTGCCTCCCAAATTTGAATGAAGGTCTTCCATCCTTATTCTCATCCATCCTCTGATCTGGCTTCTTCCTCTGTCTCTACCACCCTTACCTTCTACTCTTTTCCAACAAGCCCAGTGGAAGCAAACTGCTTCCAAAGAAAAGGCTATTATTGCCTCTTTTAAGATAACAATAGTGGTACTATCTGAACACATGGGGCAAATCTGGGTAGAAAGTTGTTCTCTGAGGTCCCCTCTAAGGATTTGCCAAAGGAGGTCAAAGTGCTCCACTGGCAAGATTTTCTCAGCAAATTTCATTCCTAAGGATATCTCCCTCCTACTGACCAGCTCTCAAAACTAGGAGGAAAAATTATTCTAATCTGTATAAGGAGCTTTATCTTCTCATCCTTTTGTCTTTCCCTTGGTCACTCTTTACATCTCAGAGACATCGAGATATAAATTGCCTACCTTTTTTTTTCCTGAAGGCAATCTGATTTATTATAATTCTATTATGTATTCTTTAATCTGTGTCCATGGTAATTATTGATTTCATGTCCTTATTTCTATGTGCTGTTTCATCTGCTGGCCCCTTAGTCTGTGTCTGATCTAATATTCTCATTTGAGACTACAATACAGAGGTTTCTGGCTTTCATCTAACTATCTGCATATGAATATGGGAATTTCTGTTTTCCTCTGCTTCGTGGACGAAAATCATTAACATTGCTATCTCAAGCTCATTTTATCTAAAAGACAAACTCACAAGTTAATCATCAATCTGTGTTGTGAGGAAAAGGGAGGTTTGTTTGTTTATTATTTTGACTGGGAGTCTCATAATGTATCCCTGTCCAGCATGAAACTTACTATGTAGATTAAGCTGGTCTAGAACTCATAGAAACCTGGCATCTAGGAATGGCTTGGTCCTGGAGACCAGACTGGAGTGACAGGAGGATGAAGAAATCACAGACACGTGTACACAGAGCTGGGATCAGGTAGGCTGTTCACACTCTGACAGCGCAGCATCTTTTCACAGAGCAGACAAAGCTGCTGCTGCTGCTGCTGCTGCTGCTGCTGCTGCTGCTGCTGCTGCTGCTGCTGCTGCTGCTTTCTGTACACGCTGGCAACATTTGCGCATGGACCAGAGGAAGGCTCTGCCAATTCCCTCGGCTTCCAGGCACTGGTCTTTATCAATAACAGGTATTCACTCAGACTTCATCCTACTTATAATATTCACTCAGAACTTTCTCTGCTCTCCACAGACATCTACCTGCTTCTGCCTCCCAAGTGCTGGGATTAAAGGCATGTGCCCCAGCCACAAGAGAGACTTTTCTTTTTCAGTATTTTTTTTCAATATATCCAGACTTTAGACTCCTCTCTCTCCACTCCTCCCACTCACACCTCTCCTCTCCCCTAAATCCACTAGTCCTTCCTTTCCCCTTCATAAATAGAAGGCCTCCCAGAGATATCAACTGAACACAGCATAACATGTTACAAGAAGTCTCAGCACAGACCAGTCACATAAAGGCTGAGTGAGGCAACCCAGTAGGAGAAAAAGGGCCACAGGATCAGGAAAAAGAGTCAGAGACAGCCTCACTCCTGATGTTAGGGGTCTCATAAAATACCCAAGCTAAACAAGCACAACAGATACGCAGAGGACCTAGTGTGGACCTTTGTAGGCTCCATGGTTGCTGCTTCAGTCTCTGTGAGCCCCTATTAAATCTAAGCAAAAATTAGAATAGCAACAAATTTGTTAGAGTTTTACTAAGCAGACAGGTGGTATTAATTTATTTCATTCTGTTAATAACTTAGATCCACACTCATTTTCAGTTAGTAAATTAGTTTTGCTGTTTCATGTGACTAAGTTTTAATGTAAAAGTCATAACAAATAGGCTTATTGGTGTATATGTTTCTGTATATTACATACATATACATGCATATATGTATATATACATATATACACAGATAGATAGATAGATAGATAGATAGATAGATAGATAGATAGATAGATAGATAAGATAGATAGATAATGTGTCTGATGACTTCAGATCCTGAGAACTTGCAATTGCTCATTATGGACTTAATTTCTACAGAAGAGAAGCAGGAATTCTATGAACATTTCCTGTCTCATACTTTTCAATTTGCTCTTTTTAATTTGAAATTTAAATTTTAAAATAAAAAATTTAAATTTTTAATTTTATTAGTTCTTTGAGAATTTTTTTTACAAATTGTTTTGATTACAGTCACTTCCTCTCTCAACTGATCCCAGATCCAACCCCTCCCCTTCACATCTAACCTTAGCTTTCCTTCCTTCCGTCCCTTCTTTTCTTCTTTCTACCTTTAACCAATTGTGTCAAGTTTGCACTGCTCATATATTCTAGGATGTGTGGCCTTTTACTGAAACAGTTTAGAAATTATCAACAAAATTGTAGATTTCATTCCCAACTTAATGCACAGCCTTTGGAAACTGTGTCTTATAAACAGTTCTCAACAGTGTTTTGAAGTCAGAAGTATCCCCCCACACCCCCAAAGCTATTAGCCACTCCTAGCTCCTCCTGCTGCTAGAGTCTGCCTTTGCTGTCTCCAGCATCCTGTGTGTGCAGTGTATATATTTACATTGTGGTGTAGATGCATTTTATAATCATACATATGTAGACATACATCAGCCAAGAAACAGCTAAAGAAAAGTGCTTTAATAGTACCTCTGGCTTCTTGGAAGACTGGCGTAGATCTCTTCTGGAAGGGAAAGAAATCCATTTTTCTGAGAAAGTAAATGTTTATTAAATGCAAATACTGTATCTGTTACCTAGGAAAAACGACCCACGGCATGTGGAATTTCTAGATAAAAAGCTTTCAAGTCCAAGGTTTCTCCAGATAAGCTCCTATCGGGGAAGTGATGCGTGAATGCGCTGAAATTGAATTACTGTACAACGGCAATTACTTTCCACAGCACAGCTATAATAGGAATCGGTTCCACAATGAACAGCAGGTAGCTGGAAGACGGAGACCTGAACACAAACTCTAAGTCATCTTTAGTTCTTCCAAGATGCAGGAGTATGTGGTTTTAAGCAAAACACTTTTCAAGTGCCCAATTTCTCATTTTACCAATGGAAATCACAGAGAAAATGCAAGAGATTAGGTTTATTTTCAGCTATGAGCTGTGAGTGCTTGGAGAAAATTATTAAACATCTCATCCCAAAGGTTTGAAAACAACAAGCTCTTCCTATCTTGAGTACAGTTACAATCTGCTTCCTGTGTCTCTTCCCTGTCTGCACTGGAGTTCATTCTGCCAGATGCTTCCTATTATTTCACTAGTAAATTAAATACTTAATGTTCTGCTTTATAGTCTACCAAAACAGGCGCTATCCTTTCATGATCCCTCCTCTCTCACAGATATGTGTTTAAGTTTATGGGGAGTGGAGGGGGGTGTCTAAGATCTGTAGGACTCAGCATAAAGCCAACCCTGCCCTTTGCAGAAACCAGGTCTCCTGAGAAAATGGGGGGAGCCCCTCTGCTGCAAGCCTGCCCAAATCTAGAAGGTGAAGGCAGGGTGTCTCCACATGACCCAAGGTAAATGCCACCTTACCGATGCCATGTTTCAGAAATGAGGGTGTGCCCTCACCAATTCTCCACAGTGGCTCCGCCTGCTCAGAGTTGCCTGAAGCTAGAGCAGATGCTTTTAGGTGATCGACAGCTTTGGTTGCTCCCAGTGAAGGGCCAGATCCGAAAGTCAAAGACTGAGAGCTGCCTGCACACATCACCAAGACCAGGAAATAGTCTACCCATTGCTTTCTGCCTTCCCTCAAATCAGGGCACTTTTCTTAATGCCAGCGCCTCAGCAAATAGAGGAGCCATGCCAAGTCTGCCTTCTTTCAGTATCTCAAATAAGTTCTGACTTATGTCATAGGCAAGCAGCCCAGGTGTCACTTAGAATGGCCCAATGGGAGTGTGCCACCGGCAGAAGGCAGGCACATATTATTTCTGCTAAATTCAGCATTTGGAGAGGCTCCTTGAGATGCTGATGAACTAAAAGCAAATTGACTCCACTCCTTGGCCATTCAAAGGAAGCAAAGGCTTGATATCAACAGCTCAGCAACATCCATTGAGAGCTGGGTAGCATGTACATGTTTGAATAGAGAAATTGGGAGATAATGTCTTGTGCATAGCTGTTGTGCACAAAAGCAAGCGGCAGCCTTGTTCCTTCAAACAACCTGGAGCTAGCCTATGAGTGGATTTACAAAAATTATTCAAACTACCCCTGGCATTAAAATTGTCTAGAAAATAGAGTTAAGAAGAGCTGTCATAATGGCGGCACCATTATGTTAATAGCAATTATGGAGGCTAAGGTTATTTATAATTTGCTAGTCTGAAGAGGGGGAAAAGTTGCATGTAGTCCATTACCAGCCGTATGACAGAGGTTATATAATGGGCAGGCCACTTTATGTTTCACATTTACCTCAGACATCTGACGGGCAGAAAAATAGGACTTTCTATGATAGGATAATTGCATAGCGGAGAGGAATTCAAATAGGGCCTGAGCATGATAAAATCACTCTGATTCAACTAATCACCAGGCAAAGTGATGGAATGATGAAATCAAGGCAGAGAGACAGAGAAAAAGAACAACATTGTTCAACAGCCTGGAGATGACAGGCTGCGTGTGTGTGTGTGTGTGTGTGTGTGTGTGTGTGAAGGTCTGGGTTATTGGAGTCAGGTTTCCCCAGTGATAATGGAATCTACCTGTGTAAGCCAAAGCCAGTCTACAGCTCTAGACAGTTTCAAGGTACTCCACACATCAGCGGTACTTTTCATAGTCACTGTGGCTTGCAAACCAGGTTTTCCTTGTATGTGTTCTTAAGTCACAATGATGAGTGGCATCAGACCAATAAGCTTGGGGACACTTTCAAGGATAAAAAGAGCACCCCAGGAATGTGATCTGATGCAAATTACTAGGGGTGGGGCAGAGAAGTTGGGGAAATGACAATCCTAAAATCTTTTCTGTCCCTGGCCCACTGTCCCTGGCCCACTGTCCCTGGCCCGCTGTCTACTTGGTAAGATTCCAGGCAAAAGAGCCCACTCCTTTTGGATCGGGTCACCCAAGTGCAATACTGCAAAGAGTAGCTATAGGGCAAACATGAGGTCTTTGGCTGCTCCAAATGCTCACAGGACCCCCCCCGCCCCCAAATGAAGCTTTCTGCTCAGGAAGCAAGGTGCCATTACAACATGAAGAGTCCCAGTCATCCCTTCTTTGGCTTCAAGATAAGCTAGCAGTGCATTCCAGATTGCCCATGCCTTTTAGCTGCTGCCAACAGAGGCCCATGCTCAACGGAATCCAGATATAAACCACTGGGAGCCATGGCACAGTGGACTAACCCTGCCTAGGAGGGATGAAGCCTGGGTCAGTCTCTCAGCAAAACTAAAGGTCTATGGGTGAAGAAAACCGCACAAAGCTGACTGCAACTCCCATAGTGTGGCGGCATCCAGTTTACTTACAAAGTGTGTGTATTTTAAAATACAGAAAATACGCATTTCAGAGTGTGCAGGCTGGTCTTATCCTGGGAACATTTCCATTCACTTTCTTTTTCCTTCTCAAAGAAATTGCACCAGCCATATCAAATAGGGTTGGTTTGTTTGATTGGTTTGTTTTTTTTTTTTTTTTTTTTTGAATGTCACTAATTTAAAGCAAAATGGTTTTAAAATTAGGCAATACTGAATGGCAAAAGTCAGCTCCTATTCCCTCCTGTCCCCATCCAGGTGCTTCCTGCAGCCCCAGGACTCCATCTCTATCACGCGTTCACAAGGCAGGAAAAGCTTTATCCAGACGTGCATGGAGTGCTTTCTGTTTGGCAGGCATTAGACCTTTCAGGGCTATGTAGCAGCAGCACAGCTGTACTCTTGCCTTGAGGATGTAAAAACTAAACCCCACTGAGCCCTGGACTGTGACCTGGGCAAATGACTTCACACAGCTCAGCTTGTATGCTCATTTCTAGGACAATGATAACTCCCAGGGTTGACATAAAATCTAAATGGCATAGCACAACCTTCTAGCTCCTGGCCAGGTGCATCACGTGCACAGTAAACCTATAAGCACATACTCTACATGGCTCCAGGGAGATATGAGCAGAAACGAGATCCACAGGGGCCCCGCTCAGTGATTCTCACCAGCCTCCAACCTTGGATCAAGACAAAAATCCTGATGAGTACATCCCAGCCCACGCGTAGTACACACTGCAAAAGGGTCAAGGTCCAGGATCCGGTGCTTCTGCCAAGAAGTACCCTCTGTCAAGTGCCCCACATTCCTGACACCAGGGTCCTCTTATCTATCAACTGTCTCTAAAATTCTGTGATTTACAAAGAAATATAAATGAAAACAGCACATTTCTTCACTGAAACTGATAATGTTGTTCCTAGTGTTCAAAACAAAATGAAAACGAGCCAGATACAGCCACTCCTGCTATCCTAGCACTCAGGAGTCTGGAGCAGAGGAACTGGAGTTCCAGGCCTGGCAGAGAGACTTCTGAGCCAGCCTTGACTGCACAGTGAGACCATGTCTCAAAATAACAATAACAAAACAACAACAACAACTGAACAACAACAAAAAAGATAGCTCAGCAGATAAAGGCACTTGCTGCCAGGCCTGCCCATCCGAATCTGATCCCTAAGACCCATAAGGCAGAAAGAGAAAACTGACTACTACAACATGACCTTGAACCTCCAAATACACACCGTGGCATACGTGTACCCCTCTAAAACCATATATACACACACACAAGTTTGTAGAATATGTAACTGCAATTTAAAAAATTTAGAACTCCCAAATCACAAAATAAAATGATAACATAAAACTATATATATATAATTTTATATATATATATATATATATATATATATATATATATATATATATATATATTATGAATATGTATGTGTGTGTGTATTTTTTTTTTCATGGAAAAAGGCACTCAGATGTCACTTAGAGGGGCTGTGAACTAAAATACCCTTACTGAAACAGAAATGTTTTCTTAAGCACAAATAACTTAAGGTAGGTTCAGAGCATTTTAGATGCCTTCAGGAACTTCCCATTGAGGAAGGCAGAGTACAGTCTAGGATACTAAGCACATAGAGGTGGTAAGAAATATGGACTTCGGTGTCCTGGAGCCCCATTATCAATGGAATTGCTGAGATGCTACATAGCTTCTTCCTCTCCAGCTCCCTTTTATAAACTGCAGGTGGCAACAGAACCTCTACCATGGGGGCTGACAAAGACAACATAGGTGAATCTTGGCAAAAATCTTTAAAGGGATGCCCATCAAGGATTGCTTGATTTATTGTTGATATTCCTGAACCTTCACTGCAGTTATATTGATTTCAAAACCCGTAAACAACTTAAATGGACAAACAGGTATCTGCAGAAGCAGCAGGATCAATTAACAAACATGTCGTCAGCTGTCCAAGGGAATCACAAGGCACAGTGGCATGAGAAATTACTAAAGAGCAGGGGAAAGAACAGGGAAATAAAAGCTGGATCAAAAGACAAGCAGGTGCCATAGTTTTCAAAATTGAAGAAAAGAAAAATGTAAGCACACACATAGAAATCCAAAGAAAATAGACTCGAGAGAAAGCACACGGAAGGCAAAAATCACAGTTTTTTATCACGTGGCCACAATTCTAGATGATACTTCATGTGTGATAGCCAATCTTGATTCTTAACTCCGTGGGATCTAGAATCATCTGGGTGAGACAAGTCTGGGTTTGTCTGAGAGGGGATTTCCAGATGGATTTAACTGACATGGGACGGTCTACTCTATATCTAGGGGCCACCATGCCCTGGGCTATGGTGTCAGACAGAATACAATGAGCTGAGCACCAAGAGTTAAACATAAAGCAGGAAGCCAACTCAGCAACCAAAATAAAAACAAAGCAAAAGACCCATATACCTGCAGCTCCCTTCATCCAGCTGACGTGAAACCGCAGTGAGCTGCTTGGATCAATACAAACATTGTAATCTCAGTAACACTCCAATAAAACAAGGAGAACATCCAACTTCTTCCAGACTCATCTGCCCCCACTGAGGGGTCCAGTTCCACACTGTGGCAATTGTTTTTAAAAAATGTTTTACAGCTATCCAGTGAGCCACAATGTCCCTGAGTGACCAGAGGAGTTAGGAGGGCATAACAGAGTTGGGGGTGGGGAGTGGGTGGTGCATCCTTTGCAACCTTTCAATGGAGGCATAAGATCCAAAGAGAAAAACTGGCTTTGGCAACCCCTGCTTGAAGAAATGAGGAGGAGCATATGTGTAGTGGGCACACTTCACAACCTGGTTCATCAGTGCCAGCCCCCAAACACCAGCTGCCTGTGTGTGTCTCTGCACAATGTGGCACAGATCCTGAAAGACTCACCCGAACTGCCTCGGACTTCTTGTGAAACATCTCCTCCATGATCTTAGCCAGCTTCTTCACCAGTTGGAGACCGTCGATTTCTTCAATGGCAACGTCTTTCTCATACTCTTTGTATTTCTGTAAGGAGAAAGGGTGGTGTTAGAGGCACGTGCTTCTAAGGTACCACATGTGGATGGGTATAAAAATAAAAGTTCATCAACACCATGTCTGTTGGAGTCAGAAACGGTAGGTTGCATCTCACAATTACTAAAACAACCAGAGAGAACAGAGAGAAACCTGAAAACTGAGCCAGGCTCTGACCAGAAGCTGACATGGCTCCCAGGAAAAAAAACAAAAAACAAAAAACAGTTGTCAGCTGATCAAACGCTGGCTCATCCAAGGGATGTCCTAAGGGCTGATGGGACGCTTGTTTCCTCATCTTCTCAACTTAAGATGAAGTTTTCTTTAAAAATCTATCTCATACACTGGAGATCAGATCCTCCCACACATTAAGCAACATAAGCCACATTCAGAAAGACTAACACTGGTCCTGGGGCTGTTCACTCATCATTCATGCATGTTTCCTCTCAGATGTGGCGTCTGTGTTTGGAGAGCAGGGGTGAGGGAGAGAGTAAGACATAAAAGCTGAAATAGGTATTTGTGAAGATTAGCGGGAGGGAGAGGGGAGGAGAAGAGAGTGATGGGATGAATATGACCAGCTACACACACACACACACACACACACACACACACACACACACACACACACACAAAATACCACAGTGAGGCTGGGAGACAACTATCAGAAAAGTACTTGCTTTGCAAGTACTAGGATTTCAGTTCAATCCCCAGAACATAAATGGGCGATGATGATGATGAAGAAGAAGAAGATGATGATGATGAAGAGGAGGAGGAAGATGGCGACCAATAGCAACAGAAGCAGCAGCTACCCCACTGGAACCACCACCACCACCAGGCAGGTAGCACACACGTGTAATCCCACTACTAGGGAGATAAAGACAGATGAATCCCTGAGGCTGGCTAATCAGCTGGCCTACACTACTCTGCAAGCTCAGACCTTACCTTAAAGAAGAAAGAAAAAAGGAAGAAAAACAAAACAAAACAAAACCAAAAATCAAACAAGGTAGATGGTACCTACGATTGTCCTCTGGCTGTGCACATAGGTGCATGCTCGTTTGCTGACCTAGTGAACTTTCTGTTGCTGTGACAAACCACTCGGACCAAAGGATTGAAAGGATTCATTTCCCCTTACATTTCCACATAACAATCCACCATTGAGGAACTCAGGCAGGAACCTGGAAGCAGGAGCAGATGCATAGACACACACACACACACACACACACACACACACACACACACACACACACACACACACACGTGCACAGGCACATGCACATGAACACGTACACAAGAAAGTATCACAATGAAATCTCTAATTCTATGTGCTGGTCACTCACTAACTTAGAAGATAATTACCATACTCTGATAACTAATTTGTTTGAAGCAGCAATTCTAAAAGTGGTCCAGAAACTGCTGAGGGCTCCTCAGACCCTCTTGGAAATCCATACAGCCCCTTTTCCCAATAGCATACCTAACTGATGTTGACTTGCTTTGTGGATAGCAACAGATAGCAACAACAGACTAATGCAGACAGACATGTGAGAATCCACACGTCTCTGCTAAGTCAAACATTAAAGACATATGCCAAATAAAGGGAAAATTAATACCATTTATTGTTCATAAAATGCATGCTTTACATAATACACTTTTCACCTTTTAAATTAGTTTCTCTTTAGATTTCTTAATTTTAAGAGCTAATGTGGTAAATGTTAATAGCTATAGCTCATGTGAGCAAAAGCTCTCTCTGATAGACCCTGAGTAGTTTGTAAGATCACAAAGGGACCCGAAGACAGAAGTTGGTTTGAAAAAATTCTCAACTTTGTTCACATTAAGTGGAAATGCTGCTTCTTGCTGGGAATCCCAAAAGGAGTTCACAGTGCTCTTATGTCAGTGTGAAAACAACATCGTGATGGTCACATCCTTATGAAAAGGCTGAGGCACTGAACCTGGGGCACTGAACCTGGGGCACTGAACCTGGGGCACTGAACCTGGGGCACTGAACCTGGGCACTGAACCTGGGCACTGAACCTGGGGCACTGAACCTG
>CACVCL010015308.1:0-255202 GCA_902729485.2 Mus minutoides | reverse complement strand
ACATCTACATTCAGTAGATGGATAGAAGATAATTATATAGATAGTTATATAGTAGATAGACAATAGGTAGATGGATGACTGAAAGATAGGCAGATAGGTAGGTAGACATACAGAGAAATAGATAGAGTGTGTTTTACATTTGAACAAATCAAGGAACTCCAGGATTATTTAAAAAACAACAACAGGATTATGCTAATTTTACTATCATGTAGATTTATAAAATGCAAATCACTATTTTCTTCTTAACTCTCATGCAACCATAAAACATAAACAAATATGCAAATAAAGTTTTAAAACCAACTAAATTAAAGACACTGGCTTAATATAATATAATGTTCTAAAATATAATAGAATATTTCATTAATCAGTAAAGACTTAAATACAATCACTTTTTAAAACTTCAAGTGAATTAAATTTTGGTATATATATATATATATATATATATATATATAGTATATCACCATATATAAACATGCATATATAGTAAATATAACATGTACATTATATGTTATATTTTGTTGGCATAAATTTTATGTACTAACTCAAGCATAGTATAAAATATACACATATAAAACTTTTATTTATAATCATCAGATCTCATACATAACCAACACTAGTAATGAGCAAACCTTGAATTTAAATTTTAATGATATATCACTTGATAACTTTTAAAGATCCTGAATACATTTAAATAAATAAGATCAGCATTGCTGCAAAAATCTAAGGTACATATATATAATATTTTTAAAATGAGAAATGGAATATTTTTCATATGCTACTTCTACTATTGTTTATTATCATATATTAAGTTTTGATTCAGCAGTTGTAGCAAAATTCCATAAACTGAGTAGTCTAAACCTTTTTTTTTTTTTCAGTCCTGTTAAAGCGTCAAGTTCAAGTTTTGTGTGTGGCAAGACTCTGTCTCCTGTATCTTTTCTCTGTGTCCTCCTTCCATTGTAGAAGGGCTCAGTGATCTTTCACAGAGTCTACTGATACTGATACTTTGGGGCTTGGGTTTTCAATATATGGATCCAAGGAAGAAAACAGAAACATGCAGAAAAACAGACCACTGATAACAATACAGAACAGCTAAGCTCAAAGTGCCAGTGTGCCCTTGACTGGCATGGAACTGGTTCTTGTGAGCTTTCTGTTTACCTTCACTAGACAATATCAGTGACAACTCAGTACCATCTCTCTCTTTCTTTTTTAAATTTCAACAACTTTAAAATAAATAAAGTTATTGTTGCTATTTTAGATTTTAATATATCTTATATGAATAGCTTGATGAATATAACTATCATCCAACTGGGACAATTAGATAATGTCCTTGATTCTCCTTATCCTATTTTCCCACTCTGCAATGTTAACTATTGGGTGGATGTTTATCAGATGGATTTAAGAGTTGGTGTCCATTGAATCAACATACTGTTTTATGTTTGGTCTCTAGAGCTCAGTATAATATTTTGGAAATGTATCCATGTAGTTTCATTGATTATTTTTCCTAATTGTTGCTAAGTAGAATTTCAGCACTGTATCATAGCTTGCTCATACATTTTCCTGTAGATAGAATTTTAACTGTTTTGAATGAATCAATTATGTAAAAAAAAAAGCCATACTTCAATCTCACCATGGAAATGTCTTTCACTTGGGAAACATTTAGGAGTGGAAATGCTAGGTTGTAGGACATCAGCATGTTTAAAATTATGAAGAAATGATAATTTTTTTCAAATTGATTCTGCCATTTACATTCCAACCAGCAAACTATGAGCATAATATTGATCCTGCATCCTTTCCAAAGGATGAGATTGCCAATCTTTTACAGCAGATGCTGGCAAGGATGTGGAGAAAGAGGAACACTCCTCTACTGCTGGTGGGATTGCAAGCTGGTACAACCACTCTGGAAATCAGTTTGGCAGTTTCTCAGAAAATTGGACATAGTAATACTGGAGGACCCAGCTATACCATTCCTGGGAATATACCCAGAAGATGCTCCAACATGTAATAAATACACATGCCCCACTATGTTCATAGCAGCCTTATTTATAATAGTCAGAAACTGGAAAAAAATCAGATGTCCCTCAACAGAGGAATGGATACAGAAAACGTGGTACATTTGGAATACTACTCAGCTATTAAAAACAATGAAATTCTTAGGCAAATGGATGGGACTAGAAAATACCATCTTGAGTGAGGTAGCCCAATCATAAAAGGACACACATGGTATACACTCACTGAGAAGTGGTATTAGTCCAGAAGCTCAGAATACCCAAGATTCAATTCACAGGCCACATGAAGCTCAAGAAGAGGAAGACCAAAGTATGGATATTTCAGTCCTTCTTAGAAGGGGAAAAAATACCCATGGGAAGAGATACAGAGATAAAGTGTGGAGTAGAGACTGAAGGAAAGGCCATCCAGAGACTGCCCCACCTGGAGATACATCCCATATACAGTTCCCAAACCCAGACACTATTGTGAATGCCAACAAGTACTTGCTGATAGGAGCCTGATATAGCTGTCTCCTGAGCAGCTCTGCCAGTGCCTAACAAATACAGAGGTGGATGCTGTCAGCCAAACATTGGGCTGAGCACAAGGTCCACAATGGAAGAGCTAGAGAAAGGACTGAAGGAGCTTGCAGCCCCATAGGAGAAACAATATAAAGTAACCAGTCCCCCAGAGCTCCCAGGGACTAAATCACCAACCAAAGAAAACACATGGCGCTAGCTGTATATGTAGCAGAGGATGGCCTAGGAAGTCATCAATGGGAGGAGAAGCCCTTGGTCCTGTGAAGGTTCTATGCCCCATTATAGAGGAATGCCAGGGCCAGGAAGCAGGAGTGGGTGGGTTGGTGAGCAGGAGGAGGGAGGAATGGGATAGGGGGTTTTCTGAGGGGTAACTAGGAAAGTGGATAACATTTGAAGTACAAATAAAGAAAATATCTTTTTTAAAACAGTAAACCACTTAAAAACTTTTTTAGCCAATCTAAGATCTCCAAATGAGTAAAGTACATGCCATGTAAGTGTAATAATCTTAAGTTGGATATGTTGTACCCATGGAAAAAAACTGGGCACTGTGTACTGTGACATTAGTTTTTTACTATAGAACCAAGAATGGAAAAGAGAGGTGGGCAGATCCATACTACCCATTGGTAAGCCAGCCCAGCTGAAACGTGAGACTCTCTTTCAGCCAGAGACACTAGCTCAAAGTGTGAGGTGGAGAGTGAGGAAGAAAACTGCTGGTGACCTCTGGCCTCCACCTGCATGCACACATCCATCCACGCACAGTGCACACTTGAATGTGCATGTGAAAAAACTCAAGTATATAACACACACACATACACATACACACACATGCACACACACATACACACTGCACAAGTACACACACACACACATACACACAGAGTTGCCTAAATATTGAATGAGCCCTTCACTGTGTACAAATATCTTCCTCCAGGTCAGCATCTTGCTCATCTGAATAGTTTTTCTACTAAGAGCATTGTTTCATTTGCTTCTTTTATGGTTAAAATTGTTTTGGCCATATAGGTTTTCTTTTTCCTTCTTTTTAAAAAAAAAAAAAGATTTATTTATTTATTTACTAGGTACACAGTGTTCTGCCTCCATACATCCCTGCACATGTTATGGTGACGCAAGCCTTTAAAAAACACTTTAGTATGTTTCTCATAAACAAAAATTATTATTTGCCAGTAACAGAAAAATCGTTATTATTCAGAAGGGAAAAGCACCAAGAATTACAGGGCATCTTAACAGCTGAGTGCCAGGGCCATTGGTTTAAAGAGTTTCTGAGCTCCACATCACCTGAATCCAAAGCTTTCACAAATTCCAAATCCAGGAAGTCCTGAAGGGTACACAGCAAGATTCTAAGAAGTGTGCTCTGGGACAGGCACACTCCTATAGCTAGCTCATCAGCATAGACCTTCCCTTGCAACAAAGATTACATATATAATACTACCTTTCATAAAGCAACATTACTAATCTTGAAAAAGGGTAGAACATATGTAAACATGTTTCTTAGATTTTCATTTCTCTTTTACATTTTTATGCTATAAACTTGTGTGTGTGTGTGTGTGTGTGTGTGTGTGAGAGAGAGAGAGAGAGAGAGAGAGAGAGAGACAGACAGACAGAGAGAGAGAGACAGAGACAGAGACAGACAGGGACAGGGAGAAGGAGAGGAGGGGGAGGGGAGAAGGAGAAGATCTGTTTTTATTTAAAACGCTTATTATTTGTCTATGTGGATCTACCAATCTTATTCCTTGTATGAAAGACTATCTGTTTCAATACTGAAACACTTAAGTGCTTTTCAAATTAAATATTATATGCCCTTTCAGTACCAGTTATTCAGCTCCATTCATGTATTATTTTGGCAGAATATTTAATTAGTGATTACAATGTTTTGATGGTTTTTTAAGTTAGATAGTATCTCATACAAATTTGTCCTCCTTTAAAAAATATCTTCTCTATTTTGGGTTATTTGCAATAATATTAACTTTGAAAGCAATATTTCAATTTTGCTTGTATGCTGCAGAATTTATGGACCAAATTGAAGAAAATGGGTATTTTTTTCTCATTCAAACTTTCTTTTTTTAAAAAAATATCTTTTAATTATTTATTTACACTTCAGATTTTACTCCTCTCCTGATCCACCCCCGCCCCATGCTACTGTTCCACATCCCATACCTCCTTCCAGTTCCCCTGTCTCCACAAGAATGTAGCTACCCCCCACACCTCACCCCACCAGATCTCTAAACTCCCTGGGACCTTGAGTCTCTTAAGGGTTAGGTGCATCATCTCTGACTGAACCCAGACCTGGCAGTCCTCTGCTATATGTGTGTTAGTGGCCTTATATCAGCTATTGTATGCTGCCTGGTTGGTGGTCCAGTGTTTGAGAGATCTCGGGGGTCCAGATTAATTGAGGCTGCTGGTTCTCCTTCAAGGTCACTTTCCTCCTCTGCTTCTTCCAGCTTTTCCCTAATTGCAACGACAGGGGTCAGCTGCTACTGTCCATTGGTTGGGTGAAAATATCTGCATCTGACTCTTTCAGCTGTTTATTGGGTCTTTCAGAGGGCAGTCATGCTAGGTCCCTTTTGGTGAGCACTCCATAGCCTCAGTAATAGTGTGAGGCCTTGAGACCTCTCCCTGAGCTGGATCCCACTTTGAGCCTGTTGCTTGACCTTCTTTTTCTCATGCTCCTCTCCATTTTCATTCCTGCAGTTATTTCAGATAGGAACAATTATAGGTCAGAGTTTTGACTGTGGGATGGCAACCCCATCCCTCATTTGATGCCCTGTCTTTCTGCTGGAGGTGGGTTCTATAAGTTCTCTCTCCCTACTAAAATGTTGGTTTTCTGACATTTTCTTTAAATAAAGATAGTATTAGTATTTTTTCAGTTTTTTTTCCCTTCCTTCTCTGATTCAGATCTTTTCTTTCTCTCACATAGTCCCCTTTCAAGTTTCATAACACACACACACACACACACACACACACACACATCTAAGTACCGCAGGTGAGAGAAAGCACATCGCGTTTGCTTTTCTGGGTCTACTTTATTTTCTGTAAAACAATAATAATAATAATATCCAATTTAACCCATCTGGGTCTACTTTATTTTCTTTAAAACAATAATAATATCCAGTTTAACCCATCTTCTTGCAACTGTCATGATTTTATTTGTATTTGTGGCTGACTAAAATTCCATGGTGAACACGTACTATCTATTCTTTATCCATTCTATGTTACTAGATGTCAAGGCTGGTTCCATTTCTAGTTACTGCAAATTCAGCATTAATAGCATGAGTGTACAGATGCCTCTGTACTGGGTTGACTTAGAATCTACTGTATATACCCAAGAGCCACATAGCTAGGTCACATGATTATTTCATCCTCCCACTCCTTGTTCTGTGAAATCATCCCAGTGGTTTCCAGAGCAGCTGTACAGGTTTACATCCCTACCAGCAACACATAAGGGTTCCTTTGCTCCCACATCCTCCTCATTTAATATTACTAGCTTTCATGGTGAGAGCCATTCTAAGATGAGACAGATGTTTAAATGAGTTTTAAATTGTATTTTTCTGAGGGCCATGATATTGAACATTTTTGAAAAATTTATTGTCCACCTGTGTTTCTCTTTTTAAGAACTGTCTATGGAGGTCATTTGTTGATGAGAATATTTGACTGATTGCTGCTTAAATTTTTACAGTTATAGTATATATTAGCTCCCTGTCTGATTTCCTCCCATTCTGTCTTCACTCTGCTGATCTTTCCCTCGGCTTTTGTTAAGCATTTAATTCTGTTTTTCTGCTGACTCTTGGTGATCCTTCCTGTACCAGAGGAGTCTTTTTTTGTACATTTTCTGCTACAGCCTGTATCTGATGTGGCTTCTTTCAATGTTTGCCTCCAACAGTTCCAAACTTTCAGGCCTTTACTCCATTTTTGAATTGACTTTTGTACAGATGGGAGGGATGGATTTAAGTTTTATTTTCTTACATGTAGATATCCAGTGTTTTTAAAGAACATCTGTTAAAGATCTGTTTTATTCCAAGGCATTGTGGTACTTTACTGTTAAAAAAAATCAGTTGACATAAGTGGGTAGATTTGTTTCTGAGGTCTCTCTTCTATTCTTTCAGTCTACATGTCTGTTTGGGCACTAGTAGCATAATGTTTATGCTACTCGTGTAATCTACTATAATTTGTGGTCAGACAGTCTGCTATATCTAGCAATATTCTTTCTGCCTAGGATTGCTTTAATTATTTGGGCTCTTATGTGTTTAAAAATTGATTTCAACATTTTTTCTCGTTCTATAAAGAATGTTATTAGAATTTTGGTGGCAATTGTTCAGAATCTGTAGGCTGTTTTCAGTAATATTACTGTTTCTATGATGGTAATTCTGCTTATCAATGATCATGGCAGATTTTTTCTGGTGTCATATTAAATTTCTTTCTTTAATGCCTTAAAGTTTTCATTGTAGGGATCTTTTTTTTTTTTTCTCCTTAGTTATGCTTATTTCTAGATACATTTTGATGCTATTGTGAGTGGGGAAATTATCCTCATTTCTTTCTCATCAGACCTTTTACTGATATATACAAAAGAGAATATGCTATTTTTATATTGATTTTGAGAGAAAGCTATTTTTATATTGATTTTGTGTGCTGATACTTTGATAAAAGTGTTTTTCAGCTCTAAAGCATTTTTTTTTTCCTGGAATCTTCAGGGTCTTTCAGGATCATAGCATCTGTGTCTTTCTTTACTATTATCTCTTAAAAACAAACAAACAAACAAACAAAACAAAACTTTTCCTGACTAAAACCCTGAGCACAGTTTCATAAAACTAAAGAGGTTATGTACCTTTATTTGATTCTAAAAGGCATGTTCTGAGATTTTTATTTAATACATTGTTTGCTATGGGTTTGTCATATGTGGCCTTTGCTATGTTGACTTGTGTTCTTTATTTTTATGGTGTTTTTTTTTTCCTGGTATTATCAGGTTGAACCTTGATAAATTCCTTTTCTTGATAAATTCCTTTTCTTGATAAATTCCTTTTCTTGATAAATTCCTTAAGTCCACGCATGTTGTATTACATTTATTGATGTGCGAATGTTAAAACAAACTTACATCCTTGTGATGAAGCCAAGTTGATCAGGATGTTTATGATGTATGATCTTAATATGTTATTGTATTTAGTTTGCAGGCATTTAGCTAGATGTTTTTGTGCTTATGTTCCCTCAGGAAAATTTGTCTTCTTTCTTGTATTTTAGTTTTATCTTATCTGGTTTTGGTGCTGTGTTCATTCTACCTTTGTAGAAAGACTTTAGGTCTTTCAGAATTATCAGTGTAATCCTTTCCCATAAAAAAAAAAAAAAAATGTTTGAAATTCAGCAGTGAATCTGCCCTGCCCATAGCTTCTCTTTTTGTAGAGTATCTTGTTTCTTACTTTGGGTGTTTTTTTACATTGTNCCTGTGTTCTTATTTTAATGTTTAGGTCATATGTGTTTAGGAATTCACACATTGCCTCTCAATTTTAGTTTTTAGTATTTTCAATATGTTTTCAAAATATTCTCTAATATTCTTCCTGATTTCATTGGAGTCTATGGTCAAGTCTACTTAAGAACTTGACTTGTATCCATAATAAGGTTTGCAGACAGGATACTAGGGGACTTCACCATTGGGCATTTTCTTCCAAATTACTACCTACAGGGGAAGGTTTTTGGTGACTTTCCTGTCTCATATGTTATAGCTCACTCAGAAAGTGGTGAGAGCATTTATTTGGGAAAACATTAACTGCAAGACACAAGTAGAAAAGCTTAGCTTTGGGTTTTGCTACCACATTATCCCATATGTGTGCTCACATCTGCACAGCCTCAACTGCTCAAGCCACCCCTCCATCCATTGTGAATCCAGGCTCATCCTGTCATGTCTCCCTAGCTCAGTCTGATGTATATTTTTGAAACTACTGTAGCAGCTATACAATTATTTTCTGGGTGAATTCAAGAGTGCTTTGGCATCCCATGACACCTAGGAATCTTCCAGCACTGGCAGTTCATATGTTATAGAAGCTGCAGAAAACAGAATATAAGAATCTAGGTTTCCAATAGAGATGTTTCATAACAGTACTGGAAGAAAATTGTCCCTAAATTTTTTTGAATGTCTGGGCTGGACACAGCTCAGGTAGGCTTTTGGGAAGCTGCTATTAGAGCATCAGCTAATGGTCTTCATAGGCAGGTTTGATGGTGCGAGGATCTGTGTCTCAGTCTCACCAGCTGGTTGTAGAGTCTGCTTGTTTATAGTATAGGTCTGGTGTCTCGGTTTTCTTCATTACTGGTCAGGATTATTCTCAGCCCCTGAAGCACCCCATAGTTCTTTACCATTCAGTCCTCCGTATCACTGCATTGTCCTTGAAGATCCCATCAGAGGAATATTTTAATTGATAAGTAGAACATTATGTATTTATAACAACTGACAGGCTGTTTTAATATTTCTCTGTTATGAGATGGCTATATAGAATTATTTGGTATATATTATCTCATGTACTTATTTTTTCTCTAAAATAAGCCAAATCATTCTTTTTGCTTTTCAAAAAGCAATTTTAAAGTACATATCGTGTTGTTACTAGATATAGTAACCATAGTATATAAAAGAATGCTTGAATTTCTTCCTATTATCAAACTAGAATTTTAAGGTATTTGATCAATATCCACCAAATCTCTCCACTCTTTCCAACTTCCCAAATAAGAGTTTTACCCTTTTCTAAAGATTCAAGTCTTGCATATTCTGCAAACATATAAATCATATAACCCTTGTACTTCTAGCCGGGCAATGTCATCTAATATGGTGTTCTTCTATTTTATCCATCATGAATCAAAGTATAGATTTCCTTCTTTGTTACAGTTAAATAGTATTTGTGTGTGTGTGTGTGTGTGTGTGTGTGTAAAGGGGTGTGTGTGTGTGTGTGTGTGTGTGTGTGAGAGAGAGAGAGAGAGAGAGAGAGAGAGAGAGGTCTATATTTGTTTGAAAGAGGCACTTTCTTGAATTTTGTTTCTTGGACACTTAAGTAGATTTTATGTATCGTACATTATTGTATATTGTATATTATGAAAAATGCTTCAGTCAATATGACAGTTTATCTAACCTATTAATTTATTGACCTCATTTTCTTCATATAAATTTCTTGTCCCAAAATTGCTGGTTTATATGGTAACCTCATTTTTAAGGTTTCACATTATTTTCTCTTATAGTTCTACAAATCTACTTTCCCAGTAGCAGCACAGAAGGAACCTTTTCCGTATTATCTCCCATTCTAATTATTGTTCATCTTTGTAATGGTGGCCATTCTACAACTGTAGGCTAATATCTCACTGCACTTTTAATATGTGCTTCTTTGATGATTAGTGATGACCAACACAACTCTTAGAAAGAATTTAATTGGGTCTGGATTGCAGTTTCAGAGGCTCAGTCCATTATCAACATTCTGGGAAGCATGGCACACAAGCCATCATGGTTCTAGAAAAGTGGCTGAGAGGTTTACATCCAGATATACAGGCAGCAGGAAGCCACTGAGCCTAGCTTAGGCTTTTTAAACCTCAAAGTCTACCTCCAGTAATGATCTTCCACTAAAGCCACACTACTCCAAAAAGGCCACACCTCCTAATCCTTCCCAAGCAGTGTCAAACCATGATGACTAAGCATTCAAATATACGAGCCTATGAGGTCCATTTTAATCAAACCACCACACTGATACAGATCAGTTTTCATATATTTGGCCATGTGTATATATCTTCCTTTGAAAAATACCTGTATAGGCTCTTGCTCTCTTTTTTTAATTGGCTTGTTTCTTTTCTTGCCATTGAATTCTTCATAAATTTTGTATGTTATCACCTTATATGTATGTGGATCACATATAGCTCTTTCCATTACATAGATTATTTTTCACTCTGTTGTTTAATTGACTATATAGAAGGTTTTGAATTTACAATCCTAGCATTTTCCTAATTTTGGTTCTGTTGCTAGTGTTGCACCAAATCAATGTCCAGAAACACATGCTTCAAAATATCAAGCCTGCTGTTTAAGTCTGTAACACATCTTGAATTGATTTTGAATATACAAGTACAGAAGTTCATGTCTCTTCATGTGACAATGGAAGAGATTGTATTTTTCACTGTGTTTAGAAACCTTGGCCAAAAAAATCAATTCACCTCAATATCGCTGATTTACTTCTAGGCTCTCCACTGTGCTCCATTCGTTCATAAACTGTAGGTGAAGATAGCATGCAGTTGCCCAAGTAAATGAATTCACAAATATTGGCAACAGTAAAAGGTGTCTGAACACAGAACCACCATGCATTAATTCAAAATCAAATATGTAATGAATGTGAGGTGTCTGGGCAGTGACCTCTCTGCAGTCTTGGGTCTGAATACACAAGAAGCACCCTTCCCACTGTTTATGCAACAAGTCACATGGTGCCAGTGAGTGCTGTAGGAGAAGCTCTGCTGGGATCTGAGACTCTCCATGTTATAAAGTGCAGTAGTTTTACTGTCTGACTAAAGTAGGTGCAAACATAAATTTCATTATGCAAAACAGATACTTTCAGTATCTTCCTGCCATCCTTCCAAAACATGCAAGCTTCAACCTATTCATACGAATTCAGTCTTCTTGATTTTCTTAAGACTTCTTTTGTAATCTATATGTGATCTGTATTGAAGAATGATCTCTGTGTGTGTTTGATAAATATTCTGCTGATGCCGAGAGAAATCGGTGACTTCAGGACTCATGAAATGAGCAGATAGAAGCTGAACACCCAGAAGTTGTTGGGTTGAGATGTTGGATGAGAGAAAATAGACAGGAGGGAGATTTGATGTTGAGGCAACAATATCTATGGATGGCTGTTGAAAGCAGAACCAAGGAAAAGATTTTAAATTAAAGTAAGGCAGTGAGTTATACAGGGACAAACCAGGTAAAATATTAAAACAGTTTTGAAGTCTAAGAGATTCACTTTCACTTACAAGATCCCATCTTTGTCTATGACTAAGCAAACATGTTATTAAACTTGTTTACATATTAAAATTATCTTACATTTCTGAATTGAACTTTAAGGCAGATGCAGTGTCCATATCCATAATTCTGGTGAAAAGTAGTGTCCAGAAATAAGGACCCAGTCTGTTTCTTGTCTTTTCTAGAAGACTACACTTTGAGTCAGACTGGATTGTTTTGCTAAATATTACAGGAGATATTGAATCTCTTCACCTGAGCAACATGATCTCATACATTTAAAATAAAACAGAAAGCAGAGATAACAGTGTTGAGTCACTTTCCCAGCCAGGGTCCTAGCAGAAAGAAGATTTTAATGAAGGACTAACAACAGAGGTGTGAGCAAGAGAGAGGAAAATGTTCCATCACCAGAGACAAACAACCCCAGGAAGCCATTACTAAGGCTGAGGCTGGTGGGCCAGTGGGAGGAAGGAATATCTGTATAGCCCAGTGGGAGCTAGAGCCTTGTAGGGAGATTGCCAGTGAACACTGCTCAAAAAGAAACCTATAATATAAAGCTGCTACAAGTGCAGGGGAAATGGTCACAGGCTTTTCTCTTCCTATCCTTTTATCATTAGACAATAATTCTCTATTGTAGAATTAAAGAAGGCATAAAGTTCATTTTGCTGATGTCCTTGGCAAGAATGAGCTGCATTGTGCTGAGAGAGAATCGTTCAATAGTTGAAGCACACATGCCATTAGCCATCAAGTATATTCACTATGACAGTGGGCCAGTGATGGGAGACTCACTCCAATGAAGACAGTTGATGTGTCCCATGGTAAAAGTCTCATTCCCAATTTTGAGTGATTGAATCCCAAGAATATAGCCTGAGGGAAGGGACTAACTCTACCAAGCAATCCAAGCAGGATAGCCACCTATAATATGCAAAGGGGTTCTCTCTGCAAGGAACAGAGCAGACCTCCCACCCACACTTTAAGTACTAACTTGAAGCAGGAAAACCTAAAGCTCAAAGAATTGGTAGAACAGAGGAGTTATTTTAATTTTGATATTACAGATGACCTGTCTAAGAAAGTATAACCACAGCATATACTCCACAAAAATCATATGAACCAAGAAAATGCCTTTCTTTACATACTTCATCTCGAGCTCATGTTTATTCCTGAGCCATGGGTGACTGTCCACATCGGGGAAGTCTTACCCCAGTGGAGGCATCTGCCTCCCAGTGCCTCCATAAACTCTGAGTGGGCTGAGATCCAGCTGGACATGTAACAGGTTTCAGTGGCAGTGGACAGAGTCTGCATCGTCCCAGGCATGTGTCCAGGCAAGCACTCTACAGGATTAACTGGGGCTGGTATGCCAACTCCAGTCCACATTTGAAATAGGTTGTAGACCCTTAAAACCAAACTATGGCTCCAATGAGTCTTAGAAGCCTTTTCATTTTATAGTGGGAGAATTTCAACAAGTGGAAACGTGCCAGTGAAATATTTATATGAGATCAAGTCACTTCAACGTGTATTTTCAAATAATAATAGTAATAATAATAATAACAACAATAATAATAATAATCTTTCTTAAAATTCTCTTACAGCAAAGCAAAGATATAAATAAAAATTAATAGATGAATTTATTTTTCCTTGGAAAACAATTACCCATAAGTATAGAGCAAAATGCCAGGTATCGACTATAGCAAACATCTTGTCAAACAAACTCCAGATCTGTGACTTTCTCAAGATGGATAATGTTCTCCCACTAAGAAACTATGAAATTGCTAACCTGGGGGAAAAGTGAGCAAAGCTTTCCTCTGCTATTATGTTAGAGACTCACAAAAATAGAATTGGGATTTAAAATAAAACCTTAAGAAATTCAAAAGTATGACATAACTGATTATTTTGAGAACTCAAGAGAAAACTAAAATATTCTAACACAAAGACCTACTGCAAGAGAACAGATGTTTAAGAAAACTAAAACAACTAAATAAATATATAACATCACTGTAAACACTCCACCAGCTGGCATTCTACAATTATCCAAAAAGTATACCCCTTTCTCAAAGCTGGAATGTGATAGTCTGTTCAAACCATGATCCCTACATCTGTAATTTGCATTCACGTGTATTTTTAGTCACTTATTATCAAAGCAAAAATGCAAGATCAGCTTTCAGCTCGAACAGTCTTCCCATGCATGTGCAGCATGGCAGTTTGAATGGGAAATGTCCTCCATAGGCTCAGGATTTTGTACACTTGGTGTCCATTGGGTGGCGCTGTTTGGGGAGGTTTAAGTGGTGCAGCCTTGCAGGAGGAAGTATGCCTCTGCATCTGGCGTTGAGATTTTCTTGCCTCACCTCACGTCTAGTCCACTCTCATTGCTTTATGTTTGATCCTGGAGATATGAGATCTCAGGTTTCTTCCCCTGCCTTCTACTTGCTGCCATGCTTCCCTGCTATGTTAGGCCCATCCTTTAGAAACCATAAGCCTATTACATCACAAAGGGGCTTTGCAAACTATTAGAGTAAATATTTTGAGATGGAATGATTTTCCTACATTGCACAATTGGTCCCAGTGTGATAAGAAAAGTTCTTATCAGAAAGAAGCAGGTCAGGGGCATGGGAGAAAATCTGAAAGTGCACACTGTTGGCTTTTGTCTTAGTTTGAGTTTTACGGCTATGAACAGACACCATGACCAAGGCAACTCTTACAGAGGACAACATTTAATTGGGGCTGGTTTATAGGTTCAGAGTTTCAGTCCGTTATTACCATGGGAGGAAGCACAGCAGGACTCAGGCAGGCATGGTTCTGGAGGACCTGAGTGTCTTACATCTTCATCCAAAAGGAAGCCAGGAGCAGACTGTCCTCAGGGCATCTAGGAAGAGGGTCTCAAAGCCCATCTCCACAGTGACATACTTTCTCCAACAAGGCCACACCTCCGCCAACAATGCCAAATCTTCTAATAGTGCTACTTCCTAGGCTAAGCATATTAAAAGCACCACAGCCTTGAAAACAAAGGAGTGGATCATGGGCAAATCAAGATGGGTCACCTCTAAAATCATAGAGAGACAAGGAAATATATTCTTGTCTTTAGCCTTTGGTGATGCTTTGATGTTAGTACAGTGAAGCCCACTATTAGTAAGATAATAAGTTTACATCATATTGAGCTACTTTTTTTTGCAATATGTTTTCACTATTTAATGATCCAGAGTTGAGTAGGAGATGCCCAGTAGGTTTACTGACATAAAAGACTTTTAATCACTCAATGGATACTCCGTCTTTGTTGGATATTATCAAATAGTTCAAGTACAACCCCAAGTTATTATGACCATGATCTTATGCTAAGGATAAAAGAAGAGATATTTTTAATTTAAATTTGTTGTTTGTTCCTATTTTTGTGTGTGTATGTATAGTATAGTGGGGTAGGTGTAGGGGGACATGTGTATATGTCACAGCAACTGTGCAGAGGGCATGGGACAACTTTAGGGAGTCAATTCTTTCCTTCTACATGATGTGGGTGGGCTCTGGGTAATTGAGGTTATGTAGTAAGCACTTTTAAGTGCTGAAAATAGGATCTTGTGCTAAGAAATCCTATTTTCCCTGGTTTTGGTTGAGTGTTTTGAGATGGAGCCTTGTTATGTGGCATTGGTTAGCCTGGTGCTCTCTATGTAGTTCATGGTGGTATCAAGCAATGGCATTCCTCCTGCCTTAGCTTCTCATGTGCTAATCATTGTCCAGCTTAAAAGGAGCCCAGACTGGCCTTGAACTTGAGGTACTCCTCTCTCATCCTCTTCAGTGTTCTGTCTGCAAAGCCTCACCATATGCATGAAACTTATGCTCTTCTCCTTGTCTATCAGAACTCTTTTGCAATTAAACATTGCAAAAACAATGTTTAATAGGAAGGTAAGAGTCTAGAGTTTGAAGTTCATGTAAGAAGAGATTAAAAAGATTTCCACCCTTCACTGGACTTAACTTACAAGAACTCTACCAGTGCCAAACAGGTGGGGGTATCCTACATCCACAAACTGATTTCTTTCTGCTTCAATCTGTACTTTCCTCTGTGTCCTAAGGCTTAATTGTTCCTGGAGACAACCTAATGCCTATATCCCCTTGGATGAGAGGAAGGGATGAAGGGAAGGGAAGAGCTGATAGCCTGCCCCATGGTTAGAGTTAGATGTATTCTTTCCTGCTGCATGGTTCTCAGTACACTGTAAAGTAGTCATGGCATTCTGGGCAGATTCTCTTGCTTTCATCAAACTGTAAATAAATCCATTTTCTTTAATCAGTTTCTCTGTAATACAGGGAACTGATGTGGAGGGGTTGGGTGCCTAATTGCCTTGTAACAGTGTGAGGTGAAGTCCAGTTTATCATTTGATTCCCATGTAAGACTTATGTTTTGAAGCCATATAAAATAACAAATATCTCTAGATCATAAACTTTTCTCCTCCAAGTTATTCCTAGTTATGAACTATATTTGAGCCTTTAATAACTTTTAGAACAACGTTAATACACATTTATATGTATGGTATAAAGTATGGATCCAAGTTAATCTGCTTATATGTAGATGTGTAATTATCCCAGTATAGTCTATTGAAGTCTATTGTCCCTACAAAGTAATGTGATACATTTGAAGAAAAACAGGCAATTGCTTTGAATTTTCAATATTATTATATTGATCTATATACCTATTCTCATGCTGGTAGCATACTGTTTAAATTACATAGTTTTATAGTAAACTGTGAAATTGAAAATTAAAGTACCCCAATTTTATTACATTTACAAAAGAGGTGTTTTCTGCTCTGGGAACTGTTTTATATATATATATATATATATATATATATATATATATATATATATATATAGAGAGAGAGAGAGAGAGATTAGATATATAGATATATAGATATATAGATATATAGATATATAGATATATAGATGATATAGATGATATAGATGATAGATAGATGATATAGATGAGATAGATAGATAGATAGATAGATTTAGATAGATATAGATAGATATAGATATCAAAGCATGTGTTAGCATTTTGATAGGTCTTGTTGACTCACATTAGGGAGAACTGATATTCTTAAATTAGTCTTGCCCATGATGTAGATAAGTATAAACGCACTTAGTAATGTGCTAATATCTGGTCCCCTTTGGTATTATTTTATTGGTAGGTTGAAGACATGAGTTCTTTTCCTGGAAGAAAGTGTCATCTGTCAGTGTGTGATTCACCCTACTTCAATCACATATTGGCAGCTTGGCAGTGGTAGCCGTCCATCCTGCCTTTCCAGCTGGTTCCTCTCCCATGCCCTCTCAGCGTTGTTCAGTCTCATGATGGCTCAATTCCTACTCTGCCTGTCTCCCTTTTGGCCTCAAGCCCCATTCACTTCTAATAGTCCACTCTGCCATCCTCTTCCAAGAGAATGGCTGTGTTCCAAAACCTGTGACCTGGATTTCTTTCTTATAATGCAAGCGTTTGTCTCTACCTAGTTCATGTCATAGGGCACATAAGGCATTGAAATTGTGGGGTGGATTTTTACAAGCCTTTTTTGTTGTTCACAGTTTCATATACAAACTGTATAATCATAGTTTGTGAATTATGCCCACCAGCTCCTCATCCCTAGAATGAAGAGATTGATAGTTTGTATATAAATCTCAACCTCCCATCAGCCTTCACCTGACAGTGAATAGATAAGATGTGAGAAACCTCATGAGAGACTTGGGATATACATTAATATAAGATAGTATATATATTCATGTGGCATTTAATATCTATGTATTTGTTTGTGCAACTCTAGCATGCCAGCTAGGTATGGCAGGAATGTGGAGAAGCTGAACATTTCTAAACAGAACTGAAATTCTACTAGTTCATTTGATAGTTGTAAGGATAGATTGACTCTTTTTGCCTATTATACTCTGAGGTTCTCACTCTATGATCTAGTAGCTTCATAAGGAAATTAATTTCACAGGTCTGTGGAGGATATAAAATTAGACATAGAGAATTGGGAGGTGTTTGCATCAGCTAAGTTGTGAAATAATAATAATAAAAATCACCAGCTGAGAATGAAGGGCTGTGGCAGCTTGAATGAGAACTATCCCCCATCGTCTTGGGCATTTGAATACTTGGTCCTCAGTTGATGGCATTATTTTGGGGGAGGTTTAGATGGTAGGTCCTTGCTGGGGAAAGAAAGTACAACATTGAGGATGAGCTTTGAGATTAAAGAACTCATATTCCTTCTAGTTTGACATCTCACGGCTCACGGCTGAGATGTGAACTTTAGTTTCCTTCTCCTCTCAGCGTGTATGTACTCTGCTTGTTGCTGTGATTTCTTGCCATGACATACCAGATATACCATGGTCTACCTGTCTGGAATCATAAGCGTGAATAAATTGTTCATGTTCTACATCACCTTTTGTCATTTTATGACAGCAACAGAAGAAGGCACAGGGAGCATGTAAAGGATCGAACAGAAAACTATATGGAAATGAACATATTTAAAGAACAAGGATCTATTATCATGAATATATGTTGAGATGAGGCTTTACATCATGCTTCTGGGTGATTTTTTTTTTATTATTATTGCTATGGTGGTGACCGGTTTTCAGCCACAGAAATTTTGTATCTCATAGTTCTGAAGGTTAAAAGTCTGAAGTGAGTTGTACATCTTTGTACAACTCTGAGCTGATGTCACTGAGCTGACATCTGGAGGTTTGAGAGCAGAACCTGGTCTCCTGCCATTCCAGCCTGACTCATGGCCCTATATCATCACTTCATCCTTTGCTTCTCTTATGTCAAGTCCTCTGACTCTGACTCCCTGCTTCTTGCACGTGAGGACTCTGGTAATTGCATTGAATCAACACGGATAATATCTGCATCTCAAAATGTTTCACTTGATAGCATCTTTAAAGTCTTTCCCCATATGACTGGGATGTGGACATTTAGACAGTGCTTCCCAACCTTCCTCATGCTGCAACCTCTTAATACAGTTTCCCTTTTTGTGGTGACCCCCCCCCTCATTCATTAAATTATTTTTGTTGCTGCATCATAACAGTAACTTTTCTACCTTTATGAATCAATTGTAATGTAAAGATCTGATATATAGATGGTCTTAGGCAACCCCCGTGAAAAGATCATTCGACCCCAAAGTGGTCATGATTCATGGATTGAGAACCACTGTTTTAGAAGGTTGTTATTCTGGCTACCCTAGTGTGGATCACCCCAGTTTCTGTCACAGTGCCCATATCTGTCACAAAGTAAGAGGTGGGAATAGTTTGTGTAATACCTGACATGATAATGACACAAACACTACTAAAATATTCCAATAATTTGAAAAAAGATGAATGGCAGAGCAATATATAGTGGGAACAGGTATGTGGAAAAAGGTTACTTGGTGCATATCCAAGTACAGAGTATAGAGGTTAGAATTTTGATTTACTTTAATTCTTTGGCTTGGAACTTTGGGTATACAGAGTACACATCTCAAATGTCACAAAGCTAAGCATTCCTGAAGAGTGTCACTGTTGTTTTTTTTTTTTTTTTTTTTTTAGAAACTCAGAAGCCAGAAGTATGAAGGGCAGAGAGCTATTTTGTGGATTACAGGGATTTATCTCAGGTTCTCAGGCTTGACAGCAAGTGCCTTTACCTGATGAGCACCCTTGCTGGCTTTTAACATGTACTTTTACTTACAGCCATCACCCATGAGCACAGTAGGTCCATTAGTTGCTAAATAAGTATTAAATAATTGTGTCTTCTGGATACTATTGGTAGTTGCTGGGATACAAGGAAAGATAGGTTCTTACAGCTAAAGTAGAAAAAAAACAAAAACAAAAACTATTTTTTGAGGCCATATGGTGCAAGTAGAAAGGAGCCTGGCATGGCTGTCCTCTGAGAGGCTCTACCTGCAACTGATGGAGCCAAATGCAGATACTTACAGACAGTCACTGGATTGAGATTGGGGACCAATGTGGAAGAGTTAGAAGAAAGACTAAAGGAGCTGAAGGAGATAGCAACCACATAGGAAGAACAACAGTGTCAACTAATCTGGACCCCCCCAGATCTCAGAGCTCCAGCTGCATATGTAGCAGAGGAAGGGCCTTATCTGGTCCTGTGGAGGTTCAATGCCCCAGCATAGAGGAATGCTAGGGTGGTGAGGCAGGAGTGGGTGAGTGAGTGGGGGAAAACCCTCATAGAGGCAGCGGAGAGGGGGGATAGGATAGGGGGTTGGGAAGGGGGAACCTGGAAGGGGCCAACATTTGGAATGTAAATAAAATAACAAAAAAAAAGATAGAAAGGAAGGAAAGGAGGGGGGAGAGAGAGAGAGACAGAGACAGAGAAAGACAGAGACAGAGAGAGAAGCATCCTTATGTATGAGCTATGACTTGAATCCTCAAAAAACAGCATTTATAAACTTGTTCCTTCTGAGCTTGTGATATAAATGGTTTAGTGGTAGGCATAGATTAGAACAGTGGACCTTCATTCACCAATCACTTCCCTAAAATCCTCAATGTATATAACTTATAGAAGTTCCTCAGGAATTTAGTCATTTACCTTTTGAAGCAGACTTAAAATTATGATATATCTTATTGTTCAAGTAATATACTTTATGGCTACACTTCCCTGGCCTGACTCTGGGATGTTGACTCATGACAGATGACACATTCTGATTACAACATACATTCTTACAGGTCACATCTCTCCTAAGGTCTCTTCAAACTGAACCACAGCCTACTAAAACATTCAAGCCAAACTTTTCTGGGAACCCTGATGAAACCATTAATCAGCTAATGGATTTTTCAGATAATTGAATTGAATTTCCTCTTCTCCAATTCAGTTATGAAAAAAGCCTATGCTTCGCATTTTTATTACAGGACCCCAGGGCTCACCTCAAAATCAAATAAACAACCTGCAAACATGACTTTTGCTCAAATTAATTTTTTGACCATTCAATTTTTTTATTTACTCAGAGATATATGAAAGTCTGAATTAGACCCCAGTTTACTTTGCAAGCAGGGAGGGTAGAAGGGAAATAAGAAAGGGAAAAGAGGAGGCAGGAGTAGAGAAAGACCAGAAAGGCATCTTAACACCTAGAGATATTCTTATTGAACTTGTGTACACTCAGAACATCAGGTAGAGAACATTTAGCATCAAGTAGTTGATCAACCACAACCAAAACCAAAAATTCCATAAGCCTGTTTTAACCTCTTGCTTCCTAGCTTCTGTAAAACAAACAATAATGCACAAACTTTTTTTTTCAAATGCCATTTCACAAAAGGCTAGGTTTACTTTTGATGCCACTTACAGGAAAAATATAAAATCAGACTTCTAGAAGCAGAGAGAAGAAGCTGGTTGCCAAGGGCTACAGGGCAGAAGGAAATGGAAGCAGTCCAGAAGTCATGGGTGCAGTTTCAACTGTATAAGAGGATTGACTTTTAGAGGCCTACAGAGTACCTCCAGTTACAATGTTGCTATGGAGACAGACTTTTGTTATGTTCTTTCTACTTTAAAAGAGTAATGAATGAAGATGGTGGGAAAAAAAATACTAGAATGGAATGCATATAATTATGGCATGTTAAAATGCTTTCATAGGTATATATGTCCAAACTTACCAAGTTATGCACTCTAAATATTTATATCTTTGTATACATCTATCTTCATAAACTTTTAAAAACAAGAATTGCTTAATTTTTAAACACTAATGGGATGTTTTAGCAAAACAGAGAACTGTCTATTATAAGAGTGAAGCAGATAGTTGGGAATAATATGGGTTTTTTGAAGAAACATGGAAGGGGAGGGGTAGGGGAAATAAGAAAGTAAGCTGGATTGTTCAAGTACCCACAGAGATCTCTCTAGGGCAGGCAGGACATGGGAGTTGTCGGAGAATATTTTCTATATAGGAAGTATGCTGGCAACATCAGCGCTCAGACTAGGGACAGCTTTTGGTTGCCCTCCCCTGCCCCTATTCTCCTTATTTCTTATTATTTTCTCTGATTAAGAAGAAGTGTACACCAGCCAAACAAATTTGCTGATGATACCAACACACACTGAAACTTCTTTTTTTATATATATATGAATATTTATTTATTTATTTATTTATTTATTTATTATTAGATATTTTCTTTATTTACATTTCAAATGCTATCCCGAAAGTTCCTTATGCCCTCCCCCACCCTGTTCCCCTAACCACTCACTCCCAATTCTTAGCCCTGGCATTCCCCTGTACTGGGGCATATAAAGATTGCAATACCAAGGGGTCTCTCTTCCCAGTGATGGCTGGCTAGGCCAACTTCTAGCGAAACTCTCAACATGTTTCCAAGGGCTGGGGTACAGTGCTCCTAAATGCATACTGCAGCTTTCCTCTTTACTGGGATGGATAGAAGGAACCACCTGGATGTCTCTGTCATCTCCTTTCCCTCAGCTGTCTTGAAATAACCTAAGAGATGGTCAGCCTTTTCCAGACAGGATCTGTGTACAAGAAAGTGTAATGATGGGAAATGGCTAGCTTGGTCATTCAGTCAGTGAAGCCATTTCTGCCGCTGGCCTCCCAGTCACAGAAGAAATGGAACATTGAGAGCACCCCAGGCAACACACAGCACAGAGCTGGGTGAGTTTCTCTCCAGAAGAAGTAGATACCACTCTATTTTCTATCACCATCAGTTTCTTTAGCCTCTGGTCAAATAAACTTCATAGGAATGGATTTGTGCAGCTTGATACTCTGTGCTCTCTTTTGCTCAGCGTGTATTAGGGACATCATCCATCCACCCATCAACAGGCTCTTCTTTCCTGTTGCTGTGTTGTTTTGTATCCTATAAGCATGCCACAGCATTGGCCTCTACAGATACTTTGTTTTCAGATGAATTCTACCAAGAAAGCTATTATGAGTTTCATAATAATTAAAAAAGTGTGCACACTTTTGGGGATATTTGTGTATATTCCTGAAACTGTAATTATTGTGTGATTGGCATGGAGACTCAATCCTTGTGGGTATATCTTTACATTGTATAGAGTTCTAATTTATATATTAGAAGTATTAAATTAGTTGGAAGTATATTGTTATGCTTATTATATTATTAAGTATATTAAGTAAGTTATTGGAAATGTTATTAGCTTTTAATCATAACTATTCTAGTAAGTATATATAATTCATTGTTATATCAAATCCTACTTCTGTGATTATAAATAAGTATGTTTTTGTAATATTACTGTTTTGAAAGTTCATGGTAAATTGCCCAGACCATTTCTTTCTGTGATGGGTGTTTTATCATGCTCTCCATCTCTGTCTCTCTCATACCTAAAAATACACAGTGCTTTTTTTTTAACCCAGACTTAGAATATTTACAGGTTATTTTTCTTATTATATGTTTTCCTATGTTCTTGTCTTTTCTTTTTTTTTCCAATTTTTATTAGATATTTTCTTCATTTACATTTCAAGTGTTATCCAGAAAGTTCCCTATACCCTCCCCCCTCCCGGCCCTGCTCCCCTACCCACCCGCTCCCACATCTTGGCCCTGGCGTTCCCCTGTACTGGGGCATATAAAGTCTGCATGATCAGGGGGCCTCTCTTCCCAATGATGGCCAACCAGGCCATCTTCTTCTATATATGAAGCTAGAGACATGAGCTCAGAGGGTACTAGTTAGTTCATGTTATTCTTCCACCTATAGGGTTGAAGACCCCTTCAGCTCCTTGGGTACTTTCTCTAGCTCCTTCCTTGGGAGTCCTGTGTTCCATCTAATAGCTGACTGTGAGCATCCACTTCCGTGTTTGCCAGGCACTGGTATAGTCTCCCACGAGGCAGATCAGGGCCCTTTTAGCACTATCTTGCTGGCATATGCAATAGTGTCTATGTTTGGTGGCTGATCATGGGATGGATCCCTGGCAGCCGCAGTCACTGGGTCCATCCTTTGGATTCAGCTTCACACATGATCTCTGTAACTCCTTCAATGTGTACTTTGTTCTTAATTCTAGGAAGGGGTGACGTGTCCACATTTTGATCTTCCTTCTTCTTGAGTTTCATGTGTTTAGAGTTCTTGTCTTTTCATCTTCTTAGCATTGAATCCTGAAAAACAAAATCTTTTAAGAGAAAACTGGTAAAATATAGCTTATTGATGATTTTTCTTAATAAATTGTTGTTTTTCATAAATCGTATATAAGAAATCAATACTGAGCTTGAGGTCATTGACATTACTGCCTGTTTTCTTTTCTAATTTTTATAGTATTCTACTTTTATTCTCAGATCTATGATGAGCTACTTTTGGTGTATTGATTGCAAATGGGTCCAAGTTCATGCCCTTACATGTGGAGGTCTATTTGTTTCAGAAGAATTTATTTAGAATTCTTTCCTCTCCATGCTGAACAGCTTTGGGACAATTATCATGTATCATTGGATCACTGACCAAGCACATTGGTCTATTTCTGGACTTTAAAATGGTTTAATAAGAGCTAATAAGATTTTATTCCTTCGTAAAGCTTGTGTTAGTTGTTCTATTGTAGCTGCATTTTGCTTTATTTTATTTTTGTTATTTTAGAATCAGCTTGCCAAATAGAAACAATACCTACTTAGATTTGGACTAGGACATTAATGATATGGATCGATTTGAGAAGTGTCATTACCAGCATCAACTTTTCTGCGCCTTCTTCATTTTTGCACCAATTTTTATAGTTTTTATTATTGAAATCTTGGAATTTTGCTAGATCTATCTCTAAGTATTTTCTTAGGGTCAGATGCCAGGAAATTGGCATTAATTTTACATTTTAAGTTCCTGCTTTTCTTTTCCTTTCCTATTAATTAATTTATTAATTTAGTCACTTTACATCCTGACTGCAGCTCCCCCTCACCTCCCAGTCCCCCCTTACATAGCCCTCTCCCTCCCCTTTCCCTTCTCCTATGATAAGGAGGAGCATCCTTAGGTAGCAGTCCACCCTGGCACATCAAGCCTCTTTAGGACTAGGCATATATTTTCTCACCTTTTATTGAAAGTGGATTATTTTCTCACATAAGATATTTTCACTAGTACCCTCACTCTACTCTTTGCAGTTCCTCCCTACTTTCCCTCCCCTCTGTATCCATTCCCATCATATCTCTCACTAGAAAAGAATAGGCTTCTTTTCAACCAAATATAATATAATAAAATAAAGCAAAACCATCATATAAAAGTTAGACAAGGCAACCAAACAACAGGAAAAGAGTTCTAAGAGTATACAAAAAGAATCAGAGACTTGCTCATTTTATTTGATAGGAAATGAATAATCTCTGGGTAGAAAGATGATATTTAATGTTTTATTTTTTAAGTTGGGTCTGCAAGAACACTGAATAAGAATAAGGTCAAAACATAATGCAGCTTTCATTTTGATGCCTAAATACTCTTCAGATTTGTGGAAAACTATTTTTTTAATACTCAGGCAGTCCAAAATTGGATTAAAAAATAAATTTTCATTACCACTCTTTTTTCATACTGGTAATATGAAAGGTGATGCCAACGGATGTTCTGCTTATAATTAAGGAAAACTTCTGTAGCCCTTTCCTACAACTAAGAATGAAGAGCTCATGATTGTCATACCTCATATGGTTCAACTAGAGGCTATAATGATCAATAAACTCCCAGAAGCCTTAATTTGGGGGAAGGAATTAAGCAAAACAAACAAACAAACAAACAAAGCATGTATTGTACTCTTAGTTCAAAACCAAATATCTAAAAATATCATTATAGTCTAAAAGGAGCAGAGATATTTCTTTGAGACTCCCTATAGAATATTTATAAACTATTCCATTCAAATTATAGGTTCTCCATTTTATTATTAGAGAAACTTGAAATTCTTTAGTTGTGCAAAGTAAGGAAGTATTAGTGCTTGTGTTGCTTTCTGAAAAATAGAGAGGCTAAGAAAGAGTCTTTAGATGGTCCTTGCTGTTGTCATTGATGTACTTTTAATGAATAGTCTTCTAGTTAAATGGCCTTCAGTGTAACAACAGCAATACATTGCCCAGTGCCAGTTTGATCTTTTTTATTGCCACCTGTTAGTGTACTGAATTACTTGATGGGCACTGGAAAGTTAGTCACCCTTGAAATGAAAGGACAAGTGGCTAATGTGCTTCAAGCAGCCTGTGGCATGAGATGCCATCTTATTCCATGTGATTTCAGCAGATTTTTATTATCTTGCAAATTGCAGCTAGAAAAGTAGTATACATAAAAGGAGTTGAACCTGGAAATTTTCAGCATCTTTTCATCTAAAGCATGATTTGAGTGGGATAGTTAGAATGTGTGCAGAAGTTCTTGGAACACAATAAATATTTTATGAGTGAGTCTGAAACTTAACCAAATAATCAGTTGACCCAGACCTCTGACTTGGACTCCTGACCTAGACCCTTGAGACTTTGGCAAACTTCAAAGGTAATAATTGAAAGGAAAAAATAAATTACTTTTTAGATAGAGTCAACTGCTAACACAAATCATTGTCCACTAGAAGTGTTGGCTTCTGTTAGTATTCTTTCATTAACTCTTCTTTGGATGTTAACTGTTGTCTCTGTGGGTTTTCCTTTCCAGATACTATTGTTTTCAAATGTTATTACTGACAATGGGCAGTGAGAGGGTCAGGTGGGAGAGTCTTGATGGAAATGTATCATCAGGAACTGGGCAATGACAGTCATGTTTTTCAGTGAGGTAAGCATTTTGAATCCTATTTTGCTTTGTCAGGACAAAAAGTCCTATTTGTGTATTGTGTGTCTAGTCACCATGTAATCATACGATCTGGCAAAAGATATTAGGACATGTGGTATTAGTCAAAAAACCTAGTGCCGGTTCACTACCATGTTGTACCATAGAGAAGAAAAAGTAAACTTAAGAAATCATACCTCTTTAAAAAGTTTTTATTAGAAATATATATGAGAAAATATTCTATGAAAGATCTGGAGATGGCTGATCCAATATAGCTATACCTTAAAAAGTGTCTGATGTACAATAGGAGATAACTAAATGAAAGTAAATAGTCTACATAAGATCTTTTGTATTTTTGCAAGGGCTCAGTCTATGTATGGTGATTAATGAAGTTGTCTATCCTGAAACTAATAATGCACTCCTCTAACTACAAGTAGCAACCTGCTCCTCCTCCCAGCTTCACCCAGAACTCTGACTTATGGGTCTAAGGACTTACCTGCTCTGTTTTTTGGCCAGACTTTTGAGACCCTCCTTCCTCCTGAAGAAATCTTTATATAGTAGAGCAGTCACACAAAGTTCTGTGATACTGTTTGGCTCTCTTGTTCTTTGTTTGCAAAGCAAAGGTAACTCTCCTAAACTAAACAGTTTTCCATCATTTGCACTAAAATATTTTTTAGTGGCAGGTGGGCAGGCTCTGGAGTCAGAGTTATCACTGTCCAAAATGAGAGCTCACAGCTACTGGTCGTGTAACCATGAATAAAATGCTAAAATCTTTTATTTTATGTTAGTTTTCTATGGTAGCTTGAACAAGAAATTATCCCATAGGCTCAGGTATTTGAACACTTGGTCCCAGTTGACTGGAAAGTTATGAAAACTTCAGGAGCTGGAGCCTCAGTGGAGAAAGTGCATTATTGGAAATAGATTTGGGGCCTTTCCATGCTTACTCCTTTAAAAAAATGTCCTACTTCTCTTCTCCCTGGGCTCTTCTTTTCCCCTCTCTACTCCCTGTGCGGGAGTGAAATATGACTAACTAGCTTCCTGTTCCTGTTGTGATGCTTTTTCTGCAAGGATTGACTTTATCCCCTGAAGCCATAAGCCATATTAATCCTCTCTTAAGGTGTTTTTTGGTTGTGATATTTTATCACAGCAACAAAAAAGTAATATAGAAATTGGTACCAAGAGTGGGGTAACTAATACATTTCTTTTTCTATAAAATCTGTATTTGTTTTACCTACCTCACATGAAGTATGTGGGAAATTTGAGAAATTACTTATTCTCTTGTTTATTTTTGTGTTTCCTAACTTGGAGACAGTAGCACCAAGGCATAGTAAAATGTACTCTGTGACTCATCACCAAGTAAGACTTAAAGAGACTACTTCTTAAGACATTCCCATTCCCACTTTCCGGAAAAGATGAATTCATCACACCAAGTCAACAGAACCAAGCATTCCTTCTCTAAAGACTCACTACTGCTCATGCATTCTTTTTTGTTTTCTCCACTTCTCCATTAAAACATCAAAGATTTCATCACAAAACAAAATTCCATAATGACATATCACTTGGATTTCTATTAATCCAAACTGGTATTCTTGCTTCTGTACACACACACACACACACACACACACACACACACATATACACTTAAGTCCTCTTTTGTCAACATAGAAACATAAAATAGATTCTTTTTTAATTCAAATTATGTTAATTTGCTCAACACTATTCAGTAGCTCCCAAATTTTGATTGGAAGAAAAATCAAATGCTTTCCAATGTCCTCCTTGTCTCTGAATGAGTGACCTTTCCCTTATCAGCTGTACATGCTTTTATCCACAACTCCTTTTGTCTTCTTGGCTCTGCTCCAGCCTCCTAGCCTTCTTGTTATAGCTATACATATAAGTTATCTCACCTTAATGCTAATCCTTCTAAGTCCCCAAATGTGTTATGTGTGAAGGGTTGTATGAACATCAGTTCACTGCTGCATCAGATACCAGATACCTACTGCTCCATGATATCTTCCTAGGTATCCTCTTTAGGTCCCTTGTCTACTCACAGTGAAGCTTTCTATGCTTCTGTCAAGCAGCCACCATTCTGTACTCTCTAACCTGTGTACAAACTGCTTGCCTTAGAATTTTGGCAAAGGAGGCAAGAATCATTGTCTTCTTTATTCATGGTGCCTTGTTGCCTGTGCCCTGGTCTACTCACAACCCTAACCGACCTGTTCTTGGGGGTTGGGGATGGGGTGGCACAGTAAGTGACACAGACTCCAGGAGGAGGTGAGAAACATTGAAGCAAGCTCATCTGAACACTGCTGCAAGCTCCTTTAATACCCTCCACCAGTGACTCATTGGTCGCAAGAAGCATCTCTTCTAAACAGAAGTTTCTGATTGGCTGGCATTGTCAGCACCAGCAATCCTTGGTCCCTCAGGCAGTCCTCAATCAGGTCTTCCTGCAGGAGATGTCTTTGCATCTGTGTGGCCCCCAACATTTCCATAGAGGCAGTACCGCTGTTCCTGCTACAGGGCCTTTTATGCATGTTAGAGGAGATTGGCACAGATGGGGACAGCTACAAATGCTAGCTGGATATACTATTGGACATTGGTTTTATAACACATATTTCTTTTTTGTGGTTATTTCTTTTTTATTAGATATTTTCTTAATTTACATTTCAAATGCTATCCTGAAAGTTCCCTCTACCCTCCCCCGACCCTGCTCCCCTACCCACCCACTCCCACTTCTTGGCTCTGGCATTCCCCTGTATATGGGGCATATAAAGTTTGCCTTTTGCCATCTGGTAATCTCTGGATTTAGTTGTTATAGTTGTCTCTGGTCCTTCTGTGATTCTGTTAGCCTCTGTCAGCAGTCCTGGGAGTCCAGCTCTCTCCTGAGTCTCAGTGGTCAGAGCAGTCTCTGCAGGCAAGCTTTCCTCTTGCAGAGAAGGTGCACTGAGGTCTGGTGTTCAGAACTGCCTCTTGGCTAAAGATGAAGGCCCGATTCAGGGCCTGTCCCAGAAGATGTGTTACTTCTTTTGCCTGAGACTGCACACTTACAGAGACCCAGGACCCAAGTTGGCTCCCTCATGAGCTCTGGTGGGCAAAGCCCTCCCAGGCAGACACCTCTCCTCAGGCAGGAAAGGTGCCCAGATGTCTGGAGCCTAAAACTGGTTCTGTCCTAGAAGCTGTGTTGCTTCTGCAGTCTGCACTCTCACCTGCGCAGACTGATCTCTGTGGGACCTGGGACCCAAGATGGCTCCCTCACAAGCAATAGCAGGCCAAGCCCTCCTGGGTGGATACCTCTCCTCAGGCGGGGAAGGTGCCCGGATGTCTAGAGCCTGAAACTGGGTCTGTCCCAGAAGCTGTGTTGTTTCTGCAGTCTGCTTAGTCACCCTTTGCAGACTGTGAGCTGACCTGTGCAGACTGGTCTCTGAGCGACCTGGGACCCAAGATGTCTCCCTCACAAATTCTCTAACACATATTTCATACTAGAATTTAGTCTTCATATTTTACATAGTTTATTAGATTCGGTGTTCTTTCTTAGAAAGGGTATAAGACCATAATTTAGAATATCTAAATCTATGCATTAGATCATTCTGAACTACAACATTCATTTCAATATATTACAAGGACATTTATCTAAAGAAAACATATACAATTAATTGAAAAGTCCAAGACTAGAAATGACTTCCAAAAAAGAAGTCGTTCATTTTAAACTATAATGATTTTTTTCTTAAAAAACTACAATAAAGGCCTCCATGTCTAAGAATATATGTGAATGCACAGATATACCTCAAGGCAGTTTTATGAATGACTTTAATCTTCATGACACATTGTAATAATTAATATAGACAGCAAGCAAAATCATAGGACCATAGAACTTGATCTTTTTCAATAAAAATTAAAATAAGCCAGGGATGGTGGCACTTACTCACAGTCCTAGAACTTGGAAGGGTAAGGCAAGAGGATTAAAGTTTCAAAGCCAGCTAGTGTTGTAGCAAAGTTCCTGTCTCTAAATAAACAAACAAGAAAAAAAAATTTACCAAGAAAGTACATTTTTTTAAAGAAAAATGTTCCAGAAATCTAGCTTCCCTTAATTTGTAATAGTGTAAGGACTATCTTTGGAAGTGCCTTTATTGAAAAAAAAACAAAAAAAAACTCTTTGGATTTCTCTGTTATCCATAAACATATTTGTTAGTCAGTGCCTAAGTATAGTGCCAGAGCCTTTCAGGTATGGAGAACTAGTGATTTACATTATTCTTTAGCAGCTTATGGGTATTTGTAGATTAAATGACATTGACTAACTTTTCAGTATTAGATTATTCAAACTCTACTCTTAAAATTTTGCCTGAATATGCTTTCATAATTTAAATTTATAATTAGTTTTTTTCTATGTGTAAATAATGTGTGTGTGTGAGTGTGTGTGTGTGTTTGGTGGGGTATATGTGATGTAGTAAAGGTGATGCTTGAACCAAAGATCCTGCATATGTGAGGTGGGTACTTCATCACAGAAGTACAATCTAAGTTCATACCCTTTATTTATTTTTTATTTTATTTTATTTTGAGATAGGGCATCACTAAATTCTTCAATGTGGCTCTGAACTATTTTGCCTAGGCAGGCCTTGAACTAGAGATTCTCCTTAAGTATCCTGAATAATTAGGATGACAGGCATAAGCCATCACATCTAGCTTCAGTGTCGGATTTTTTTCAAAGTACTTAGATGTGACAATAACAACAATCAATAACTTTGCTCTGTGTGATCCCTGACATCCTGAGATATGCTGTTCATTCATTCATTGGGTAGCTATTGAACATTTATTGCCCAAGAACTCAGATAAAGTAGTATATAAGTCAGAAATCCTGTTCTCATGAAGTCAGTTGTCCAGATAAAGTCTTCCAACACAGTTCTCTGATTCTCAGTTCTAGGTGAAATTTTCCTCTGAAGTAGACTTGTAAAGCACACAGGTTCTCAGCTAGAGGACACTTTGTCTTTTGGGATATCTGTTAATGTCTGAACAGTCTTTTGAGGGATATCATTCATTGGGAGGGGGGTTGTGACAGTGGCCTGTAAAAATTGTCAGCCAAAAATGTTGTTAACTATCCTACAATAAACAGACCAGCTTGCCACAAGAAAGACTGGAGTGAAGACCTCCATGGTTTTCTTCCTGGCACACTGTACAAACTGAGCTTGTGAAGTTCAAACAAGGAGAAGAGCTTCTCTGTGAACATGAAACTTTTTTGAAGATTTACGTGAACTATTATTATTTTTCTTCTACAACATGGAAAATACAAGAGCAAATGTATAATTGACCTTTCCTCATTTTTGGTATCTCCACTATGCTTTGAAAAGACAAAGTGAAGATGCCTTTAGTTCTACTGCCAAGATACATTGTTAGAAGCAAGAATGAACCCCTCAGACTCAAACGACATGATTTGATTGAGAGTTGTTAGTAAGAACTGAGGAGTGGAAGAGTAACCTCTTCTGGTGTTTATTTGGCTGTCATGTACCAATATGGCTTTCCCCACAGAGCTCTCTCCTCTCTTTTATCTTCACACCCTTCCCACACTGATGTTTATAAGATATCTTTATTTTTCATTTTCAGAGATGAAAATGCTCCTGGTGAAAATTCTCTACAACATAGCAGATCAGGACTAGGAAGAAGACTCCTCTTTAGAAAGAATTTCAATCACATTTTAAAAACTTAGAAAAGATTTGGCTATGCTTGTAATGGCCACAAAGTGATGATATTAGTTGGCTATCCATGGTTCAGAACAAGTGCTTCTATGATTATTTTTCTAAAATGAAGCCAAATTATCTTTTGTAATCTCCAAAGCAAATATATAAGCAAACTCACATCCTTCCACACAACCTGCTTCATTGTCTTTCACCCTTTAAAATTGTTGAAATATGTTATTCCAGCATTTATAATCTGACATGAATTGTCTTGATTACATTTTAAATATTCTCATTTTTTTCTNAAAAAAAAAAAAAAAAAAGAGAGAGAGACTTGAAGCATAGAGAATTATCATTTTTCTTTCAAGTGCTTTCAAAAATTTTAGGCAAGATTTGACTTGGGAATTCCTTCCTGAGAGTATCAGTACATGTGTTTTTGGATACAGTCTTGAGGTTGTGGCTGTTGATGAGGTGTTTATCTAGAAGACTGAATCAGAAAGAAATCAGGTCTGGTGTCTTGGATTAGTGGGTAAGGTCATTTACCTCCATGTTTAACTTGAATTTAATCCCTAGAACACACATAGTGGATGTAAAAAACCAACTGCTAGTTGTTCTTTAAGTTCCACATGTGTACCACAGCACACACACACACACACACACACACACACACACACACACACACACACCAATGACAATTTCAAAGCCTATGCAACACTAGAACCATAAGGAAACTGAGAACACCAAGTAGCTCAAATAGATACAGAATATACTAAAGCAGTGTGTTGTATATCATTTATCCAAAAAAATCTAGACAACTATCTATATTTTAATTAATTTTGGAGTTGAGCTAAGTAAATACAGTCCTTTGGAGTACTGATTTGTAATATGCATCTCCATTCTTACAAAAATAACTGTCTCTATGTGTGGAGATCTTTGGGGCCCTTCAGGCTATTTTGAAATGCATCATAAGCTATTGTAGTCTACAGTTACTCTGCTGTACTGTAGATCACCAGAACAAATTCTGATAGCATTTGGTTTTCCTTTGCAAAGGACAGACTCCCAAGATGAAATAAATTCTTCTTTTAATGTCAGATAGGGAATACCCTTAGAAGGCAGCATCAGTTTCCATCATGATTGCCCTAGCCATCTGTGTCATCCTCTCTTTGAGGATAATTCTCTAAGATAAATGCACTAGTATAGCAAACCTGAGCCTGGAAGTAAAAACACATTCACACACACACAGCCATGCACACACACACCCGTAGATGATGGAAACCATCATTTTTAACACACTAAAACAAATGACTTCTCTCAAAATTCAAAAGTACTTCTGTCATTCAGCAGCCTTCCACATTACACTTAAGTTTTCAGGCTTATTCATCCTTTCAGTCTCAGCTTGAATCATGTGGCCAATCTAACACTGAATATTAGAAAAAAAGAACTAATGTCTCCCATGCTGGCCCAAATAGGTTGTCTTTTGCTTTTGATTAAAATTAATTTTATAGGTCATTCCTTACAAAACTGTTATTATATGAGATGCTATACTGTGATATAAAATAATACAATGGTTTTAGTTATGGAATTTAAATGACCAAAAGAATTCATTTTATATGATATATTTATCAGAAATTTAAACTATATACATGATTTTTTCCCTTAAAAAGAGTATAGAATTTTAGCTACAGCAAATCACATAGGCCCTCAGTGTAAATGTAAATAAAGTATACCATTCATAAAGCTCAAGCTAAATAAAAACATTTATCATTTTAATTCAGATGGAATAAAAGATAAACTGAATGGATTTTGCCAAGAATGCTGAACATTAAAGGTGTATTCTTCTACACTGTAAAGTGCTGTAGTTAGATCTACTGATTCAAATCTAAATTAAGCAACTAAAGTAAGGCTTTATTCCTAAAGATAGCATTTACCTATCTTATTGACTACAAAGAAGTTGGGCTTGAGCCTAACTAGTGTCTTCACCCCACTGACTGGTGCTCATGGTTGTATGGGGTATTCTGCTTGCTGTCAGAGGAGAAAGGTAACCACCAACTTAGTTACAAATCCTGCAATGCACAATGGTAACCATGATGTGCTGGTGCCGCAATGGCACAGATGTAGCAGGAGTAACCAATCACTCTCAGATTGGATTTAGCACTCCACGGGATGAAACCCTTGCCTGGTACTTCTCAGGTATCTGAAATATATAGGCTGTATGCCTGGGGAAAAACAAAATATTATTGTTCTACCAAAAAATATAGCAATAAAATGACTCCCAAAGTCATGCTGCTCTACCCACAGATCAGTGCCTCTCTCAGCAACCATCAGAGAAGCTTCTCCTGCAGTAGATGAGAACCAACACAAGGACCCACAACTGGACAAGGTGCAAAGAATGAGAGACTTTGTAACAGTAATTTCTAAATGGAATGTCTTCATCTAACTCCTTCCACCAGTGCTCAGGGTGTGCTATGCCAACGAGGAAGCAGAAAGATTATAAAAGCAAGAGAAGATAGATGATACCAGGGAATTAGACATAGTAGCAGTGACAAACATATGAAGTCATAGAGGTGGTGGCAGTATGCACTGGGCCTGCACAGATTCAAGTCAGACAGGGTCTCATTGCTGAGAGGATGAAGTAGACATAGCTCCCATCCCTATCCAAGAAGCTATCTCCAATGGGCATCCACTTGCTAAGCAAATATGAGTTTTCTCTAAATGGAGTCTTATTGGGTAGATGAACCACAATTAAGGTAGTTCCCAAGCTCAGCAATAGATGGTTCACACAAAAGGAACTCAATGGTATTTTTGTAAGCTTTTTGTCTTATGTATTGCTTTGTTTGAACATTTTTTTGTCTTGTTGGTCTTTTCATCTATATTATGGTTTCAAATTTTCTGATTTTATGGGCTTCAAGTATGTACATGTGTGTGTTATTTTTTTCTGATTTGCTTATTTTTTTGCATGTCTGTCTGTTTTCTGAAGGGCGTCAAGTTGAATGGGTTAAGGACATGGAGAGGATCTTGGAGGGGATGGAAAGGGAAACTATGATCAGAATATATCGTCTAGTTTTTCTTTTCAATAAAAATTAGTTTGTAAGCGCTCCATAGCGTCAGTAATAGTGTTGGGTCTTGAGAGGGTGGACTGGGAGGGGAATAAAATCTGGAGTGTAAATAAGTAAGTAAGTAAATAGATAATAATAAAAGATTAAAGAAGAAAAACTCAAGAAAAAATTCGTTTGTAATAAAATACCATTTCAAAAAGCTTTTTGATTTTGGCAAAGACAAAACTTTTTCCTTCTGCTTCCAGTTTGGCCATATCGCCCCCAGCCACTCTTATATTCATGGTTTTGAGCAGAATCCCTGCTGAGGGAGTCCAATACCCTGTGAAAAGGGTCGCAGTACAGAAAACCTCTAGTCATGATGTTCTGTATACTTGACCAGAAGTCTTTTCTAGTTTTGTCTTCAATATCATCTCTTCTCAGCTCCCAATTATTGCTCTTTTCCAAATATTTCTCAGGCTTCTAGCTATCAAGGCCTTTTGTCAATCATACCATCTAGAATATTCTGTCACCATCTTCTCTACTTATGTAGTAATCCTACTTAGCTCCATGGACCCAATTAATGTCACACCGCCTACAAACTCTTACATAAAGTTTTGGTCTTCTCGATTTGCTTTTTGTTTCTGTTAAATTCTGTGGCATGGGTGAATGACTTGCGAATATTTATCCAATTAAACATAATAATCTTTTCTCTTGTTTCCCACTCCCTATGATATGAGCTCTTACATAGTCTTATACAGCTCTTCATGCTAATATAATATTGACTGTTATAAAAACACCAATGAACCAAAGATATCTGTTAGCTACTTGATATTAATCAGATAGTAATCAATACTTTATTCTCAAACTTCTTGAAGTCCAAGTTCTTCCCTCAGTCCTAAGATACAGCTTGAGTTGAATCTCATTTTTCTCAAGGAACAACCCTGCAGAATACTTCAGTTGCTTAAGATTACCTCTACAGTCTTCCATTCCAATTAATTTTCCCAGAAGTAAGGAAGTTGTTTTTAATGAAAGATCAAGAGAAACACCCCAAATGCACCATTTTACTGTGAGAAACACAATGTCATAGGAAGAGACTATTTTTTAAAGCTCTTAACAGAGACCCTGATATTTAGGCCAGTTTTTAAAAATATAATTAAAAGGCTAGGAGACAGCTCAATAACTCATGAATATTTAACAGGACTTTCATTAAAGCTAACATCATCAAGAAATCCTGTCATACTTGAAGCATACCTGTGAAAATAATATATAAGATCCAAATATGAACTGTCAGAGAGCTGTTTGATGTAAGTCATGTATTTGAACATTAATTCAGATTATTCCTGTTAGCAATCATTAGTAGAGCCAATCAAGGTACCTGATAAGTATAGTCTTGTTCTTGGCTTAAATAGACATGTTTCCAGGGGATGAATAATTGAATATAGGGAAATATAAGATAGCGCATTTTGGGCATATAATGTGGCTGTGAAATCATTAGTGCCTTTGGACCTGACCTTAACATTGACAAAGGTCTTAATCTGGAAGCCATGTCCTGAGAAAGAAGAACGGGGAAAATGCTTTTCACCTTGTTGCTATTGTAGCACATGTAGGACTAGGTCCATGCTTTCATTCTCTCCTGGCTTCCTATGGCTGAATATCCATCAATGATCTAAGTACCATGTGCAGCTTTTTAAAAATAAGATTTCCTCTTTCATTAACTGTATCTCTTTCTTGACTGCAGAAGCTCCACATCAGTGAGATTTAGATTCCTAAGTCTAAGCCCTTTCAAGTTTTATCTTGAAGGTCTCCAGTAGACTGTCATTAACATAGTAGAGTATAGGAGATATGATTGTGGTAAGGCTGCCGTAGGCCCACTCGCCTCTTAGAGATCCTTTTGCTTGGTCAAACAATCCCTTCTTTATTCACTATTCCATAAAATCTTCTTAAAATACAATTCAACAATATGATACACTAAAAGAAGAGGGCCAGATTTTATTTGATGGTTTCAATAAATGAGGAAAACATAGTGAATGAGGGAGACAATTTAGGAAATAGAGGAATTATTACCTTAGTTATATCTTTGTGTCCTCTTAGGTTGAGCTTAAATTTTATTTTATTCTTTCTGATAATCTGGTCCAAACACTGTATCTCATTATGAAACACTGATTTATGTTTAGTTAACAGCAGAGTTTATGCTGTACTTAATAGTAACTAAAACTGAAGACCTTTGAGCAAACTCCAAAATGTTTTGTAACAGTGAATATTACAACATTATACTTAAAACAGCAAAAATTAATAATTTTCATAAGACAGTTTTTCTTTACAATGTCAAGGAAACTGAGTGGGAGTGAGTGAACAGTTGGATGGAGCTGGTTCACCACTCTTTTTATTGATAGATTTGTAAGGATGATACATTTCTCTTATCTCCCATTTCTAGTTTGGATAATGAAAGTTATGTTTATTAAACTCTCTTGTTTGCAACATGAAGCTAAACTAACAAGCTGAAAGTAGACTGGGCACTCCAAGCCAACTTGCTGAGAGTCAGCTGTGAAGTGCTATGGGAAACAGGGGAGCCCTGTGAAGCATCAGTCTCACAGCCCCGAAATGCCAAAGGCTTTTGTGCTATGGATGGGAGCCATCTTGCTTCCTAGTGTCCTGGTAGAAGTTGCTCTTCACAGATCTCAAGTTCATGAGCCAATTGTTCTGTTCTTTCTCTACCCACTTGCTCTGTCCCTTTCACTTCCTTATTTATCTTTCCCCCCTTTCACCATTTTCCATGGTTTGCACAATTATCAAGGAGAAAAGAAGTGGTTGAACCTTCTATAAGTAAACCCTAATATAAGATACAAAATAAATATATGAAGAGAAAGTAATTTTATCTTAATACAGTGACCTTTAATAGTGCCCAGTCTATAGACTATTTATCAAAATTATCCCTAACTGTATCTATTAATATATTCCAAGCAGCCAATAATGTTAAAGTACCCATCAATGTGAACTAATTGGAATTGTGAGGTCGTTCATCTGGAATAATGAAGTGTAAAATACCTTAGAAAGAACCAGCAGGAACTCTCTTTTTTTTTCAATTTTTATTAGATATTTTATTGATTTACATTTCAAATGTTATCCCGAAAATCCTCTAAACCCTCCCCCTGCCCTGCTCCCCTACTCACCCACTCCCACTTCTTGGCCCTAGCGTTCCTCTGTACTGTGGCATATAAAGTTTGCATGACCAAGGGGCCTCTCTTCCCAATGATGGCCGACTAGCCCATCTTCTGCTACATATGCAGCTAGAGACACAAGCTCTGGAGGTACTGGTTAGTTCATATTGTTGTTCTATCAATAGAGATGCAGACCCCTTCAGCTCCTTGGGTACTTTCTCTAGCTCCTCCATTGGGGGCCCTGTGTTCCATCCTATAGATGACTGTGAGCATCTACTTCTGTATTTGCCAGGCATTAGCATAGCCTCTCACGAGACAGCTATATCAGGTTCCTTTCAGCAAAATCTTGCTGGCATGTGCAATAGTGGCTGTGTTTGGTGGCTGATTATGGGATGGATCCCTGGGTAGGGTAGTCTCTGGATGGTCCATCCTTTTATCTTAGCTCCAAACTTTGTTTCTGTAACTTCTTCCATGGGTATTTTGTTCCCTATTCTAAGGAGGAATGAAGTATGCACATGCTGGTCTTCCTTCTTCTTGATTTTCTTGTGTTTTGCAAATTGTATCTCTTAATGAAGCAGAACTATTATTTGTGCCTTTGTAGTAGGCATTATGACCCCTTGGACTGCTGGCTGAAAAGAAATTATTGAGTTACAGTCCTTTTGACTTTTGCTTCACTGGTAGATTTGGGACTTATAAATTTTGTTATTAGCATATATTACATAATAATGAGTCTCATTATGACATTCTCATACATGTATATAATGTATTTTGAACATGTTTCCCCACCATTATCCTCTGTCATCCCTTCCAGTCCTGCTGAACTCTTCCCTCTTAACATATGTCCCTTCTAACTCCATGTCTAATCTTTTTTAATTCAATTAGAGTTGTATTGGAACATGGGTAAATTATTTACAGGCTCATGGTCATCTAACCAATGGCTACACCACTAAAGAAATTGTCTCTCCCTCCCAAGCAACCATTAACTGCCTATAAGTCTTCAGGGAGTGATGAAGCCTCAGGACTCCCTCCCAACTCTCTGACAGGAAGTTGGCAAGGCTAATCTTGCAGGTCTTGTGTAGATAACAATTTTTTTCTGGCCACTTAATACACAGTTATTCTCTATAGTTTATCAGTGATGAGTCTCTGCAATTATTATTGACTGCAACAAAAAGACATTGTCTGATCAAAGCTAATTATAGCATCAGTCTCTGAACATAAACACAGTTATTTGTGAGGCAATTTGATGTCCACATTATGTACACTTGGCATAACAGCAGCAGTAGCTTCCCACAGAGAGATCATGACTTCCCCAGCCATGGGAGAAGTGAATTCTTCTGTAGAGCAGGCCTTGGATCTGTTAAGAAATCAATCTGTTATCCTTATAACAGACTGTATCTCTTATATCTGTCATCTATTTATCTATCATACATGAGTTATATATAATATGATTATATATATACATATATTACACACATGTATATATACATATGTACATACGTGTGTATATAGATATAGATATAGATATAGATATAGATATAGATATATAGATATATAGATATTCATGTCCATATCTTGCAAAGCTTAGGGAATATAGTGGAAGGGGTGTCAGAATTTAGGAACCACAAGAAACAGTACTATAGGATTCTGTTTCTAGGCATGACATGGGTGTTGTACTCTTGTACTCATAGCAGCTATGATTATCTGAACATGTAGTTTTGATAGGCAACCAGTAACAAGAGCAGTGAGTCACTGTTTTGGGAACCTCAGAGGCCTCCCTGATGAGTAACACATAGGGAGCTAACCAAAACTCTGGCTCTATTTCCCTTATAATAACCTACATCTTGTGGCAGCATGATGGAGTGCCTCCATATATCAGACCTCTTTCTGTTTTAGTTTTATTGGTTTATCAAGTAACAGATTTTGATGGCATTTTCATAAACATTAATTTTGATTAGCCTCCAATATGTACTCTTAGCATTTTTGTAAAACATCAGCTATATTTTCACAGGCATCTTTTTGGATCCTCTATTCTAGACTATTGAGCCACACGTCTGTCTTTTATCAATACTGTGATATTTTGGTTACTATGAATTTGTAGTATAACTTGGTGACACCTATAGTGTTGAATTTTTGTTCAGGGTTTATTTGGTTATCCATGTGTGTATTCTAGTATTCGTCCTACTTATGTGAAGAACAACATTCAAATTCAGATTGCATTGAATTTGGGCATTGCTTTGGTAGTTACAATATTAGATCTTCTAAGCCATGAGCATGAGAGATCTTTTCTATTTTTATTAATTTTTTTCATATAATATATTCTGATATTGTGCCTCTCATATCTTCTTTCTAGATCTTCCTACCTCCCCACATTTTTCCACTTCCTTACTTATTCAACTCCAGCCTTCTTTCTCTCTCTGTCTTTAGAAAACAAACAGGTAAATTTGAAGAAAGAAAGAAGAAAGAAAGAAGCAAGAAAGAAAGAAAGAAAGAAAGAAAGAAAGAAAGAAAGAAAGAAAGAAAGAAAGAAAGAAAGGAAGAAAGATCATAAGAAACTTGTACACAAAGAGACCACACACACACACACACACACACACACACACACTCCCACACTCCCATTCATGTGTATGCATGCACACACCCATACTTATGTACTAAAATAAAATAAAATAATTGAGCCAAACATAAAAGCATAAAACCAGAAACCAGAATATGCCATTTCTCAGTGTCTTTCCTCTGAGTTCCTGGTTAGATTAAAACAAAGTTTAGAGGTTTGTTTGCTTGCTTGTTTTACGGGTATTATGAATTGAAGTGAATACTTTTCTCGACTTGTTTCTTAGAATATTTGTTACTGACAAATAAGAAAGTCACTGATTTTGCACATTATGTATCCCAATACTTTATTGAAGTAAAATTGTTTTCCATCAGTCTTTGGATCTCATACATAAAATCATAATGTATGAAAATAAGGAACTTTACTTTGTTCTTTTCATTCCCTTCTCTTCTTATTGCCCTAGATAAGACTTCTAGCACTATATCGAGAGTGGTAGATGTAGTGAACGACTTGCTTCATTTCTCATCTTGTAGAAATGCCTTGATTGTTTTTTTTTCTCCATGTGCCACATAAAGACTTTCTTATATGGAGAAACATTCTGTTCCAAGTCTCCTTATAGATTTTATCATGAAAGGATGTTGGACTTTATCGAAGCCTTTTCCACATCTATTTAGATGATCCAGTGGCCTCTTGTCCTTGAATGCATGTGTTTGATATCTTACATTTGCTTATTTGCATATGTGGCACCATGCTGACATCCTGTGGAATGAGGTCAGCTTGATCATGGTGACTAATTGTATCTTTTTGGTGAATTATGTTTTTAATTTAAAGATCTTGTTTTAAATGTGCATGCATGTGTGTGTATGTGTGAGTGCATGTATGTGCATATGAGCATGCATTCACACATGCAAAAGAATGTATATACCAACAGATGCAAGGAAAAGGTGTCAGATACCCTGGGGAAGGAGACACAGGCAGTAATAAACCACCTGGCATGGGTTCTGGAAATTAAACTCGGTCCTCTGCCAGACCAGTGTGTATTCTTAACTACTGAGTGGTCTCTCCAGGTATGGATGTGTTCTTGAATTACATTTTTAAGTATTTTATTAAGAACGTTTACATTTTCATCAAAGAGATTAATTTGCAATTTTCATTTTGTTTTTTGTTGATCTAGTTTTAGTGTAATGGTAGAAGTATCAGACATGAGAAATAGCTAACATGTTCACAAGACTTTGTCATGAGTCTCTTAGCATTCCTTCACAGTCTTAGAATTCTCACTGATGGAAATTCCGTGAGCTAGGTTTGTTTCTTATATATGTATTGTAGGTACCATATTGCCACAATTACTTTTTTTTTAGTTAAAAATGAGAACTTGGATATTCCTTGTCTCATAATGTACAGTAGAGGCTCTTTTCTTCTTTTATATTTTATCTATCATTTAAAATTTTTTTATTTAATTTTATTTATATATTTTGTTTTTTCTCTTTTTTTCACTCTGTGAATTTTACACATATATATTATGGCTTCCCATATAGTGTTTTCATTGGATTCCTGAGTGTGCAAACAAGCGAGCCTCTCTTTTGTGTGTGCCTTCTCTTTGGGTGTTTTCTTCTGTTGTTGGTTTTTTTCAAATTCCGATGTGATAGTTTTTGTTTTATCTTATCGTATTTTATTATTAGCCATAGAAGCCTGGTAATTTTCTCATATGAGACAGAAAGAAGGTAGATCCAGGTGATAGGGGACATGGAAAGAAACTGGGAGGAATTAGGGAAAGGCAAACTGTAATCAGAATATATTATGTGAAAAAAAACTACTATTAATAAAAGCAAAAGAATGAGAATTTGAAATACATAGCCTTAGAAAATACATAGCCTTAGCAGAGTAATGTCAGCTAAAAGGCCAGATAAGGGACTATGGTTTTTATTGTGAATCTATCTGGACTCTTTTATTTAAAACAAATTTATAATTCTAGCTAGCCCATATAAAAGATACACAATCCAGGTATTTTATTTAAAAGCCATAAGCCTAGATTTGGCAGGTTTTGAGCTATTCTAACTTATGAAGTGCCTTGCTACTTGCTGTTTTTCCTGGCCATACACTCATAGTTCATTTCCACTCATGGCAATCTCCTTCACTTCACCTCCTTTCTTTTTCTTCTTCTTCTTCTTCTTCTTCTTCTTCTTCTTCTTCTTCTTCTTCTTCTTCTTCTTCTTCTTCTTCTTCTTCTTCTTCTTCTTCTTCTTCTTCTTCTTCTTCTTCTTCTCCCTCTACCTGCAACCCCTCAATTGATCCTCAAGTCCCACTTTCCTCCCTCCACTTGCCCAATCACAGGCTCTAACATTGTATTGACCAGTTACATTGGGGAGCAAGGTTCTCATGGTGTCACTTGGTGTACATGGGAATATGCTCCTGGTGTGGGGGCAAGGAAGGAACTACATTCTGAGAGCCAGCATTTAGCACTAGAAAAGCAGCACCAGACCAAACCACTACAACTTTGAAATAAGCATATGATTTTAAGTTAAAGAAATATAATATGTAGTGTTTCCTAGAAGCACAGTGTGACCTATAATATAATTAGTGCTGAAAAGCACTTGGCTTTAGAGATAATTAATTTCTTTATCAAAAGTTTGTGAATACCTGGGGCTGGAGGAAATGGCACACTGAATAATGTGCTTACTATATGAGCATGAGACCTTTAGTTCAAATCTATGGTACCCATGTTAAATTGAACACAGTGATTTGTCTCTATAATCCTAGTGCTTATACAACAGCATTAGAGATGTAGATGTGAGTTCTCTGAAGGTCATGAGTCATTTAGCCTGGGGTATGCAAAAGTGATGTATATAGAGGTAGTATATCTACAGGTGGTTGTCCTCTGAATCCACATGCTATAGCAAACATGCATACACTCACACCTCTGAGTGTGCACGTGCATGCATGCACACACACACACACACACACACACACACACACACGAGCACACATTTAATACACAAATACATTTAAAAGATTTCTAAAAATTATAATTAGTAGAGATTTGTCAAAAATGTATTTGAATACAGATGTACATTTTTAAAATGTTAATTTTTTTACACTGATAGTTAAAGTTGCCTGGATTTATGAAGTTTTAAAATATATGTATGTTATGGAATGACTATATCTAGTTAATTAACATATATATTGACTCATTATCATTTATATGAGGAGAACAATTAGTATGCATATTTTTAACATATTTCCTTGACACCTTAGGAGCCATCAAGTAGAGAGAACCACAAAAGAAACTCCTTGTAACATGTTGTAGTAAAAACACAAAATAAAAAAAAAAAAGGATATTGGAAGTATCAAGAGAGTAGGGCCAATTTACAAAGACAGGCCCATTAGAATTATAGCTGATTACTGCTTTGAACCTTTCAAACCAGAAAAATGTATTCAAAATTCTGAAAGATCACTACTTAAAATTCACATTATTATACTTAGTAAAGCTTTCTCCTATACGTGAAGGAGAATAAGAAAAACTTCCATCAGAAAAATGAACTGAAAAAAATTATGCGCATCAATCCAGGTCTACAAAGGATGCTGGGAGGAACAATTCAGACTAAAGAGAAAAACAATTAGTACACAGAAGAGGCTGGGGGCAGGGAGTGGGGGTATGTACTAGGACAGTCAACCAAAGGAGTCAAAGGAAACAACACAAAGTCAACAACATGACACAAATAAATGCAAATCTGCAAATAATATCTCTGAGTAGTAACGGTCTCAATTTCTCAAAACAAACAAACAAACACCACACACACAGACCAGCAGACTGTATTAGAGAATAGGACCCCCTCCCAGAAACACATTTTACTATGAGGGATAGATACTATCATAGGACAAAGGGGTGGAAAAGTGTTCTTGGAGCAAATAGGGCTAGGAAACAAGACTACATAGTGATTCTGATGTCTAGTAGTATAGACTTCAGACTAAATCTAATCAGATATGCTAAGGGACATCACTTCATACTCAGAGAGCAAGCCATCAAGAAGAGTACATTTCTTTTTCTTTTTTTTTTTTTACTATAAATTATCACACTTTATTTAATGTTAAGTATATTCATATTTGTAGTTTTTTTTCAACTTTTATTAGATATTTTCTTCATTTACATTTCAAGTGTTATCCAGAAAGTTCCCTATATCCTCCCCCCTCCCGGCCCTGCTCCCCTACCCACCCGCTCCCACCCCTTGGCCCCGGCGTTCCCCTGTATTGGGGCATATAAAGTCTGCATAACCAAGGGGCCTCTCTTCCCACTGATGGTCAACTAGGCCATCATCTTCTATATATGCAGCTAGAGACACGAGCCCAGGGGGTACTAGTTAGTTCATGGTTATTCTTCCACCTATAGGGTTGAAGACCCCTTCAGCTCCTTGNCTCCATTGTATAGATATACCAAATTTTTTGTATCCATTCCTCTGTTGAGGGACATCTGGGTTCTTTCCAGTTTCTGGCTATTATGAATAAGGCTGCTATGAACATAGTGGAACATGTGTCCTTGTTGCCAGATGGAATATCTTCTGGATATATGCCCAGTAGAGGTATTGCAGGATCTTCTGGTAGTACTATGTCCAATGAAGAGTACATTTCTAAACATGCACCAAACATAAGTATACACAATTTTATGAAACAAACACAAATAGATTTAAAACTACAGGTCAACTCCAACACAACTATTGTGGGTGATCTCAGCACCTCATTATCATCAACACACATGTCATCTAGACAAATATAAATGCAGGACTACTAGAGATAAATGACACCATAAATCAAGAGGCCCTAACAGATATCTACAGAACATTCTACTCAAACACTAGAGAATATACATTTTTTCCAGAAGTTTGTAGAACTTTTTAAAAACCAATCACATATTAAGACACAAAACATGTCTTAATAAGTAAAAAAATAATTTAAAGCTTTATATTCTATTTGACTACATTGGAATAATGCTGAATATTATTGGCAATAGAAACAGCAAAAAGTATACAAACTCCCAGAAACTAAATGATACACACTGAATTGGTAATTGAGTTAAAGAAGAAATTAAGGAGATCTTGGAACTGGAAAAAACATCATAATATACTAAAAGTAATGGGATATAATGTTGACAGCACTAATGGGAAAGTATATGGCCTTAGATGGCTGTTTCAAAAATTAATAAAAAGGATAAAGCTAAAGTTTTGCAGAAATCTGAACAAACCAAACCCTAAAGAAGTAGAAAGGAAGAAATTAGATCAGGATGGAAATAAGTGAAATACAAAACTGTAAGTTTTTAAAGAAGTTTTGATGTGTATGAGTAATTTTCTGCATGTATATCTGTGTACAATGTCCCTACCTGCTGAGTATAAAAGAAGGCATTGGATCCTCTGGATCTAGGACTACAGATAGTTGTCCTATGGGTGCTGAGAACTGAACCTAGGTCCTCTGGAAGAATAGCAAGTGCTCTTCTTCCTTAAAAAATTACAAAGAATCAATGAAATCAAGAATTGGTTCTTTGAAAGATTAAGATTGACAATCCTTAGCACTGTGATGGTTTGTATATGCTTGGGCCACGTTGGAGTAGGTGTGTCAATGTGGGTGTGGGCTTTAAAATCCTAGTCCTAGCTGCCTGAAAGTGAGTATTCTGGTAGCAGCCTTCAGGTGAAGATGTAGAACTCTCAGCTCCTCCTGCACCATGCCGCCTGAATGCTGCCGTGTTCCTGCCTTGAGGATAATAGACTGAACCTCTGAACCTGTAAACCTCAATTAAATGTTGTCATTTGTAAGACTTGCATTGGTCATGGCATCTGTTCACAGCAGTAAAACCCTAACTAATACAGCCACATTAACTGATTTTTTTTAAACCTAGAGATTAAAATAGAAGCATTTTTACAGATAAGAGTGAAATTCAGAAAATGGTAAAGACATGCTTTGAAAACCCACATTCAGCTACATTAGAAAGTCTAAAAGATTCATGAATTTCTAAATATATATGAATGACTAAAATTAAAACAGGATGAATAGATAGTTTAAACATATCTATAAAATGATATTGGAGCTATACTTTACTTTAAAAAAAAATATCTCCCAGCTCAAAAGAGCAGAAACTGGTGGATTCACTGCAAAATTCTATCACACATTCAAAAAAGAATCACCTAATACTAATGAAATTATGACATAAGTTTTAAAGAAAAAAACAACAAAAAACAAAAAAGCAGATTTCTCCCAAACTTTCTTTGAGAACTAGTAATACCCAAATAGAAATAAACACACATATGCATATGCATATGGGCACACACACAGAATGGAGAAAAAGACAACAAAAGAAAATTACAGAAAGTTTTCCCTGGAGAGCATAGATGCAGTGATTCTCAATAAAACACAAACTGAATCCAAGATAACATGAAAGAGATCATCATGACCAGACTTATTTCATTATAGAAATATAAAGATGAGTCTACATAAATAAATATATAAATAATTGTAATCTATCACACAAATGTACTAAAAATCAGAACTCATATGGTCCCTTAAATAGATTCTGAAGATGCATTTGACAAATGCAACAGTCTTTCGTGATAAAAGACTTGGAGAGGCTAGGGACAAAGGAAATATACCACAGCCTAATAATGGCTATGATAAACCTACAGCCCACATCATACTAAATGGAGTAGAAATAAGGTATTTTAGCAAATTGAAGGACAAAATATGGATATCTCCTCTTTCCACTTTCATTTAATATAGTGAATAAAGCCTTAGCTAGAGTGATAAAGAGGATACAAATAGAAAAGGAAGGCATCAAAATATCCTTATTTACCAATGAAAAGATTCTGTACATGAGAGATCCTAAAGATTTTCCTAAATGTCTCTTAATTTATAATCATTTTCAGTAATGTCATGATGAAACACTAACACACACACACACACACACACACACACACACACACACACACACACCAGCCATCCTCTATACAAGTGGCACGCATATGAGAAAGAAAATCAGGGGATCAATCCCTTTTACAATACTTAAACATGAAATACTTAGGAATAAACCTAGGCAAGGAAATGAAAGATTTCTATAGTAAAAGATTAAAGACCCTGAAGAAACTGAGAGAGACCCTGAAAGATGGGAAGTCTGTCCACATCCATGGACTGGAAAAATTGATATTGTGAAAATGACCACCCTAACCAAAAGCAATTTGCAGATTCTGTCCAGTCACAATCAAAATTCTAGGAACATTTCTTCAAAGCCACAGAAGAAAAGCTTAAAACTTGTAAACCAGAGACACTGAAACTTATAGAGGAGAAAGTGGGGAAAAGCCTCGAAGATATGGGCACTGGAGAAAAATTCCTGAATAGAACAGCAATGGCTTGTGCTGTAAGAGCGAGAATTGACAAATGGGACCTCATAAAGTTGCAAAGCTTCTGTAAGGCAAAAGATACTATCAACAAGACAAAAGGTCCACCAACAGATTGGGAAAGGATCTTTACCAATCCTAAATCAGATAGGGGACTGAAATCCAATATATATAAAGAACTCAAGAAGGTGGACACCAGAAAATCAAATATCCCCATTAAAAAGTGGGGCACAGAGTTAAACAAAGAATTCTCAACTGAGGAATACCGAATGGCTGAGAAGCACCTGAAAAAATGTTCAACATCCTTAATCATCAGGGAAATGCAAATCAAAACAACCCTGAGATTCCNTACAGAGATCATGTGTGAAGCTGAATCAAAAGGATGGACCAACCAGTGACGGCGGCTGCCAGGGATCCCTCCCATAATCAGCCACCAAAATAAACACTATAGCATATGCCAGCAAGATAATGCTGAAAGGGACCTGATATAGCTGTCTTGTGGGAGGCTATACCAGTGCCTGGTAAACACAGAAGTAGATGCTCACAGTTAGCTATTAGTTGGAACACAGGACTCCCAAGGTAGGAGCTAGAGAAAGTACCCAAGGAGCGGAAGGGGTCTTCAACCCTCTAGGTGGAAGAGTAACATGAACTAACTAGTTCCCTCTGTGCTCATGTCTCTAGCTGCATATATGGAAGAAGATGGCCTAGTTGGCCATCATTGGGAGGAGAGGCCCTTTGGCCATACAGACTCTATATGCCCCAGAACAGGGGAATGCCAGGGCCATTACATGGGAGGGGGTGGGTAGGGGAGCAGGGCAGGGACGCGGGAGGGTAAGGGAAAATTTCTGGATAACATGTGAAATGTAAATGAAGAAAATATCTAATAAAGAGGAAAAAAAACATAAAAAAAAAAACTTGTATGGGGAACCAATATGGGGAGGAGGGGGACTGTGAGGCCTCAACCCTACACAAAGAACTACTGAGAACTAAGGAGCACTGAGAACAGGAGAAATAAATCTCTTTCAGGGAAAAGTGCACCTATTGGTTATCCAATTCCAAGTGTTAAGCCCTGACAACATACATACAAGTAACATTATACAGACTGAGTAGATTGTATTTACAAATTTATATGTGTATGCCATTCCTGATTGAAAAAAAAAAAAACAGCACCAAGAAGATGTAGATTAAGATTACCTTCAAATGCTTCTCACTACAGTCAGAATGGCCATTATCAAGAATACAAATAGTAATATAAATAGTGACAAGATTGTAAGGATAGTTATAAACTAGTGCATGAACTATGGAGTCAATACTGAGGATCCTCTTAAACACTAGAAATAGAACTACAATAAGACTTAGCTATAACTCTGCTGGCCACATAGTCAAATGAATCTACATTTTATTAAAGAAATACTTGCAAACCCATATTTGATGTTCTATTCACAATAACTGGGAAACAGAATCAGTGTAGATTTCCATCAGCAGATGAAAAAAATATCAAAGATATCTACAATAGAACTTTAGTCAATAGAAAGGGGAAATGAGATTTGCAGGTAAATGAATGAAATTGGGGCAAATTATACTGAGTCACTCAGGCTAAAAAGAAAACTTCCACGTGACCTTTTTCATGTGCAGATCCTGGCTTTATCTCTTAGGTTTTTAATGACAAAGGACTCATAGAAACCATGAAACTAGAAAGGGGTCACTCTGACAGGATGTTTAAGTATTATGGGATAGAAGAACATAGGTGAAATAAAAAGTCTGAAGGAGGGACATGTGGGAGAAAGGACTAAACTGGGAAGGGGTTAGAGGAAAGGAGGAGGATGACAGAGCAGGTGGTGGGGAGGGTTAGCAAAAACAGAAGCAGGGATGTTAAACAGCCATATGGAAACCTGCATTCTAACCCAGTTAAAGACATTTTAAAAATAAGAGTTTAGAGGAACATACAAGTATAACTAGATTATATTGCTCCTACAAGCATCAAGATGCTAAAAAAGAATTCTTGTGCCACAACTGAACTCACAGAGGCTGTGGCACATATACAGGCTTGCACAGGTTCAAGCCAGACATGGTCCCAGTGCTAAAAGAGGGAGGTAGACATGGGCTTTCATCCCTACCAAGAAACTATCTGCCATTGACAACCACTTACAAAGGAAAACTTAATTTTCTATAATAGAGTCTTAACTATTATATAAACCATACTTAAGGGTATTTCCATATGCCTATCAGTAGATGGCCATTTCAACACAAAAAGAACTAATGGTATTTCTGAAGATGTTTTGTCCCATTTTTTTGTGTCTTATTATATTTTTACAGGTTTTCCTCCTCCTCTTCCTCCTTTAAATTGTTCCATTTCTTTTTCTCTCTCTTGTTTACTTTTCTAAAGAGAAAGAAAGGAATTTGGGTGTTGTGTAGGCTGGCAGGTGGAGAAGGTCTAGCAGGATTTTTGCAATGAGAAACGGTGATTAGAATATTGTATAAATTTTTTAAAAAGAAAGAAATAGAAAAGTAAAGCCAGCTAAAGAGATGGAAAACCATCTCTTTTAATTTGCTAATTAGGAATATGCCAATATCTGTCTTATTCCTGCTTGGAAAAAGATACTAAATTTGTGTGGGTATCAATTCCCCATCTATAATATGGGGTGATGGTGTTGAAAATAGTGATAACTGTCCTGAATCACTTAAGGTGTTGTTTCAAAGATAAAGTGAAATGTCTTAGTTAGGGTTTTACTGCTGTAAACAGACATCATGATCAAGGCAAGTCTTATAAAAAACAACATTTACTTGGGGCTGGCTTACAGGTTCAGAGGTTCAGTCCAATATCATCAAGGTTGGAGCATGGCAGTATCCAGACTGGCATGGCGCAGGCAGAGCTGAGAGCTCTACATCTTCATCCAAAGGCTGCTAATGGAAGATTGACTTCCAGGCAACTAGGGTGAGGATCTCATGCCCACACTCACAGTGACACACCTATTCCAACCAGGTCACACCTATTCCAACAAGGCCACACCTCCAAATGGTGCCACTCCCTGGTCCAAGAATATACAAACCATAACATTCCACGCTCTGGATCCCATAGACTTGTTAAAACACATGAGTTTATGGGGGACCATACTTAAACATAGCATAATGCAAAATGCATTTAGTCCAACTTTCAAATTCCTCATAGTATATAGCAGTCTCAACAATGTTAAAAGTCCAAAAGTTCAAGGTCTCTTCTGAGATTCTTCCAATCACTTAACTGTAATCCCCAAAGAAAGACAGGAAACCAGCTGGGCAAATTCTAAACTCTGCATCTCCATGGCTGATGTCAAAGCAGTCTTCAGATCTCCACTCCTTTTTCATTTTTGTTGACTGCAACAAACTGCTTTCTCCTGGCCTGGTTCCACTCCCTGCTAGCAGCCTTTCTCAGCATGTATCCCATGGCTCTGGCATCTTTAACATATTTGAGTCTCCAAGGCAATTTCAATGTTACAGCTTCTTGTTTCAGTGTCTGGGATTCCACTTGATCTTTTGGACTCCTCCTAAGGGCTGGCATCACTTCTCCAGCTCTGCCCTCTGTAGTACTCTAAGCTTAGGTTGATCCACTCCACTACAGCTTCTGTTCTTGGTGATCATCCCATGGTACTGACATCTCCAACACTGGGGGGGAGGGGTTCTACTTCAACTAGGCTTCATCAATAGCCTCTCATAGGCTCTCTTCATGGTGCCAAGCCTCAACTCCTTTGCATGACCCCTTCAGTCCTGGGGCATCAACTACAACTGAGGCTGTACCTTCATTAATGGCCTTCCATGGCCTCTCACAGTGCCAAGCCTCAGCTGTTCTTCATAACCCCTACATGCTTTCAAAACCAATACCATCTTAGTGACTCTTTCCCATAACCAAGTATAGCTGTAGCGGTAGGTACAACCTTGGGTATCTCTGGAACACAGCTTCTATATGCTCGCAGAAAATACTTCCCAGAAGATTTCACCTCAGTGATGCTGGTCTCTTCTTAATCACTGTTAATTTCTTATTTCCAGCTAACCAGCATTAATTGTCCAAGTAGTCCCTTCTATTATTCACTCTAAAGCCAGAGCCACATGGCTGAAACTGCAGAGTTCTGCTGCTTGCAGAAGCTGAACATGGCCCCCCTTTTCTATTACATTATCATCAGTTTTCTGTTCTGTAACTCCTTCACTGCCTAAGATTGGCTGTTCTGGATCTTGCTCTGTAGATTGACCTTGAACACAGAGACCAGCATGCCTATCTCCTGAAATTAAAGGTATGTATCGCCATGACTGGATCTAAATTTAGCTGGGTAGGATATTGCCCCAAGGTCCCACTCCCTTAATCTGTTATCTCCTAGAACACAGGATTTTGCTCCATTTTACTTCCTGGTACTCCTGTAATACTCAAACCATATATTTCATATTTGTGCTTTCTAAGTTTGCTATGCTTGTTCAAATTCTTCATAAGACTTAACCAGAGAAGAAAGTTTCTGCTGGGCTTTTTTGAAACTTCCTTTGTCAATGCAATTAATCTGAGTCTCTTCACCTTAGCCTCAGGTAGACTTTTCAGACAAGGGAAAAAAGTATTCTTCACCAAAATACCACAAAACAGTCTTTATGACACATTCTGAAATTCTTCTCCTTTGAAATCTCTTGGGCCAGGTCAACACAGTTCAATTACTCCCAGCAACAAAGTCTTCCATATTCCTACTAGGATGACCCATTAAGCCCAATTTAAAGCATTCTACTGCATTCCAAATCCAAAGTCCCAAAATCCACATTATTTCAAATAAAAGCATGGTCAGGCCTATCACAGCAATACCCCACTCCTGGTACCAACTTCTGTCTTAGTTAGGGTTTTACTGCTGTGAACAGACACCAGGACCAAGGCAAGTCTTATAAAAAACAACATTTACTTGGGGCTGGCTTACAGGTTCATAGGTTCAGTCCAATATCATTAAGATGGGAGCATGGCAGTATCCAGACTGGCATAGCACAGGCAGAGCTGAGAGCTCTACATCTTCATCCAAAGGCTGCTAATGGAAGATTGACTTCCAGGCAACTAGGGTGAGGATCTCATGCCCACACTCACAGTGACACACCTACTCCAACCAGGTCACACCTATTCCAACAAGGTCATACCTCCAAATGGTGCCACTCCTTGGTCCAAGAATATACAAACCATCACAGTGAAATAAAGTGTATAAGTGTGTGTAAAAAGAGAAAAAAAGAAAGGAAGAGATGAAGGAAGGAAGGAAGGAAGGAAGGAAGGAAGGAAGGAAGGATTGAAAGAAAGACAAAAGAAAGAAGGAAAGCTCAGATGCCAGGTATGAAATAACTCCCTAAAGCTATTGGAGGCTCCACACACCCTCATAAACAATACAGGCACTTGTATTTGCTTGTTAGTCTACCAGAGCTAGAGGCTCAGACCCTATTGCTGAGCATGACCCATAACATGATTATAAAAGGGACAGAGAATGTAAGAATACTGAGGAACTTATCTAGAAAATTCTGTTGGTTATTTCTCAAAGTTCCAAAAGTTGCCTATAAGTGGTTGGGAAAATAAAGGCATCAACAGCTGTACCTAGTAATGGATTATATTGAATTACATCAACTACCATACCAACTTGTCAGGCAAAGATATGCCCACATGGAAGATACTAGCATAGTATGTTGGTAACCAGCCACTCTCTGGTTGTTTTCAACCTCTGCTGCACACAAGTGATCTGGTGCCCAATGATATGAGCTGGACTTTTTAAGGACATAAGGACTTATGAAAAATACTCCCAATGATTATTAAATATATATAATGTCAATCTGCCTTCAAATTTTTTATGGTTTTACCTTTAGAAAATGCTACGCTGAACCCAAATCAGAGAAAGTTCTCTTTCACAGTTAATGGCAGGGAATGTGGACTCATAGCTGTCCTAGATACTAATAATTAAGTGACAGATGGATATTCAGTCCCAAATCACCCCTCTAAGGCTCAGGGAACAATGTAGAAGAATGGACAAAAAGAACTCAATAGCCAGAAGATAGAGAGCCATGATACTGTCAGTGTAATCAGGAACTCACAGCAACTCTGATTACATGCATTGAGTCTGTATAATATAGGCCCCTCAACAGTTAGCCATGGGTGGCAGAGGGCCATGGGACCCTTGTCTTTTACTGCTGATGGACTCTCAGAGAAAGGAACTACTGTCTTCAGTTTTACTTGGTTATACCTACTAGCCTTCAGTAGATAAATTCTAATCTTATGGTTACACAGAGTGCCCTACTCAACGTGAAGGGCCATGAAAGAGAAGGGCATGAGTGTGTGGGGGGGATTAATAGGAAAGGGGAGATAGAAAGAGAAGGAGGGAAAATAGGAGAGGATTAATGCAAAAGCAATCAAAATGTATTTTATATATATATATATATATATATATATATATATATATATATATACACACACATACATATCGCATGGGCACGCTTGCGTGCGCGTGCACACACACACACACACACATATATATATATATATATATATATATATATATGTATATACACACACACATATGTTTGTGTGTTGGGGGAGGTGATGGTCAAAGATCAAGGATAATTTTTAAAAGAATTTAAAACTAGATAAAAATAAGCCAGAGCCAGGCCAATACAAATGCGGATGTACATGGCCAAACATTGGACTGAGCGTGGGGACCCTAATGGAGAAGTTAGGGCAAGGACTGTAGGAGCTGAAGGGGTTTGTAACCTCAAAGGAAGAACAATATCAACCAACCAGACCTCCCAAAACTCCCAGGGACTAGATCACCAATTAAATAGTACACAAGGGGTGCCTATGACTCCAGGTGGAGGATTGTCTTATCTGGCATCACTGGAAGGGGAGCCCCTTGGTCCTGTGGAGACTTAATGACCCAAGATAGGGGAATGCTAGGCTGCTAAGGTAGGAGTTAGTGGGTGGTTTGGAGAACACCCTCATAGAGGCAGGGGGAAGGAGAAAAAATAGGGGGCTTGTGGAAGGGAAACAGGGAAGGGGGATAACATTTGAAATGTAAATAAATAAAATAACCAATCAAAGATAAATAAATAAAATAATAAAAACAGGAGAACAGTCAAAAAATTAAAGTATCCCATGTTTTACCTGAAAATTCCATGATTTCTAAGACAAGTTTAGTGTTTTTTAAGTCCTTTGCTTCAGGAGACACTTGACAGGGATAGGATCAGTTCAGTTACAAAAATCAGTATATCCTTTTGTTTCTATGCTGAATGTCAGACCTCTGAAAGTCTGGGATGAAGGTGAGCACATGAATATCAGAAGCAACACTGTAATGTTTTAACTATTTCTGGCTGAGGCAATGACCTGTAGCTCGACAAGGAGATGTCTGGAAGAATTACCCCTTCTGTCTATATATACTGATATTTTTGGTGTGTAAGTTTTCTCCCTAATTACTTTGCTGACTTAATAAGAGAATGTCAAGTTCATACTGAAGTCATTCCTGTCTGACATAACTGTACTTAAGAAGAAAACAGAAATAGGCAGGGGAAAANTATATATATATATATATATATATATATATATATATATATATATATATATATATATATATATATATATATATATATATATATATATATATATATACATACATGCTAAAGCATATGATTAGTAAAGTCACACATTGGCTGTAGACAAGAATAATGGGGTCTAAAGGTTGAAGCATTGTACCAACAGAATGTAAATTTTGTTTCTAATGTCATTATTTATAGGCAACAGTTTTGATACTGTCCTTTTAAATTATAATGTAGAATAATGTAGACAACACATCTTCCAGTTTTTTAATCTGAAGTTTGTCCTATCTGGCTTCTCACTATCCTGTGATCTTGAATATACTGCATAAAATTATTTTTAAAAATTATTAAAACCAATATAAAAAACTTATAAGTAAAAACATCACATGGACGTTAACCAAGCCCAAGATTTCTGTGTCTCAAGGAACTTCTGTACAGTTAGGGTAGCCATTCTAAAGTGTGGAGTTTCACATTGGGTTTTACGTGTTTACTCCTTGGCTCAGCTCACTGGTATAGACAGGATGAGAGCTGTTTGTATGGCTTGCTTGATATGGGGAGTAAATGAACTAAACATAGACTGCTAGAGCTCATTGGGCAATTTGTCCTATAAGTGCCAGATTCAGCCATTAAAGTTGTGGTTGGCACCCCAGTCCTCAGTCATGACAAGGATGCTATCCAGCCTCAGCTTCAGCTTTCAAAGATTATTCCTTTCCTTAATGGAACAGCACTGGGTGGGCTGTTTTTTGTTTTTGGTTTTGGTTTTTTTGGCTAACAGGTCTGCCAAAGAATAGTCTACCAAAGGGCAAATGTCTGTCTTTTGCTTTTCCATCTATTCTTACATACTTTAATAATACTGCTATATAGGCAAACACAGTTGATTTTTTTAAAAGCCAAAGAAAGGCACAAAAAAATTTAATTCTAAAAACAGTCATTTCCAATTTTTGTAATATTCTCTGTTCTTTCTCAGGTGAGATTTGTACCTACCGCCCACCTGAGACTTGGTTCCCAGGCCCTTCTCTGATCAATGAACAGTGACAATAAGTGTTATAGTCACTTCAAAGGACAAGTTGGAAGAGCAATTGTAGGAATGAGGATAGAGTTTGTTAGTGGCCATTTTATAACAGTTGCAAATAAAAGATATATAAAGTCAGAAGGGTGATTATGGCTCTGAAGTGTTAAAGCCAGGAACCTGATATTTTGACACGTCAGAAGCCTGTACTTTGGACACTTTGACTTCAGAATGTTCTGAGGGAACCTGTAGTTTTGCTATACTGGAGGGGTACAGCAGTGTTCTTGGGGAACAGAAAGACCTCTATTAAAGAGACTATACATCTCAGGTGCATATTACTGATCAGTATAATAAAGCAGAACAAAAGAATTACCAGTTCTTTCTCCTTGTGCAAACAAGCAAACTGTATATGAAGTCTGGTCTTGTATCTGATAAGTTTCCTATGTTACCCACAGCCATGTTTAATACTTCAAAAATAGTGACAGCGATGTAAACTAAGGGTTGGCAGAAGCAGAAATGTGAGCATTTCCCCCTCTGTTACCTCTTACAGAAATCAAACATAGCTCCATCTCTGTCTCCCTGTGTTCTTTTTGTCTTCTCCCCTCCTCTTCCCTCTTCTTTCTTTCCCTTTGTCTATCTCTCTTTTCCCCCTGTCTCCCTCTCTCACATTCTCTCTCCTCTCTCCTGCACCTGTATTTCTGGATCAAAGCAGAGTGAGTTGCCACAAACCAAGTGATTAGTTCTGTGTGATGTTCATGGTGTGGTGCTGGTCCACATGGTTTCCCTGCACCTAGAGGTCAGAGTAGCTAGGGTATGGAGGCTGAAGTTCAAGCTCTCCCAAACTATGAACCATAGTGAGAGGTCAAAGGTCATTTGGATTTGCTACTCTGCTTTGTTGCTTTTCAACATGAAGTCCCTTACATGAATGATAACCTTCTGGTCACTCTTAGCTCAGCAGCAATCATTTTCCTGAGACCAAAAAAAGAAAAGTTCCTCAAAACACACTAGAGTCTCTCAGTTTCCTCAGCCTTTAAAGACATTTAATTAGGTCAGTCCATCTTCCTGGAGGATTTTTGCAGGCTGGATCTGAGGCAGCAAAAATATCTCCTCAAAGAACTGGGTCTTATGACAACTATACACCAGGAAGTCGAGTAAGTGTACTCTACTCTCCTTTATCCAGACTATTATCTCTGATGAATTTAAGGTGACACACTTTAAGTTTCTCAACCAGAGGAAAGGAAACGTTACATGAAGATGAAAGAAAATCGTCCCAATCAGACACTTCTGTCCCCAAAGGTCTTTGCCAAGTTTTACTCTTGAAGCGTGGCTGTGGTATACATGTTTTACTTCTTTATGATGTACTGAACATATGTTTTGAATAGATAGGTGTATTTAGACTTCATGGTGCCTTGTACTATAAAACAAAAGAGGAGGGAAAGTGCACAAAGTGAAAATGAATTTGGCACGAAGATTTTCAAACACAGATCCTCAATTAGCTAGATTTTCATTTTCTCATTTATTTTTTCTTCAGCATTTATAACTATTAACTTACACATATGTTTGTTTGGGTGTGCTCTTGGGATTGTCTTCACCCGTTTTCTTCTTTTCCTTTGGTTTTTCAAGACGCAGAACATGAAGGAAAAAATCTCAGCAATATTAAACACATATACAGTCAACATCCCTGCTTGGATAATTTCGATGCTAATATGTTCTTTACTATTACAAATGAATAAAATGAGCTTAAGTGCTCTTTATATCTCAAAACTGCCTTCCTAAAGGCATCTCAAATGATAAATTCAGTCTGAATAGTGGCATGTTCATTAATGTGTTTTTATATTTCTATAGATATCTATACACAACACCAAAGTGTTATATAATTATTTATTATGTATATATATATATATATCTATGCACCCTGACTTTTAAATGTGAAGTTATACTTTTTGAATCTATATGTTGGTACTTTATCATTCTCTGCAGTGTGTGCTTGCTTCTGTCTCTTGGATATTCCACATTTCATGCATCTGTGTTTGGTTGTGAACCTAGCCTATAATGTCTGAGCTATCTCACCAGTGCCTGCATCTGTTTTCATAAGCACAATTATGTTGTTTCCAGTTTTTATGATTATGAGTATTGCTGTGTTAAATTTTCTTTCATATTTTTCTTTGAGTACTTAGGAAAATTTCTTGTAGGGGATATACTCAGCACTGGTATTGGTAAAGGATGGATAGAGTATACATTTCGTGTTTTACATGTTTTATTAAATATTGCTTCTTTATTTCCTGATGGCTAAATCAGGTTCACTCCCAAGAACATTGTGTGTTGCCCAATGGTCATTAGTGAATAACATACCTTTATTGTTTGTTTGTTTGTTTGTTTGTTTGTTTGTTTTTTGAGACAGGGTTTCTCTGTGTAGCTCTGGCTGTCCTGGAACTCACTCTGTAAACCAGGCTGGCCTCGAACTCAGAAATCCACCTGCCTCTGCCTCCCAAGTGCTGGGATTAAAGGTGTGCGCCAACACTGCCAGGCCCTTTACTGTTTTTTAAAAAATTACTTTATTTTATGTATATGAGCACACTGTATCTGTCTTCAGAAACACGAGAAGAGGCATCAGATCCCATTACAGATGGTTGTGAGCCATCTTAACTGCTGAGCCATCTCATTTACACACACACACACACACACACACACACACACACACACACACACAAAATCCCAATGAACTGAAGGTGATATGGTATCACAATGTGGTTCTGAGTTTCTTGATTACACATTAAGCTGATTATTTGGGGGGAGGGGGGATACTTACTAGACCTTTCATTCCCCTTTCTGAATTATATAGTACTGCTGTATAAGAAAATATACTGTGCAATACAGAATAAATCAATGAGATAGCAGGAGGCATTCCAACCAAGATAGAAGTCTAAATTCACTGGAACCAGTGCATATTTATAAGCTTCTTGTTTTGTTTGTACAACTATAAAGAGACAGAGACTACCAAAATGGAAGGGATGCCTTTGCTCAGTGATGTCATCTCTTACAGTGTTCTTTTGCTCACCTGTGATCCTGGAATGATAATCTTTCATATTTTTATGATAATTTTTTCATATTGATTTAAGAGAATAAACAAATGAATTGTTTTGAGAATTTATAGTATTTACATCATCTAGATTCTTTCCTTTTAATAGTATCAAAGTACTACCAAGATCTAAAATGGATTTTCAATATTTTTATTATGTGTGTTTATATGCATGTATGTGCATATACATGTTTGTATATGTGTGGAGGTCATAGCACAACTTAGGAGACTAAATCCCCTTATTCTACCATGTGGCTTCCAGGGTTCAAACGAGGTCATCAGCCTTAGTGACATGTACCATTTCACTGGTCCCTAAGTTAATTATTCTTTGTGTTACTAGGAATATTTATAATTTTTATTTTTTCTCTTTACTATGTGTATTCCTATATAGTTTTTATCAAGTATAATCACTTTAATATTTATATTAAGGACTCCCAAATTAATAAACTATTATTGACTTCTTTCTAAATCCTTTAGACTTATATACTCATTTACTTTGGGATTATGTGGGTTCTTAACAGTAAGTTTGAATTAATATTTATGACCTTGGAAATTGTACTTCATCCCAACTGCCCTTCCTTTCCTCTTTCCACTTCACTGAAAGTTTCTACCATCCATTTGGTTGTAGAAATAAAAATTTTAAGCATTTTTCTCTACGGTTCTTATCATACTATACATTATTTGGTCCTGGTCAGCCACGTGTGTAGAGACAACATCTTGTATATTATATGGATGCGTTACCTGTCAATTAAAAAGCCTATAGCCTATGGCTTAGACAGGAAATGGAGGTAGGACATGCAGGAGAGAGAAAGGATTCTAGGATAGAGCCAGGTCAGGGAGATGTGATAAGGCAGACACATGGTACCTGAGCACAGGTAAGCAGCCACATGGCAGAATGTAGGCTAGGATAAATGGGATATTTCAAGTTTTATCTAGTCAGGGATGAGCCTAGCTATATCGCCAAGGTATTTATAAACATACTTTGAGCCTGAGTCTTATTTCTGGTAGCATGGGGCTGAGAGGAAGAACAGGGCTTAACTTCTGCACCCATGCTTTGCTTTCAAAATAGATTTTGGATATAACAACTTAGTTGTTATCATTCAAGCTCGTATTTCCTTCTATTTAATCTACATAACAGTCAGAATGGCCTTTTAAAGATATAAACAAGAATCCATTTCTCTCCTGCTTACCCATATCACCCCACAGAGCACAAATAACTCCAAATTCCTTAATAAAACCTTTAAGATATTACACATCAAATCTTTCTAACACATACATTTATATTTCCTGCATAGAGTATATATACATATATATGCATAACTACATAAATCCAGTGTACTGAGTTCACTTAGTGTTGCTTGTGTGCATGATTTCCAGGCTTACCACTTGGTATTGGATAACCAATTACAGAGTTCATCCCTGAGAAAGACTAATTCTCTCTTTCATAATACTTATTTGTCTGTAGTTCTTTATCTAGAAGTATAGTCTTGTGAGATTTCCCCCTTCTACATTAGTATGTCTATTGCTATTACTAGTATTTGAGTCTTATTTAGGCAGCAAAACTGATAAGGCATTGTGGACACACCTTCCCTGTCATTTCTAGGACTGTTTGATAACTTCATAGCAGATTTCAGTGTCCTCTGACTCTTAAACTCTTTTTACCTCCTCTTCTGTAATGATCCTTGATCCTTCCATGCAGCAGCTTTGCTGTAGATGTGTGCATTGTGGCTGGGCACTTCATGATCAGTTTTTCTCTGCATTTTGACCAGTTGCAGCTTGTTGTGATGGTCTCTATGTGCGGCATAGAGAGACTTCTTTCTTGCAGGGCGAGAACTGCGTTTATCAGTGGGAATAAGGATAGGTTTTAGAATGTAGATAAGAATTATTAGGTTGATCTAATAAAATGTGAGCTGTAGCTTCCCCTCTAAGATACATGACTTCTCTACCTGTAGATGGCTGGCTAGGTTTCCAGTGCAAGGCATGATTACCCTTAAGTACAATTAGAGAGCTATTGCTTTCTGCTAAGACGTTGGTTACACTACTGTGCCTTCAAGAGTCTCTTGGATGCTTGCCACTGTTGTGGTTTGTAGACACCAGAGCGGATTATGACTATGGGTTGCTTTCTCTCCTTAGCACCTTAGTGCCTTCTGGTACTATGAAAGATAGACCTCGAGAAAGAAGCTTTCAAGTCAGATCCAGTTCCAACCTTCTAAGTCCTGTGTCTTAACTATGTGGTATCTTAGTAACAGGGTCCCCTTGGAGCCAACCAAAGACATCTGCAGCAGGCTATATTGTTTTGGGAATCTTCTGGACTACCCTGACCAATGACTTAAACGTTTTCTCTTGCCTGGTTTATGTTAGATATTCCATGACTTTTGTGGAGAGTTGTCAACCCAAGAGGCATAATTTTATTTAAGATATGTGTATTTACATATATTTAATATATATTACATGTAATTTTAGATGACTATAAAATAATATGGTTCCTTAAGACTTTAAAATGACCTTTAATATCACTTGTCCCTCCCATCCTCATCTCTTTCTCTACTGACCTCCCTGTCTTCTCTCCAGTTAAAGACCCCACCCAAAGTTTTCCACTTCCCCATTTTATTCTGTTTCCACTTTTAGAGAAGAAAATTTCTCTGCATTATTCATGACTATATTTCCAACACCTAAGACTCCTAATATATTTAGGACAGTACACTGATTTAGAAAATCTAAAATATGACTCTAAAATCTTTGATAGGCCATTTGAGGGTATGGATGCTGTGGGCCCTATCCTTGAACATGGAATCACAGAGTATTTCAGAAGGGACTATATGCCAATTTTAGTACTAGTGCCTTCAGAAACTAGCAGTCTATATTTCCTGTCTTATAGAGTACACACAGAACACAGCCACCTTTCCTTGCAAAGATAGTCCCCAGGATACACCTTGTGTAGTTTTTCTCTCCATTGGCCCATCTGAAGTTCCAATTAACAGCCAGTTAGTATCTTGCAGAAGCACATGACCAGCTCCCCATCATCTCATCACTCTTATCCTTAAAGTTTTAACTGATGCTACACAAGGCAGAGATGAATGTTCCCTTCCAAATGCTTCCTTAACTTATAGATTTGGGAGCAAGGTTAAATTATTGCACTTGTACCAATTCACTTACTTTTGTGGTATAGCAATAGATAATTGGACTAATAAGTAAATGGCTGCTGTTAGTGTTAATTTACAGAATCATAGAAATTAGTATTTTATTTAAGGCTTCATTTCAATACTATTAACCTATATATTCTTTTGTGTTTAAGACTATGATTGAATAGTTATACAAGAAAAATGTTGTCTTTCATAGAAATGGTAAAATTCTGATAGAATTTTTTAAAGGCCTACTATTTATCTGTTTTAAGAGGTGGAGTTACTGAAACTTATAAAGCTTATAAACTTAAGGTTCGGGAAATCAGGGGACCAAAGAGAAGTGAGTGGATGCTTCTGGAGCTGCTTACTCTCTGAGGCACTTTGTGTCTGTTGTCCTGGAGTGAGAGGAAAAAAATCAGACAGAAGTGTTGACAGAGAGGATGAAGGAGAATCAACTAAACTGTCAGGGAGATTTTACAGCCAAAGAAATAAAAGTTGGAAGTCAAAGTAGCCAGGACACAGGGGCCAAACGGAGCAAAGGAGGCACACAGAAGTGACCCCAGCACTTGGTGATTCCTCTTCCCCAGGGTGTGTTTGCTGAGGCAAAGAAATCTTTAAAGAAACCAGAGTCAAAGTGGGATGCATTGTCCTTTAAATTTCTTTAAAACTGGACAAATCAATATACAATGATGAAATTCTGGAGGGGGCTAAGAAGGATTAGTGTTTCATGGTTCTGGACATTCTAAATTTATTATTGTGGGGAACAAAGAGGAGGACATTATGAGTATTTCCACACTTACCTTCATCTTGGCATAAGTATTCACCATAAGTATTCAAGTGAGATAGTAATAGTGTATTAGCTACCATTCTATTTATGTAATAAAACACCATTAAGGCAACTTATAAAAGATAACATTTAATTTGGCTTAGAGGATGAGGAGGAAGAGAAGGAGGAAGAAGAAGGAGGAGGAGGAGGAGAAGAAAAGGATGGAGAAAGGGAGGGAGAAGGAGAAAGGGAGGGAGAGAGAGAGACAGACAGACACACAGGGATACCAAGAAAGATAGAGAGAGAGCTATGATACCAGTTTTTTGAAACCTTAAAGCCAACTCCAAGTGATACACCTCCCCAACAAGGCCAAACCTCTTCCTCCTTCCCAAATAGTTCCACCAACTGGGGAGTATTCAAATATATATGCCTATAGGTGCCGTTCTCATTTAAACCACCACAAATGTGTATTTGGGAGGTGGCTATAGTAAAATGGAGTTGCAGAAATCCACCTCTATGACAAACAGAAGTCAGCGTACTCAGCACTGAATTTTCAACAGTGTCTACATCTGGGAAATACACATGGAATACATATGCAGATTCCTGGGCCCTATCCAAAAAGATCATGATTCATGAATTCTGGGTAATGTTTAGAGATGACTGTTTTACAAGTAGCTTCCTGGACTTTTGAGAAATAGCTAGAACAAGGCATTCTTTAGGCAGAGGGAACACTTAGTAAAAAATTCCAAAATAAAACATCATGCTAATGTTAGGGCTGTGGATAAGGCTCAGCAGTGAAGACTATTTATGCTATTGCAAAGGACCAAAGTTTGGTTCCCAATACCCAAGTTGGGTGGCTCACTGTTACCTGTAACTCTACTTTCAGTGGATCTGAATCCCACTTCTGTCTTCTGTGGGTACAATACTCAGAATGTGTGAATAACAGGATTAACAAGGAAGTCACTAACCTGGGGCCACCTTGAGTGATACAGCATGTGAAACACTGTGCAGTATGACTCTAAGCTCACTGTGGCATGTTTCTTTAAGACGCATATCACTGTGCACATTTTAAGCCTCTGGAGACCTTCCTGAATTATAAGAAAATAATTCCTCATTTGGTTTAATTAATTTCAAAATAATAAAAATTTCTAACTTTTTTTCTGATATTTTTTTCTGATAACAGTTTTTAGGGAGCAGAAAGTTCTTATCACTGGCTTATAATCCTAAAGCCAAGATCACCTAACAGCCCCATTTCTGAGGCAGAACCATCCAGTGTTCAATATAGTGTGTGCATCTCCAGGACAACCTATAGCAAGTAAAGACTCTAACAGATCAATCCAGGAGGGGTTTTGGGATAGTTGGATTATTTCATTCTTTCATTCATTCCTTCTGTCTTTCAATGATTCCTGTTTCTCCCTACTTCCTTTTCTCTCTTTGGTTAATAATGCTAAACTTGCATACATAATAAATCTACACAAAACCTATCGCTTGAACTAGATCAAATAAAATTAAGGACAAAGGAATGGGATTACTTCATTTTTAGTTCATGTGAATTATCTTATATCTTCTTGTTTTCAATGGACATTGATCCAAGTGACCATGGAGTTAGCATAAATGCTGGCATCCTACGACCTCTCATATCTGTTCTTAACAAGAAAAAGATGACAGAAGAGAGGCAGAAAATAGGGACAGTTAAAAACACAAGTCCGTGTCACCAAAAGCTAACTAGAAGCCATCTTGCCTAAAAGAAATGCTCAGACAACTGCGTAGTGATAGATAAAATGTGTGATAGCCTGCAATAACCAGCTCAACTTTGTCACCAGCACCTAACCATACCACTTAACACTCTTAATAGTTTTAATGTCTGACATCTACATGCATGTATTTGACATCATTTACTAGTAGATAAACAACAAAATGTAAATTGATGTGGGTAAAAAAAATCACTCATTCTAAAGGCTCACGCAGAGCACTGGCCTTAAAGAGTTACATGCCTAGCTGTTTTCTGGTGGCTACACACTTGCTTCTTCTCTCAGGAGCTCCTGGCTCAGTGTCTCTGAGAGTCAGCTTACTCCTCTCTGTTTTCATGAGTCCCTGGGTGATTCTTGCCCACACAGATTCATCACCAAACTCACACTAAATAACAATAGTACATGTTTGTTCTGAGAACTGGCAGGATGCTGTCAAGCAGCCTCACTTCCAGACTTGATCACAGTCTTTTTACCTGTTTCTGTTTGTCATTTGTTACCTCATCAGGCTTCCTGGCTCTGAGGAGCTGGGGAAGACAAACAGGGCCTTTCCCGGGTGAGCTGACGATGCAGAGACAAGTGGGAAATCAGTGTCCTAAGAGATCGGGAACACGAACACGGGGGATGAACTTAGTGTTTTCTTTCTTGCTAATTTTAAAGCAGGCAGTTAAAGATGGGGGTGTAGCTTTTGGGGGCAGAGTAAGCTCCAGCTTAGCAGGCTGCAGCAAGCACATGGGAACGCCAGCGAACATTTGTTAATCACTTGAGAAATGTAAATGTTCTTTTTTTAAAATCGGGATACAGAAGACTGAAGTTAAATTTAGCAGTAATTAATAAGAACTGTAGAAAATTAAGCAAAAAAAAAAAAAAAAAAGTTATCAAGTGCTACCCAAGAAGTTTGTGCTTTCCACTCTTGTTTCAATTTATGCAGGTATCTTCTTTTAATTTTGTGCAATGAAAGACCATGTTTTTGAGGGGTGATTTGTGTCCCTCATCCTCCAAAAGCAACTTAGAGAAACGATGCAGAGTCGAGCAGGGATGCCGATTCAGGATCTTTGTCCTGGGGCTGTAGCTCAATGGTCGGGCCCTGAAAACTAACGACCACACCAGGTGTAAGCAAGCAAAGAATCATCTCTCTAAGGATCAAAGACGGAATTCCCATCCAACCCCATCACTATAAGCAACATGAACTTTCAGGCCACTGTTCTGGCATCTCATGTTCACTCAGAAAAGTTCTCTGAGCACTTTGAAAAGTTAAAATACATTATACTTGTGGCCTGATTTGAATATGAAATGCCATTCCCCCCCACCCCCACCACCACACACACACCAATGGCTCATGTATTAGAACCTTTGGTCTCCAGCTAGATGCCAGCAATATGCTTTGAAAAATTGGGGAACCTTTTGGGCTTAGGGCATAGGTGGGAGAAGTAGAGTCATACATAGGTCAGAGCTGGGGGACTTTCTCTTCATTTGCTTCCTGGTCTAAGATAAAACAAGAAGGCTCCAAGCTTCAGCCACTAAGGATGAGAATCTAGTTGTCATGTTCTCCTTCCCATAATGGGCTGTATGCCTTAAACCATGATATACACTAAACGATTCACCTCTTAAGTTGAATCTGTAAAGCATGTTATCACATCACCCAAATACATAGCTAATACAGGATGTCTAGTAGAGTCTTTATACAGTCAAGAGAATCTTGGAACGTAGGAAATGTTAAATTCTTTCCTTGATATAAAAAACAAGGCAATCTGTCTTCTAATATTTGATGCACATTTAACAGATATCTATCCATGGCTTCTCTACAGTAAGACTTCACTGATTTTCTTTTGATTGTATGATGGTATATCTCAGAAAAGCAAGAAAGTAAAGTCCTTGCTGTTCATGGGGGCACAAAGAAAGAGTCCTAGGTGCTGGAATGTGAGTGGCACCTGGCAGTGATTAAAATCCACTGTCTGAATAATTAAGGTGTCCTCTCAACAGCAGGCCAGGAATAAAGAGGGTCATTAGATTGATGGTGGCTTTTGTTAATAAAGCCACAAAACTCAAGGTAAGATAGAGATCAGCAGATAGGTAGAATATTCAGTATACAAGGAGAGCTAGTAGTCTTCTAAGGATAGGAAACACCTCATGCAGGCTCAAGGGTCAAGTTGGGCTAAAGTGAAGGACTTCACAGTCAGTTCTGGCATGGTTCCTGCCTGTAGCCCTGGATAACACAGAGCAAAGTGCCTTCCACAGAAGATTTTATTTTTTTCTAGCTCAGCAAAAGGACCAGAAGACTAAACATTGAGAGACAAATGGATAAGTTTCAGACTGCTGCTTTATAGGGTCTCTCAGGTCCCATTTGGTCCTGAAGAAGGTTCTGTTTTAAGTCAGACATTAATGGAAACATACCAGCCAATAATTCAATTACTAACCATCACAAAGGTCAAAATAATAACAGTAAAGGCTTTGCAGAAGTGAACAAAGAATCAGGAATGGGATTCTATAACCTATAATGGGGGAAAGAAAAATGGGAACTGTAAAGAATCTTGAACGAAAGCCAGAATTGCTACTTGGCACCTTCATATGCGCTCAGAGTGGTGATTCTCTACCCATGTCAGAGCAAACGCTTTCTCAGTCAGCGAAAGAACCTCCCTGTCTGAGTCAGGCCTGACTGTATATGCCAAAGAAAATGAAACTGAAGACTAAGCTTAGGGAAGCCAGGAACGGACAGAACCACTTCAGCCTCACGAATGACCTTACTTTTGTTTCATAGACATATGATAAACTTAACTTGTACCCTTTCTTATAAATGCCTATGTTAAAGGAAAACTGAGCCAAACTTCTGCCTATCCAGGGCAGTCAACAAGCTTATAATTACATGGCTAGGAACTTTCCAGCAGAAGAGTAAATAAGGCAACCTTAGACCTGAAACATAGCAGGAATTTTCTTTCTACAACTTCCACAAATTCAGTTCCTTGTGTTTCTTCAAATGAGTGCCTTAGTCCTTTTCACTTTAGGACATCCTAACTCATGAGTTGTTTGGTCAAATAAACTCTACAAAGCTTTAGAACTTCAGAACTACTATCTCTATGGCCAGGTACACACACCTTTTCCTCTTTAACTCCTGAAAGTGATGTTACAGATTCTGGGATCATACACTGTCATTCATTGGAGTGGCTGTTTTTGTTCTGATCTGTTTTGCTGTCATTTCTGTTCATTACCATTTCTGTATCAGCTGCCTCCTTGGTATAACACGGTAAATGTTATTCTTCTTCCTATGTTCTCTAAGTCCTAGAGAGAAGAGGTCACAGTAAAGGATAAACAGATGAGGACTTACCTGATCACACTAAACACCACCTTCTCTGCAGACCTATGGGGAGGGGGTAATTCCTCCTACCAAAATCTTAGCAATCTACCTACTCCCTTGGGTGGAGGTGGGTTCTGACATTACAATTGCCCTTCCAAACAAACCTCTGCCCAAGTCTTCCATTCTGCCAAGTGTTAATATAATTTATCCAGCTAAGAATTAAAGAAGATGGCATATATGTACATACCAATCTAGATCTGGAAATTCTAGGCCACTTCACTTCTATCTTTGTTAAAACTAACTTTAACACCCTGTTACATATGCAATGATAGTAATTTGACATTGTCTGATATTCCTCAACATGTCTATAATAAGGACATTGGTGATAAAGATATACACTGTATTGAAAGTGGTGAGAAACCACCCCTGGGAGATATTCCTTTCCAGGTTTGTTATTAGAAAAAAAAACTAATTTTCTGTAGCACTCAGTTTGATTTTTATCTTGACACTGTAAATTATGTAGCTGATCATATTCTCTCTTCTGTATAAAATTCAGAGTCTAATTTGTCCCTTGCTGAGAACGAGGATACAGGATGCTGTACTTGATACTATTTTCTTTTCATCCCTGTCTAACTTTGAATTTTCTATTTGAGTTCTGAAAAGCAATATAATGTAATGAGAACTAAATCTTTACAGTAGAGCACATGGTGAGTTCATATTCTACCTTTACCATTGCCTTATAAACTTTTTAAATATCCTTTCTAAGCTCTATTTTCTTTATCTGGAAGAGTATTGTAAAGATATACTGTAAAATAGTATTAACTTGTTCATATCTCTCTCTCTCACTATATATACATATATACATATATACACACATATACATACACTATATATATAGAGTGTGTATATATATATATATATATATATATATATATATATATATATATACATATACATATACATACATACACTATACATACATAGTGTGTATGTGTGTGTTTGTGTATGTCATGATCAATAGCTGAGGTCAAGAATAAGAAAGTTCCATTTTGTTCTATTTTTATTTTATCTTTCTATCCTTTATACACTTGAAGGCTGTCTCAAATTCTTTCTGATAGTAATGCAATGCAAACAGGTAATACAAAAGGACATAAAAGAACATCTTTTGCATTTGCATAGCACTCTGGTTATGCAGATGGCTTTAACACATTCTTTCTCCCTAACTGCAGAACAGCTCACACCTCCTTTCTGGAGGCAAAAGCTTGGGTTACACAGGTCTCTTAGGATCACACAGCTTGAGAGCAAGCTGCATGTCCATAGCTTCTGTGTCCAAGCCGGTGAGCATGTCCCCAGGTCACCTAGTGTCAGCATGATTCATGCTGTCCAGATCTTTTGTCTTTAGTCTTTTTCTTTTTCTTTTCTTTTTTTCTTTTTTTTTCTTTTATTTTTTTATTAGATATTTTCTTTATTTACATATCAAATGCTAATCTGAAAGTTCCCTATACCCCCTACCCCCTGCCCTGCTCCCCTACCCACCCACTCCCACTTCTTGGCCCTGGTGTTCCCCTGTACTGGGGCATATAAAGTGTGTAAGACCAAGGAGCCTCTCTTCCCAATTATGGCCAACTAGGCCATCTTCTGCTACATATGCAAATAGAGAAACCAGCTCTGGGGGTACTGGTTAGTTCATGTTGTAGTTCCACTTATAGGGTTACAGACCCCTTGAGCTCCTTGGGTACATTCTCAAGCTCCTACATTGGGGGCCCTATGTTCCATCCTATAGATGACTGTGAGCATCCACTTCTGTATTTGCCAGGCACTGGCATAGCCTCACTCGAGATAGCTATATCAGGGTCCTTTCAGCAAAATCTTGCTGGTGTATGCAATAGTGTCAGGGTTTGGTGGCTGATTATGGGATGGATCCCTGGGTAGGGTAGTCTCTGGGTGGTCCATCCTTTCATCTTAGCTCCAAACTTTGTCTCTTAACTCCTTCCATGGGTATTTTGTTCCCTATTCTAAGGAGGAATTAAGTATCTGCACTTTAGTCTTTGTTCTATTTGATTTTCTTGAGTTTTGTAAATTATATCTTGGGTATTATGAGTTTCTGTGCTAATATACCTTATTAGTGAGTATATATCATGTGACTTCTTTTGTGATTGGGTTGCCTCACTCATGATGATTTCCTCCAGATACATCCATTTGCCCAAGAATTTCATAAATTCATTGTTTTTAATAGCTGAGTAGTACAGAGGAATAGATACAGAAAATGTGGTACATTTACACAATGGAGTCTTTAGTCTTTTTCAACTATAGGAATCGGGCAGTCTTAAAACCAATCCCTGTTTCTGAGTGCATGACCCACTAAGAACTGCCAGCTGTTTTCCTTCTGTAAGGAAGCAGAATTTCAGAATATATGTTAACTTCCACATCATCTAGCAAACTTAGCAACCCCTACCAGCAGAGAGACTCTATTAGCTAAGGCACCTTTTGTCTGACTACAAGCCTGCCATCTGTCCCTGTCTCTTCTTCATCTCTGTGCTATGATTCTTGACCCTGTTTAGAGTTTTAGCCTTTGTAAGTATCTTTCTTGGTAAATCCAAATTCAGGCTTCAAGAACTCCTCCACGAATTTTCCCCAACTATTATTGTGTGCTGCTCTCAGTCTTTTCTGTTATTTTTTGTTTCTCTGAATAGACACCATGACCAAGATAACTTATAGAAGAAACTTTAATGGGGCTTAGGGTTCCAAAGGGTTAGAGTCTATGGCTGTCATAGTAGGAAACTTGGTGCAGGAAGGCATGACAGTGGAGCCATAGCTAAGAACTTATATCCTTATCCATAAAGAGAAGGAGAATAAGAGGAGGAAGAGGAGGAGGAGGAAGAGGAGGATAAGGAGAAAAGAGACAAGAAAAGAGAGCATTAAGTGGGAATGACTTAGGCTTTTGGAATCTCCCACAATGACACACCTCCTCTTCCAAGGTCATACCTCACAATTCTTCCCAACACTTCCTCTGACAGATGACCAAGCATTCAGATATATGAGCCTATGGTGGCCATCCTGTTTCAAACCTCCGAAGTCTTTCTTTTCAAACTCCTATATTTCTTGTAGTTTACATGTTATTCATTCTGTTATTATAGATGTGTTATATAATGAAATACACACTTCAAACATAATTTTAAGTCCTTTGTCATAGTTCACTTTTCTGTCATCTTTTACAGCACCTCCTTACCCCTGACAGATTTTCCTCACAGTTGGGGCTGGAGACATGGCTCACATGCTATGCTACTCTGCCCAAGAACCTGAACTGAACTCCTAGCCCGTGCTGCGCATCTCACAACTGTCTGCAACAATAGCTCCAGAAAATCGGATGTCCACTTTTGTCTTTTGCAGGCAAGATGGTTTATGGGCACATGGATGATTTACCTGTACACAGACACAGACACAGACAGACAGACAGACAGACAGACAGACAAACAGATAGACAGAGAAAATCTTCAGATTTTCCTCACAATCAAGCATAGGTACGTGCAGTTAATCAGTTCTTAATAGATACTTGCAACTAATTCTCATCTGAGCTTTTCTCTAGGAAGCCAAAACCTGACATTCTATTACTTATCAAATACAAATAAGAGACAGTCAGACAATATTGCTGGTGATAAATCTCTGAATATTTTGTTTTGAATATGAAATATATTTTTAAGAATATTGTTTTAATTGAATCACTTATAAGTCTGCTTTATATTCTGTTGTTGATATCTGCTTCATGTTTTAGTTAGCTTCATAATAGAAGTTCCAGAATGATTTGGAATGAGTGGGTAATGGGATGTTTTGGTATAAATACACTGAGAAATGACGGTTTTGACACAGCCTCCTTGTGGAATGGCCTTTGCTTTATAGAAATAAGGAGAGTATTCTACCATGTGATAGATAAATTTAGTAATTATTTAACAGTTCACTGAATTTGGCCCCTGGGATCTACAGATGTTGAGACTACTTATCAGCTCCCCTTCTTAAATAGCTACTAAAACCTGTGAACAATGAAGACAACAAGTTCACACAGGGAAGGGGACTTGGACATTAGTGATCATAAAAATGATAGATAGGCAGGCGATCACCAAAGCTTATATTAACAAGAGTGCTTAGAAAGAGCATCTCCATCCTGATTCATAAAAGTGGGGCTACCAGCTTAGAGAAGCCACCTTGACTAACCTGTCATCCCTGGTTCTTCTTCTCAGTGGTACACACACACACACACACACACTCTCTCTCTCTCTCTCTCTCTCTCTCTCTCTTTGTGTTCTCATATACTGTAATCTTCCTAGAAACACTGGTGTCATGCAACTTGCCCAATATTTAATTAGGTATTTTCCTCTCAGGGTTAAAACTAAAAGTCTACTGTTGCTCGAGATTCTTTATTCATAACTGAAACCTGGCAAGATCTGAGATCATTCAAATGGGATTTTTTTTTTTTGTTCTTATTATTGTTTGACAGTCTATCATTGCTGCTCCCTCTAAGTCCTTTATTTTCCACATTATTTCTCTTCCTCACCACCACCACCAAATGTCTAGGTTTGCAGTGACCTGTTGCAAACCACTCATGGTGTTTTACTCTACATTGTACAGAGTGATTCAGTGGTGCTCCTGTGAACATAAAACACATAACAATCTTTGTATTTCCACAGTGTCCTACTGCTTCATGTCTCTGAAGGAGATAGCCACAAGAAAGCATATAATTCTTGGTTATACCTTTTGTTTCATGAAGATACAATAGACATTTGTGCTGATAAGCATATTTGTGCTGATAAGCAACCATAGAAGCTAGAAGAGTTGAATTTTTGCTTCTTTTCATTTTTTTTTACTTATTTCAGATGTCTAACTAGTTTATAAAGTAATCTCAGCTAAAGAGGTTTAAAGATGTCTTTGTTTTCCAATATCACTCTTATTTGTTTTTTCAAAAACAATTTTTATTAGATATTTTCTTCATTTACATTTCAAATGCTATCCCAAAAGTCCCTATACCCTGTCCTACTCCCCAACCCACCCACTCCTGATTCCTGGCCCTGGCATTCCCCTGTACTAGGGCATATAATCTTCGCAATACAAGGGCCTCTCCTCCCATTGATGGCCAACTAGGCCATCCTCTGCTACATATGCAGCTAGAGACACAAGCTCTGGGGAATACTGGGAAATTCATATTGTTGCTCCTCCTATAGGTTTGCAGACCCCTTTAGCTCCTTGGGTACTTTCTCTAGCTCCTTCATTAGGGGTCCTGTGTTCTATCCAATAGATGATTGTGAGCATCCACTTCTGTATTTGCCAGGCACTACTGGTATAGCCTCATAAGAGACAGCTATATCAGGGTCCTGACAGCAAAATCTTGCTGGCATATGCAATAGTGTCTAGGTTTGGTGGTTGTTTATGGGATGAATACCCAGGTGGGGCAGTCTTTGGATGGTCCTTCCTTCCGTCTCAGCTCTGAGCTTTATCTCTGTAACTCATTCCATGGGTATTTTGTTCCCCATTCAAATATATATGTAAGTAACATCTAAAGTATGCATGTATGTCACATATAAAAAAATACCTTCAAAGAAACATTTAGATTAGTATATGATGAAAGTCAAGTTGACATTGCCTGTAGATTCCAGCAGGTTTATTGTCTTGGAGAGGAATACTAAAAAACTCCAGAAGGCCCATGGCAAGACTAGCCTTTGCCCAGAGGAAGAAACCACAGCAGGGGGATGTTGCACTCCTGCCTATCTCCAGTGTGAGCAGAGGCTGTGGACCTCAAGTTATGTTCCCCACAAGCTCCTTTAACAACACTGTCTGTGGCCTACAGCATTCTCCTTGATGCACCCCACTAGGTAATGCAAGTGCAGCACTTTGAGTAGCTAATGAGAAAACAGGCAGGAAATGATGCCCGTTTCCCCTTTCAGTAAACCCCAGCCTTCATAAGTCATTTTCCCAGTGTGCCATCCTGATTTACCCTTTATTGATGCTATAGACATTGATTGCTTTGCTGCCAGCAGTCTTCGCATTCCACCATGCCTCTTGCCATCTTGGTTTGCTATGAGGCGACTTCCATTGTTACTGGCTAACTGACTAGTCTCCTTAAAGATCCTAAGTACTGCTTTCATTCAGTTTCAGGTAGGGAGAGTCTTAGCTGTAACAGTAGGTGTTCCAATGGAATGTTCTATTAAACAAACAGCCATGTCATAGATGTGTGCAGCAGAACGTGTTTAATAGTCACGTTGACAAATCCTAAATAGTGTTCAGCCAAAATGATCTGCTTCTCCTGACTAAATTAAGAACGATCCCTTTAGCATTGGTGTTGAGATGTATCTTGGTCAACACAACCAAGGAAGATAGCTGGGTGTGAGAGTGGGCCTGGCCAGAGTACACACTGGAAGAGTAACAGCAAGCCAAGCTTTCACTGGCAATTGTGGTCTAAAAATGGAAAGGGAGATTGGGGAGCAGAGAGTATATTATCTGGTTTAGCCGTCTCCATTGATCTTACTTGCCAGGTAATTGCTTAGCACCTGTGTTTTGTTTTACTGACCATTGCCTCAGAGAGCAATTTCTGGCTGATTGCTCCGAGGTCTGTTTTTATGTCTCTTTGATGTAGACACAGGCAGCCACCCTTGCAATTAAAGCTTCATGTCATGGCCACTAAACAAATAAGGCTGCCACAATGGGATGAAAGAAGGACCTGCATAGCAAATGAGAACACAGCGGAAGACAAACAGGGCCTTGCTATCTATTCTCATTTTCTTCTTCCACGAGAATCTACTGCTGTAGCAACACATTAACTTTCCTTTGTTCTGTCTTTAGTCAAAGTAGCTTAACCAGTATAAGCTATTGAAACTCATGGGCGGTATTAACCACAACACCACTTTTAACAAGACAACACGGAAAACAAATCCACCTACTAAATATACCTAATACGGCATCTGTTGCCAGAAATCGCTCAGTGCCTTTTAGAGTCTGTTTTCATTTTTGTGTGTCTCACGGTAGGAAATGAAATATTCAAATATCAGCTTCTGTTATAAGGGACCAGAGGACCATCTGCCTAGAAGGTTTCAGAAGGAATCTGAGTAAGAACAGTGGACTTTTTTTTTCCTGACTCCCTCAGCCTGTGTTCATTTATCAGATATGTTTGCCTTTTGTGAATAGGAGGTTTTTTTCTACTCCCTAAAAAAAAGTTAAAAGATTTGAAATTTTCATATATCATTTAATTTTCCAGTATATCACCTGACATTTTTCTCTAGTTGCATACCATTGTAGTTAGAAAAGCCATGTGAAATTATTTCAGTTGTCTTTAAAGTATTTAAGACTTGTTTTAGCCTAAGATCTTCTCTAGCCTGGATAATGTCCCATGTATACTACAGTAGATTATTATACATACATTTGAACATTCTATGCTATCTAATGGAATCTTCTGTATAATAGCCCAGAAATAGAACCAGCCAAAGTAACCATTAACTGTCACTTGTAAAAAAAAAATATTATTTTAAGTTAAATAAATTAGGCACAGAAAGAAACCTCACATGATCTCATGTGAATTATTTTTTTAAATGTTAACTCACAAAAGCATGGGGTAGAATGGTAGAAGCTGAGTAGGAGTTAGGGAAACATCATTATCTATATCTGTATCTATATCTATCATCTCTTTATTTCCATCTCTCTCTCCATCTCCATCTCTATGCATACTATAGAAGTAGGTTCTATATGTAGTCAAAGAGTATTCAGCCTCCTGAAGGAACTAGGTTTGCCAGCACCATGATTTTAGCCCACTCAGATTAACTTTGGACTTTTGACATTCACAGATTATAAAATTAAAAATTCATTTTGTTTAAAGTTATTCAGTCTGTGATTGTTATGGTGGCCATAGGGAACAAATTCCACCCAGAAAAGTCTGAAAGTCATTGACAGTCCACGCACCCCTGAGATGTTGGAGCCAGCCCAGCTCCAAGTCACCCTTTCCTTACCAAGTTATTTGTGTTTGCATGTGATTAATCACAACTTTGGAAGCAGCAGGTGCATGGTGAAATAGTTCCAAATGCTGTTCTGACTCTCTGACATCCTGTTGAAGCCTGCTTTCTGATGTAGCCTTCATGCCCACTCCCCAAGACCAGATGGTTCCAGGCCACTTCTATTCCCTTGCGTCTCCTCTCTGCCACTTTGGTCCTTACTCACTGGCCCTGTGACTCAATTCCATGACAGCTTCTCACATGTTGAAAAGCATCTAGGAGGTGCTCTGCTGTGTTTATTCAAATTGTATATGTTATTTTTTCCCTAATGAAATTAGATTCTGAAGCAACAATGTACAAAATATCTCTGACCCTATTAGAAGTGACATTTTGTAGAACTCCATGTATTCATGATGGAGGTTTTAAACATAATCTATTTTGTTTTATTTAAAGTAACTTGAAGCCGGGCGTGGTGGCACACGCCTTTAATCCCAGCACTCGGGAGGCAGAGGCAGGCAGATTTCTGAGTTCGAGGTCAGCCTGGTCTACAAAGTGAGTTCCGGGACAGCCAGGACTATACAGAGAAACCCTGTCTCGAAAAACCAAAATATATTAATTAATTAATTAATTAATTAATTAACTAACTTGAATACTATCATCATTAAAAATATTACTCTTTAGTATTTTCAGTTTGTTAGTGGTCCTGGGTACATGTGACTCCCTCAGTTCTATATAATTGACCTTGAAAATCTTCACTGAACAAAGATAATGCAAGGCTCTGATGAGTTTATATGCTTTCCCAAAGTCTTACAGAAAACAGCATGTCCAGTTTTCAGGAGAGCCCTTTTAAAGTGTTTCTACAAATTGCTTATCAGAATGTTGGTAGTTTTTCTCTGTAGTTTGGTTCTGCAGATGGAATTTAGGAATTGAGAATGATTAAAAGAATGGCTCTCCTCTATAACATAAACCAACAACCTGCCCTGTGAGAGTCTCAAGAGTTCCTAATGAGCAAAGGATCACAAGGCTTCATTCATACAGAACCAATCCCTCCACGAAGGTAACGAATACAGCAAACACTTCATAACTCTTAATAACAGAGAGACAAATACTTGAGTAAAGGCAAACAGCATAAATTCTTTATCAAATCCTCAAAACACTGTGAACATAAAAAATAGAAAGCGCTAATATGAACAAGGACACATCAAAATACAAACTACAACTCCTACTTGAGTATCTTCTTTTGTAATTCAGAATTCATGTATGGGATATTTTAAAGACTATGCAAATGACAGAAATCTTCAGCTCTAAAACTGAATGCCTGTCTTCAGGGAACTTTGACATATACTTCCCGCTTGCTCATTCATTCATTTCTCCTGCACCCAAAACAGCATCATTGAAAAAGCCACGATTGTCAGCAAGGGAATGAGAGCAGGCTGTGGGTAATGAATCAGAGTCCTATTCACTTCTGTACTGTAGTAATTGTTTCAGGCATATACATGTGACTCAATCTAGGCTAATAAAATATCGATAAGCCCACAGGAAAAGGACTCCCTTTAAGTTACTGTTATTCAGAGGTAAATAAGGTAGGTTACATCCTGCCAACAGCCTACAGAATTTACTGTGAAGAATAAAGGCTAGTAGGAATGGATGGGCAAGAGGCTTCATTGATGTAGGAATGGGTAGGCAGGAAGCTACATGAAGAACTAGGCAAACTCCCCATGCTATGAGACCATGTGCCAGTTTCTGTTATAATGCCTTTGAACCTCTCTATGAATTACTTACTGCTGTGAGATGATACCTGACAAGAACAACTTCAAGAAGCATTTAATCTGACTCACAATTTGAGGGTGCAGTCTACCATGGAGAGGAAATCCGGGCTGCAGAGCCATGAGTCTGCTGGTCCTATCGTCCCTGTAACCAAGAAGTAGAAAGATGAATGTTGGAGCTCACTTCACTTTCTCCTTTTCCTTCAGTTAAAGACTTCAGCCCATAGGAATTACTGCCCAAGATTCAAGGTGTGTCTTCCTTGATAGATAAGCTTCTTTGGAACTACTGCATATACACACCTGGAGGCTTGTTTCCATGGTGATTCTAAATCCCAGCAAGCTGGCAATGAAAAGTAGCCTCTGAGCTACTCCAAAGTAGTCACAGCTACTTTTAGGGATAGATTGGATTTTTTTTTTTTTCCTTAAGGCCGCTAATCCAAGAAGAAGCAGAACCTGCCCACTCGGAGACAATGAGAATAGCAGGCTCCCCTCCCACTGACAGATAACATTGGTTTCCAGGCAGGAAAGACTGGGAGAACAACTGTAGTACGGCTGTAGATATCAGGCCATCTTCCTTGCACTCCTGCAAGCCAGAGAAGCTCAACTTGTTGGAATGACTAGACTCTACTAAACTGAGGAGATGGTAGCAGCTGTGATGTCAGGAACTAGACAGAGATGAAGACAAATTCACAAGAGATAAAAGGAACTACTGTCACTGAAATTTAACAAAACTGCAGTTTCCTAGACACTAGAGAGATTTACCAGTATGATATTACATGAAAATCACTATGATCAAATCCATTTTCAAAATATCAGAAGTTAGAAGAAATTATAAGCACAGGATTTATAGACTGGCCTTCCTATGTTGGTACAGGAAGCACTGTCTAGGGAGATTATGCTTAAACTGACATCTAAATGACAAGAATGAGCCAGCAAGGTAAAAACATTCATGTCAGAGCATTCTCAGGAGAGGAATTCGCTGGGGCAAGGTTCTGCTTTGGATATGTTCAGTATATGAAAAGTACAAAGTGCAGGGATTTTGCTTAGTGGTAGAGTGCTCACCATGAAGCACATAGTCCTAGGCTCAACCCTCAGTATAAAAGAATAAGAACAAATTGAAGCTAGTCTCAGAAGCAAGGCATACAGAATTATTTTCAGCTAGCATAGAAAATAATGTAATTGGCTACAGCATCTTTATCCGCATATGAAACAATTTTGTGCTTATTTATCCCTCTCCTGAAGTCCCTCTTCATCTTTCCTTCTCCTCTCCTGCTGCCCTCTTCTGCAATGATGAATATTTATTGGTAGTCAGACTGATAACATTTAGAATCACCTGGTTAGCAAATCTCTGAGCATGTCTGTGAGGGAGCTTCTAGACTGGGTTAGCTGAGGGGCTAAACGTGGACTTTCTCATTCTGTGGGCTATCATCTCAGAGAAGGGAGAAAACACTCAGGACACCAGCATCCATGCCTCTGCTCCTTGACTCCAGGTGAACTGTGACAAGCTACCTCAAATTCTTAACACCATACCTACTTATTGACTGTAAGATTTGGGCTTTGTTGTTTGAATTTACAGTTTCTTATATATATATTTAGATATCTATCCTGTATCCATTAGAGAGTTGGCCAAGATTGGCTTATCATTCTCTTCTGTCCCTTCTCTCTGGTGATGATTTCTTTCATTGGCACACTTTCACTTTTCAGCTCTAGCACCAGGGCATTTCTAAGCAGACAATTTAAAGAGAATGTACATTTATCACTAATGTCAGGGAATGCTCTGAAATGCTCAGGAAAATTAACTGAGAAACAAGAAATATATTAATCCTATATATTGAAGTTAGGATGCATTTTGAGAAAGGCAAAAACAATCAAAAGCAAGTGGAAATAATAATTTGAACTATCAAAACCAACCTCTTTGTCTAACATGGTTTCAATATTCAGACCTACAGAATTCTGTTCTTGCAACTGGAAAAGACAACTATAATTCATTTGACAATATAAATAAAGCAAGAGTGGTCAGAAACATTCTGAAAGGCAGGAGCAATGACAAAGAACCTGAATTATCAGGAACTGATTAATAATGTTAACTCTATGCAGTTCATGGCAAAATCACTGTGACAAAATCAACAGAAACAAAAACAGAAAATACACTCGTAATCGCTTTAGAAAACCCTGAAATCTTATATTGAAGCTGCTGTTCTACATTCAATAGGAAATTTTATGGGAAAAATATTCTCCCAGAAGGATGCTTCTGCTGTTCTCTACTTCAAATAGCTGTATGCTATCACATCCTCAAACCAGTGTTGTCAATGATAAAACACAATTATAACAGATGAGTCACCACCCAGGATAAAAGACACTTCTTTGAAGAATGATAGCATTTTATCTGCTAAATAGGTGCCTATTCTCTCAAAATGTTTTATCAATCTAACTGCCATTTCCTATCTGGAAATCAGAAGTTGTACTAGGCAGTAGCTATGAACAGATGCCTTGCATGTCACTTAGATCCGGTATTGGTTTGTTCTCTAATTGGATGGCTGCACTCCCGTAATGATGCCCCATCATAAGAAGAAGGTTTCTAATAGGAAGCTATGGAATTCAGAATCATTATGACATTTACTAATTCATTGACTCATTTGTATATATTCTGACTCATCCTAAGAAAGAGTATCAAGTGATTTTCAGTAGAAACACAATAACATGATAAGATATAAATGAAAAAATAAACAAGAGTTTCCATGGCAAAGACAATTAAAAAGTGTAGGTGATGACAACAGGAAGTGTTAAGGGATTACATAAGGGATTATGTACTTGCTCATAATTTTTGCTAATATTTCTCTGAGCTTCCTTAAGAAAAAGTCCTACCACCCCCCAGAGAGAAGGGGAGAAGGGGAGAAGGGGATGGGAAGGGGGAGAGGGAGGAGATGTAGACACAGAGACAAAGATATGGAGAAAGACATACATATAGAGGGAGGGAGAGAGAGAGAGGGAGAAAGAGAGAGAGAGAGAGAGAGAGAGAGAGAGAGAGAGAGCGCTCTATTGACCTGAAGTGAAAGATAAAATTCTGTGCTTTTCTTAGAAGGGGAAAAAATGTGTGAATTTTTGAGTAGAGTATATAAGCTTGTGTGAGCTGTGTCGTGTTTCTGGGTGGTTCTTCCTAAGATGAGGAGCTGGAGGTCTTGAGTAGTTTGAGTTCTAGCTGACGATGCACTGGTGATGAGGTATTCTTCCAGAACAAACCCTCTCTGTCTTTTCCTATTGTTTTCTGTAATTCTCAGTTTCTAAGTTGAGTTCTAGTCTAAGCTGACTCATGGCTAGATGTTTATTAAGGAGTCCTTGAGACAAATCCTCTAGGAGAGGCAAAATTAAGATAGAAAGCAGGCCTGATTGACAGCCTTTGGCCTACAAGCAGCCCATGAACTCAAAATATTCCATCAGAACTAGCTTAGGCTGTGCCAAAGTGGCTCCTTTATTTGTTCATGGAAATGGATCACTCTAGGAAGGGACCATAGGTGAGGCTTCTCTATAGGGAAGGATTACCTGGAATATATGACCTGAGGCTTCTCTATAGGGAAGGATTACCTGGAATATATGACCTCTGAAAGCATTACTGACAGATGGGAAATCAGTTTATTAGAAGGACTACATATCCCCAGGGCATCTCAAACATCAAGACTAAAAAAATCTAGACTCAACAGAGAAACTTTATTACAGAGGAACATAGTGTTCAAGGTTTACATGCATAGCAGGCCAGTATTGTATATGTTGGCTCCCCTTCCCTCTCTCCTCTCTTCCTCCTATTCTCCCTCTGCCCACCATCACATACACACACAATCTTCAGACATGCTCAACACATAAAAAGGTGTATAGTCCCTATGTGGTAGGTTAAATTGAGATCTAGTACAGATCCTAAAGTGAGTTGTAAAGATGATAAGATTGACTCCCTGGCCACAACATTTTTTCTGCCTCTTATCTCCCTGCTCTCAGCAATTCTCTAAAACTTCCTCCATAAACTAAATGTATTCCTGCTCTGCCCATTTGCTACCTTCCCAGAACCTTCTTTTACTAATTTCTATATGTCTTGCATTATGGAAGATATTATGATGCTTCATTTTTCAGAGGTAATGCTTTTGAGGCTCACAAATGAAGGCTTGTAAATCTGTTATGTGAATTTTCACACACATGCAGAGAAGAGGAAGAGGAAATAGATGGGTATTTACAAATTAATCAAATTAAAGTTACCAGGAGAATATTCAGTTCTTTAGAAAGTTCAGCCCTCTATATGGCTCTAAGACAGTGTCCTCGGATTCCAGATAATACCAGACAAGACATTCAATGAGCTGCAGAATAATGACATATATGCACATTCTATTTACTATGAGGCACACCTGCCAAAACCCTTTCCTAAATCTCTGGAAATCATCTCTAGGTATTCAGAAATGTGAAAACTTAAAAATTCTCCAGCAGACTTCCTATACTCTTCTGTGTTGAGCCTCTTCGGTGGTGTCTGTTGGTTAAGAGGCCACCTGAACACAACTCCTAGTTCTAGCCCTCATCATTCTGAAAACTCAAGCACTTGTGGCATGAATGCTTACCAAGCGCCTCAAGTGTACACCTAGTGTCCTCTCTCAGTTATGTGTTCTACGAGAAGAATGGAAAGATTGCCCAACTCTGTGAGCTGTGTTCTTAAGCAAACAGTGTACCCAAGAACCGAGTTCCCTGGAAGGTGAACTGGGGCTGAAAGAAAGACTAGATGGGAGAGAAAAATAGATGCCAAGACAAAATCCCTCTGCTCAAGGCATCTCTCTTTACTCAAGAATCTTTTTGGGTTATATGAGGGTAGACCCTGCCCCCTTGGCCAAGTCCTTGCAAGAGCCTGGAAGCAGTCCAAAGTCCTGTGCACTGTGGAATGTCTCAGCAGGAAGCAGGATCTGGGCGAGGCATGGGGACAGGTAGCAGGATCTGGAAGGAGCTCAGATGCAGTTAGCACAACAAAGGAAGCCAGACTTAGCTAGAGAGTCACACCTTATGTGGTTTCCAGTGGTCCACCTTCAGAGGCAAATAGGTCTGCTCTCAGCCTGAAGCAGGCTGAGGGAGGGGCCTACACAGTACTTTGCTCAATTTCCAGAAGAGCAAGTAGAGAAGCAGAGCTTTGCTGGATTGACACATATGTGTGGCACAGTCTTTGCTCTGTAGTCTTCTGTTTGTGTTATTGGAGCTGAATCAGATGGACTCTGCTGAGCTGGGCTTATGAGCTATATCTTCTCTGGGAAGGACACCAAACTGCCTTTCTTAATCCAGTGTCAGCTCAGAAATGTGATTTCACATCCCCTTTCACTCCAAATCCTCCCTCAAACTTGATTTTAGTAGCAGTCCTTCTAGTTTGTGTCCAAACACATCTAAATCCCAGTTAAAAGTTTAAATTTCTGTTGTGTATACAAAGAAATTTAAGAAGTGAGATAGTAGTCATAATATTATAAAGACAATACCAATTAGTATTTATGGAAACCAAGTGCTTTCTCAGCATTTTTTGACTCGAATACTGTCAAGAAACATAATATAGTATCCCTTTTCTGTGTTAAAAGAGAAAGCTGAAGTTGGTGAATTAAGTCATGTATCTAAGTTTGAAGAGCTAGAAATATGCTAAGGCTGAGTATGAACCCCAAATCTCACAATTTTTCCAGCAGGAGAATGCAGACACATTCAAGATGTCAAATTCTACTTGAAGACTTTGGCACTGAGTTCATTTTATGTGTCTAGGAATTGTATGTAGACCTAGGTTTGCCCTTCATATTTTGTACCATTTTAAAGTCAACTTGGAAAAAAGGCTCAAAAAGCCAAGGTACAAGGTTTCTTCCCTTTCAGATATATCGTCATGTGTGATTATTACCATGCTTCTAGAATATGAACTTTTTTTGATCTCAAAATCTCTTGGGTCTCTGAAGGACCCCATACAAAGAACAGGTAACTGAGAACACAGTTCTGTTTCCTGTTTCCAGAAAGCAGCCAAATGAGAAAATGAAGGAATGAGTACCAAAAAGAGGGCATGAGTCCAACAAATTGACCACTCCCATGCCCATAATAACCCTGAACTTGTATATATATCAGGAGATTCATAATGTTCCCAAACCTGGAGCTTCCACTCATTCCATCCCCATGTTATACAACATTCCTGTGTATTATAACTTCTCCCTTCTAAGTGTCTTGTCCCTATAACTCCCTTACAATCACAGAATTAGTTAACATTGGTAATGGCTTCAAATAACCTCCCCAAATCAATGGCTTACCAAACCAATATTTAGTTCCTGCTACAGCTTTGGCAGGGCTCCACATGACTTCCCAGTCTGATACCCATGAAGAAGGACTAGACGCTGTCTGGCCCAAGCTGTCCTCAGTGGAGGACAGAAACAAAAGGAGCAGGGCTATTCTGTGCATGCTAATTAAAGTTGTTGCTTAGATGTGGCATGTGTCATACTTGCTCACAGTCTATTGCTTGAGTAAGCAAGTGAACTTCATCCTTGAGCATGATAGAAAAGAGGCAAGTTTGCAGGGGGAAGGAATAAATAAATTGGAAGAAAATTACACAATCTCTACCATTTGGGTCTCCTCCAACTTCTCTGGCGGTGCTTACTCTATCACAAAGCCTAGCTCCTGTCTGACTCTTAAAATGTTGAATGCCCTAGAGTTCTGTCCTTGATACAGGCTAATGCAGAACACAAAGCAGCACAGCTCTTCTTTTTCCTTTTCTTTCTAAATCTGAGTGTCAATGTAGCTCCATTTCAAATCTATCTTTTACAGTCCCAGACCATCATCTTGCCCTAAATAACCCATATAATAACTCTAGATTGACTTTTTAAAAAACCATATGGTCGCTTCTTTTGCTACCCTACTCTCTGAGTTTCCCAGCCTCTTAAACTGAAATTATATTCTCCTGAGTCTCAGCCACCCATCCCCACTGCTCTGTCTTAGACATTTTCTTTAGGAAGAAGACAAAAGCCTTTAGTAGTTCACTTGAAGCTTTTCAGCTCTGCAAAGACCATACAGTCCCTTTCTGGCTTACACATCTTTCCTAACACTACCCCTTACTTCTTTTTTCTGCTACCAAAACTTTATTGGCATTACAGCTTCATTCTCTATTCCTTGCCCTATGACATCCTCAATTCTCTATTTCTCCAGTGAGTTACCATGGCTATGGTGGGACCCAGGATCACCCGCTTAGACTCTATGATTGTTCATTTCAATTGTCAAGCAGAGCAGTCCAGAGCTCCTCCATATTTTCCCAGTTTTCCCTATTGCTAATATTTGTAGATCTCTAGTTAAACACTTTTATCTCCTTCCTGTTCAGGACCCCCTTTTCACTACCATTTTGAGCTGACAGTCTTCCAATTTTAGAGAGAAAAGGTATAAAGTGAGTTTCATGCTTTTCTGGCCCAACATCTAACTTCTTTTTTTTTTCCAATTTTTTTTTATTAGATATTTTCTTAATTTACATTTCAAATACTATTACTAAAGTCCCTTCTCCCTCCCCCTCCCTGCTGCCCTGTCCACCCACTCCCACTTCTTGGCCCTGGGGTTCCCCTGTATTGGGGCATATAAAGATTGCAGTACCAAGGGGCCTCTCTTCCCAATGATGGCCGATTAGGCCATCTTCTGCTACATATGGAGCTAGAGACACGAGTTCTGGGGGTTCTAGTTAGTTCATATTGTTGATCCTCTTCTAGGGTTGCAGATCCCTTCAGCTCCTGGGGTTCTATCTCTAGCTTCTCCATTGTGGGCCCTGTGTTCCATCTTATAGATGATTATGAGCATCCACTTCTGTACGAGACAGCTATATCAGGGTCCCTTAAGTAGGCACTAGCTGTCCTATGCCATAGTGTCTGAGTTTAATGACTGATTATGGGATGGATCCCCCCTGGTGGGGTAGTCTCTGTATGGTCCATCCTTTCATCTTAGCTCTAAACTTTGTCTCTGTAACTCCTTTCATGGGTATTTTGTTTCCTATTTACAGGAGGAATGAAGTATCCACCCACGGGTGGATTTTTACCAATCCTAAATCTGATAGGGGATTAATATCCAACATCTACAAAGAGCTAAAGAAGCTGGACTCCAGAAAAACGAATAACCCCATTAAAAATGGGGTACAGAGCTAAACAAAGAATTCTCAACTGAGGAATTCCGAATGGCTAAGAGACATCTGAAAAAATGTTCAACATCCTTAATCATCAGGGAAATGCAAATCAAAACAACCCTGAGATTCCACCTCACACCAGTCAGAATGGCTAAGATCAAAAATTCAGGGGACAGCAGATGCTGGCGAGGATGTGGAGAAAGAGGAACACTTCTCCATTGCTGGTGAGATTGCAAGCTTGTACAACCACTCTGGAAGTCAGTCTGCCGTTATCTCAGAAAATTGGACATAGTACTACCAGAGAATCCAGCAATACTTCTCCTGGGCATATACCCAGAAGATGTTCCAACTGGTAAAAAGGACACATGTTCCACTATGTTCATAGCAGCCTTATTTATAATAGCCAGAAGCTAGAAAGAACCCAGATGTCCCTCAACAGAAAAATGGATACAGAAAATGTGGTACATCTACACAATGAAGTACTATTCTGCTATTAAAAAAATGAATTTATGAAATTCGTGGGCAAATGGATGTATCTGGAGGATATAATCCTTAGTGAGGTAACCCAATCACAATAGAAGTCATTGGATATGCACTCACTGATAAATGGATATTAGCCCAGAAACTTAGAATATCCAAGATACAATTTGCAAAAAAGAAACATCTAACTTCTTAGTTCGCTATAATTTACTGCTTCTCACTAACCTTTCACCTTTCCCCCAACTATCTCCTCTGCCCCTCCCTCTCCTTAGTTCCTGGTAGCCCCACGTTATTGTCATCTTCTAGATCAGTGCTTCTTAACCTTCCTACTGCTCTGACCCCATAATATAGTTCCTCATAGTGATGACCCACCCGACCATAAAGTTATTTTCATTGCTACTTCATAACTGAAATTTGCTACTTTTATGAACTGCAATGTAAATACCTGGTATGCAGATGCTATTAGGCAACTCCTATGAAATATTCATTTGATCCCTAAAGGGGTCACAACCCAGAGGTTGAGAACCACTGGTCTAGACCAGCATTTCCCAGTTCAGCACATGAGAGATATAATGTAGCACTTTTGGTGCCTGGCATATTTCATTTAACAAATTGATCTCTGATTATCTCTCAAGAGGCAGTGGGAACTGGGAGAATGGAGCTAAAAAGTGAGGAAGACTAGAGTCTCATGCAATAGTCTTTTCTATCTAGAACATAAGACAGTTTATACTCTGAGGGCTAAGGAGAATCATATGAGTAAAGTGTAAAAGGAGGCAGGAATAACTTAGCAATTGAGAGATTTGGCTATTTTTCTTCCAGAGGATTCAGGCTCAACTCCTTCAATCCACCTAATACTCACAACCATCTGTGGCTCCAGTTCCAGAGGATCTGATGCCCTCTTTCAACCTCCACAGGCACCAGGCACACAGATGGTGTATAGACATACATTCAGACAAATTACTCATACACATAACATAAGACAAATAAATCTTATCCTAGAGAGATAGCTCAATGGTTAAGAAAAGGATAAGCCACATGTGGTTAAAAAACATGTTTTTCCATGGAGAAATACTTGAATAACTAAAACAAGCAATAATGAGTAATCTGAAGTAAACTCACTCCCACCTGCTACACATGAGAAGAGCATGAAAACACATTCCAAGAACAATTCTGTGTTTTGAAGAACCTGAAATCACAAGACTCTTGTTTTATTGTTTTGTTTCTGTTTTGTTTTGGGTTTTGTGTGTGTGTGTGTGTGTGTGTGTGTGTGTGTGTGTGTGTTATCACAGGCACCCAGAATTGTCATACAACTTCTTTCTGGGACTGTGCTCTGACAAGCTCACGTTCCATCCATGTTGATGGACATGACAGATTTTACTCCTTTTGCTGGTGAATTCTCTTCCACCATATATGCATTCTATTCTTGCTACCCATTCCTTGGTTGAAGAACAATCTGATTATTTCCATTTCTTGGCTTTAGTGAATAGTGCTACAATTTAAAAAAAATAGTGCAGGTGTTTCTTGTTTATATCAGTTTCATTTCCTTTCAATATATATTCCAGAGTGGGATTCCTGGAACATAAAATAGTTCTGTTTTTTTAATTTTCCAAAACCTGTCATATTATTCTCCACAATAGCGGAACACATTTACATTCCCAACAATGGTAAAAGTGTAAGTGGCTTCTCTACACTGTCAGGAGTATATGCTGATTTTTACATTTTATAGTATGTATATGTATCTTTTGCCTGCACATATGTATGTGCAACATATATGTGTCTGGATTCCCACAAAGGCAAGAAGAGGGCACCAGGTATCCTGGAACAAGAGTTTTGGGTGATTATAAGTCATCGTTTGGATGCTAGAAACCATGCCCAGGTCCTGTACATGAACAACAGTGCTCTTAACTGCTAAACAACTTTTCTAGCCCCCTACCTCAGTAATTCTTCTTAATATAAGCATTTGTAGCTATGAAGTCTGCTCACACAACTGCTCTCATTGTGTTCTATACATGCTAGTGGCTTGTATTGTCAATTTCACACAATTCCAGGAATCTTTAAATTTCCTGTGATGCATTTTTCCTTTAACATTGTGAACTTAGTTTGTCTTTGTGGTTGTGTTTTGTTGTTGTTGTTGTTTTGTTTTGTTTTTTTTCTATTGATGTCTGTTTTTATTTCATTGTAATAAAATAGAATATAAGAAGTTATTTCTATTTTTTTGCATTTTGTTAAAATGTACATTATGTGGAGAATATTCCATGGATCACTTTTTAAAACCACGTATTCTATAGTTGGGGAGTAGAGTAGTCTCTAGATGTCTGTAAAAATCCGTTTGATCTATAGTGTCATTTAACTCTGATATTTATTTATTGACTTTTTCCTCTGGATGACTTAGATACTAATGAGACTGAGGAATTGAAGCCTTTTTCTGTTACTGTATCTTATATACAATACTGTGGTTTGTTTTATGAAATTAGTTTAGCCAATGTTCAACATATGAATATTTAGAATTATAACTATCCACTTGAACAATATGAAACTATCTTCCTTATCTCTCTTCTGACTAATTTTGGTCCAAAGTCATTTCATCCTTATTATTAGCATGGCTATGTCTGCTTGTTTCTGATTCTGTTTGCTTGAAATGTGCTTTCCCATACCTGAAAGCAGGTTTTGCCTTGGCCAGTGATAGATAGATAGATAGATAGATAGATAGATAGATAGATAGATAGATAGATAGATATGTATTTACACACACACACAAACAAACATTAGGGATTGGTTCTAATGTTATTTGTGTTTATTTAGTTCTTGAAATCACAAGGCACATTTGAGCTGAGTGTTCCTGTCCCAAGTTGGCTCTGAATGGGAAATAAATTTGTCAGTGACCAATGGCTGGGCAGGGAGACAGAGGTGAGACTTTTAGGATTCCTGGGTAAGAAACATTAGAGAGGAGGAAGGAGACCACCATGTCAAGGGCATATGGACCACGCTAGGAAGGTTCAGGAGGGAGAGATGGCCAAAATGTAGGTACAAAGCAAAAGCAATCCCAGGAGGGCTGCCAAGGAGGGTCCAGAGCAACAAAGATAAAATATAGATTTAGTAAGTATTAACTCAGTAATATCAGAGGGGAGTGTGCTAGCCACATGGAGGTTCAGGAGTGGCCCAGCCATTGAGCTAGGGGTGTGTGTGTGTGTGTGTGTGTGTGTGTGTGTGTGTGTTTTCTATCTGGGATCTAGAACACTGGGGAAAATAGCAAGGAGCCATGTGAACCCTGAGAACATAGAGTAGATTTAATAAATTACCGCTACACACACACACACACACACACACACACACACACACACATATATAAACATACATACACACACACATATATACACATTCATACACACACATATATACACATACATACACACACACACACACACACATATATATATATATATATATATATATATATATATATATATATATATATATACACACACACACAAACACATATAATTTCCAGACAAGTAGATGTTCTAGATTCTCAAATTTAATCTGTTATTCTATGTCTTAATTGAAGAAATGAGACACTTATATTCATAGTTCTTATTGAAAGGTATGTATTAATTCCTATCATTCTGTCAGGTTTATTTTGTAATGTTTGGTACTCCTTTAATGCTCACTTGCTAGTGGACTATTCTGCTGTGGTCTATTCCTCTTCATGACCTGTTTAGTGTGTGAGATTCCTTCAACTATTATGTGGTGCTGGCTCAGTGGTTATGAGTTCCTTCATCTTGTGTTTTTTTTTTTTTTTTTTTTTTTTTTTTTTTTTTTTTTTTTTTTTTTTTTTTTTTTTTTTTTTTTTTTTTTTTTTTTTTTTTTTTTTTTTTTTTGTAAGGTTTTTTTTTTCTTTTTCATTCTTTGTATTTACGTATTTATTTTTCTTTTCTTTGTATCTATGATGGACATCTTTGCTTGACACAGAAATATGGAATGGAAAGAGTAAAATACATTGTTCTGTGGCTTCCTACATTTCAGACTATCTATTGGTAACTGCTGTTTGTCATGGGTTTCCCTTTATATGTGACTTTGTGCTTCTCTCTTGTGCTTTTCAAGACAGTTTTATTTAATTACTCTTTAAACAGTAATATGTAGAGCGGTTCCTGTCTCATCTCTTAAGTGTGGTTTAGGGGAGGTGGTTGTGGATGCTGTTGCTGCTGCTGTTTGCTTCAGTTTGCCATTCTAAAGGCCTCCTCTATTTGGTGCCTGTCTCCTGGGATTTGGAGAACTTCCTCTTATGGTTTTACTTGCTCATTTTTATGCTCCAGCTTGTACTTCATTTGTAATCCATACACTCCTTCTTTTAATGGAGTTCTATACATCTCACATTTTCTGGTCAAACTCTCAGAGTGTGCTATTTTCACTCTCTGTATGTTGTAATTCTCTGTCCTCTCCTTGATCCATTCTATTGCTGAGGCTTCTGGTAAGGGTTTTTTGGTTTTTTTCTTCTTTTTACTTATTGAACTTTTCAATTCCTTTCTCTCTCAATTTGTTATTTTCAGTATTCCAATTTCTTCATTAAATTTCTCTTCCTGTCTTCTAGTCTGTTAAGGTACTGTGCTGTATTGCACTTGTCATCAAGCTGTTTATTTGAATTCTCTTTGAATTCACTCAGGAACTCGTGTCATCTTTGATTTTATAGAACACTCTTAAGAGTCATTTTCAATTCATTAGCATCACTAAAGAAGACTGAAAATATGTGGCCTTCTGTAGGCTAGTCTGTGGTTGCTTGAGACCCCATGCAGTCTTATGCCTGAACTGATTATTATAGGGGTATCCATAGGTGCCTTACTTAAAATGAATCCCTCAAGAACTCTAAACAAGGATCAGAAACACTTTGATAGGAAGTCTATGTAGGTTCCTTTGAAACATTAAATATTGAGCTGAAATAACAACCAATTAGAATCAAACTGACCTACTTAGTGGGCAGAGGTTAAACCTGCAGGTGCTTATCTCCTTAACCCTGCCCTTCAAGGACCACATAAAATCTTGGGGCCAAGCCTTCTCCATGAAGGTACTTTACTCATTAAAGCAAATACTAACAGTTAATTTTCTAGAAAAATACCATGGCAGTTTCATCTCTGTCCTGTTAGTACTGCCTTCCTAAAGTGTAATGTCTTCTTTACCTTTCACTAGTCACTTATATTTGACATTTAGACACATATGCATATATATATATATGTGTGTGTGTGTGTGTGTGATACATATATATGTATATGTGCATATATATATATAATATATATATATACATATAGAAAGAGAGGTATACTTGTCAAATAACTTAATTAAAATCCAAGACCATGTTTTAATGGATATAACTTCTCTAGATAATTGTTGTTCCAGTTTTTTCTGTGTGTCCAGTCTTCAGTGTCAGTCTCCGATTCCAAATCCTACTTCCAGCCCTATCTCCCAAAATAAAAATATTGATGTAGTCAGTCTTTAATTCTTAACATAGTAATGATTACCCCAAATCTCCTCTGATAAGTCCTTTTTAAATTATGTTTAACACATGTATTACCCATTTCTACTTACACTGTGACTAATAAAGTCTCACAGCACTACCGGAGAACAAGGAATGAGAAGAATTGTCAAGGGATGACGTGGTTCAGTGGATAAAAGGCCAAGCACGGCAATCTCAAGAAATCAAAGGACACGAGTAATTTCCAGTGACACTTTGTGGTTAATAAAGTCCTAAGGAAAGAGACAGGTCAATCTAAGAAATAAAATAGGCAGGATCATGTAATCATCTGTGTCCTTGTAAACCCATGAGAGTGAAAAGGCTCTGACTCATTGGTGGTAAAGGTTTTTGATTGCACCTGCCTTGTGCACAGTCCACTGTCTGTCCTGTGGAAGGATGGCATCTAATTGATGACAGAGTTGCCCTGAAGAGGAAATGGCACTGGCAGCTGAAGTCAGGGGTGCTCCTTGGACAAGAGTAGAGTGAGCAATTTTGGCTGGGTTTGCTTCTAAAAAATACATGAAATTGAACGTGACTGGCATACAAAAGGATTCATTCCTTTCAGAGCTAGAGAGGGCTAGTGCTACTTAACAATAATGGAAATGCCTACTTTAACCAGGAAACCACAATGTTAGAGCAGCTTCACCTGCGATTCTTCTCCTAACATCAGCATCAGTGAGAAGAGCGGGCTTGCTGGCTGTGTTGGTGAAGGATAGGAGAAAAGTAACTAAGTCCCTGACAAGGAACAGCTTAAGGAAGAAGAGTTCCATTTGCATCTCCACCATGGTGATGTGCTCCATCAAGGTGGGGAGGGCATGGCAAGAGAATCACGCTCCTATCTGAACAGGTCAGGAAGCAGGGAGCCATTTTAGGCCCAGAGCAGAGCCATGCTATGGCCTATGAGGCCTAAGGCTCTACAAACATCCAAACAACTGTAGATCAAGTGTTCAAATATAGGAACCTGTGGGGAAACCTTTCACTCTTAAATCATAACACTGGCACTGAGAACCTAGAAGAGAGGGGCCAGTGAGTTAGAGTTGCTCATTGTCAGGAAGGTCTTAGGACCTTAGAGTACTGGGCATTGTAGAAGATATTGACTCATACCACAATGTATAGTTCTTAGCTCTAAATTATCTACTACCTGCTTGACATCCAGAAAAGCAAGGAGGTAGGGTAACAATGGTGCTGACCACTGAAATAGCTCTACTAGTGGGTGTTCTAAACAATTACATAATTGAATGAATCAAACATTTTTAAAATAATTCAAAAGTTGCTGGAGGTTGTAAAAACCCCCACAAACTGATGTTTTCTGTCACTTCCAGAATCATGTCAGTAGATTGTCACAAATGGAATTCAGAGTACCAAAGCATGTGACTAAAATTCTTTTTAATGTAGCATAGCAGCCTGTCTTGCTCTGAACCAGGATCTCTAATCTGTACGCATTTCTTTCTTGAGACATAAAGATACAGAAGCATTGGAGGGTGGGGGCTGTCAAGCCTTAATCTTCAGGGCTCTGGAAGGTTCAGCTGCTTAATTTCAGAAACTTGGCAAGAACCTATTGATTTTCCCAGAAGCAAGCAAGAGCTAGCTAATTCCTTGAGGCAATTAATGGCTCTGTTATTTAGCATTTCTCAAGGGCTCATGCTCTAAATGTGCAGAGTCTTCCCCAATGGTAAAGAACTGCATCAAGGCCAAACACCAGAGGAAACATTAGCATGGACCCCAGACATCCATATGTGTCTGGACTGGTCGAAGAGGATGAGGTAAGGATATTACCATTTCACCCTGGTTTCACTATCTCAACTCAAGGTGAGCATTGTTGAATGGCTTCTCCCAGCATTTGAATGAGAAAGAAAGCATAAGCCTTCCATAGGTGACACACTGACCATAGAAGAAATGTTGATTGGCTGTCTGGGGACATACATTTTCATGAATATCTGGGAACTTTTAAGTATAATTTATCCTGAATGATCAGATAAAGTTATATAACTGTATGGTTATGGTTTTATGGAGAAAAGCTAGATTCTGAATTGGATTTTAGTTTCTAAGTTCACGTGAATGTGGAGACTAGGATTGTAAAAACATATAGAAGGTGTCCTTTATGGATATATCTCAAAGCAGAATGAGACCCTATCATTTGTGACACAGGTAGAAGTGGAGATTTCTATGTCAAGGAAAAGAATCTAGAGACCATAACATCACCAAAGCTTATTCATATTAGACCTAAAGAAGAAGACAGCATGGTGATTAGCAAAGGCTGGGGAGGGTTGGAGAGATGGAGAAAGGTTAGTTAGGAGAGCTTATAGCAAAGGCTGGAGAGGGTTGGAGAGATGGAGAAAGGTTAGTTAGGAGAGCTTATAGCAAAGGCTGGGGAGGGTTGGAGAGATGGAGAAAGGTTAGTTAGGAGAGCTTATAGCAAAGGCTGGGGAGGCTTGGAGAGATGGAGAAAGGTTGGTTACGAGAGCTTATAGCAAAGGCTGGGGAGGGTTGGAGAGATGGAGAAAGGTTAGTTAGGAGAGCTTAGTTTGCTCAGATAAAATCAATAACTTCTGGTAGGCCATGGTTCAGTCAAATGTCCATAGTGTATGATAGTGTTTCACATTTTGCACTTATGTATTTACATGGAAATATTTAGATGTTTCAACCATAAGGAAATGTTAAATTGCCAACATTGATATACTTACTCCCATTTGAACACTACACAACTTATACATGTTTCATAACACATTTCATAGTAGAAAATGCATAGCATTTTTATGATTTGTATGGTAGTTGAAGTAAATTTAAGCTGTTAATAAAAACTACTTAGTTTTTTTAATCTCTTTTGTATTTTAATGCTTACAGAATCCAATTCAGAATTATACTATAAAGAATATGCTTGTGTATATTTACTTATGATATAAGCTTTTCCCAGAAATGGTACAATGATTTACAGATGGTGAATCAAGAATACTGTACTGTGGCAGATGTGGGCATCTGTAGCATCTCTGGCCCTTTGCCGTCTGCTTCCAGAAGTCATAAGAATTTCTAGTCAGGTTCCTAGATTTTTTTTTTTTTTGGATGCTCAGGAATTGGACATAAAAGGGATCTGAACATTTTATTCCATAGTCCACAAAAGCCAGAGGGTAAAGTGGGGTACATGCAGGACCTCAAGGCAGCATATTCAAAATACTACTTGCTGGCTAATACCTTTTCCTGTGGATTGTAGGTATCTACTTTGTTTTTACCACAGGGCATCACTACCAGGAAGAAACATAAAAGGAAAGAACTTGTCACAAGTATAAACAGGATTTACAGGCTAGGAAGTGAAATTCCACCAACAGAAAAGCTACCCTTGACAATGGCCTTTCTCCTCAGGTTTGTTAGAATGTGATGCAAAAATCTATTCATATATTTACTCTGTTGTGGACCCTTTACACAGATCATCCACACTCACTGACATTACTTCTACGACTGTGCTTGCACATGTGAGAAAGCTCAGCTTAAACCATTTAAAAGAAATAGATAAGGCCATGTAGTCAGTAAGTAGAGCAGAAGGTCTTAGGTTTGACATTCCTTTGGGGAGCAATATTTATAAGCAGATGTACAACCCTGTTACTTTTCAATGTATAGCTGAGAAACCTTTATATATAGATTTTAGCTCAAGATAGAATTTTCACATTGCAGGATGTAACTTCTTACTCCCCTTTTTATAGCAGAGTCAGGGTTCAATGAGGATGTTGGCTTTTTCCCCTGACTTGAAGTTAAAATTCTAACTGAGCACCATAAGTCATCAGCCTCCTGCTTCCATTATGGTTAAACTCTGTATGGCTGTGTGGCTATGTTTGAGATGAGGTTGTCATGATCTGAGGGATGCCATGTGGCCTGGCACTTCAGCACTATGAGTGGGACAATGAGACACTACTGTGGCTTGAGTATGCCATCTCTCTCCTTATTCCTTTTGTTGCTTCTGGGTGATGACTCTCAACCCTGCGAAGCTGGCAATGGTTCTTAACCATTTTAGTCCCCTAGAGATGCCTATTTTCTATTTTGTTTTGAGCCAGTGTCACCAGTTTTGGAACACTGTGGAGTCTAGTTGGTGAGGGGTCTATCACAGAGCAAGGTCCTTGGATGCATTGACCCCAATCTCTGCCTGTCACTCTCTCTGCTTCTTGGTTAGCCATGAATAGCCATCCTCCATGACACATCCCTGCTGTCATATTGTACCCAAGTACACAATGGCAAGAAGTCCTAGACTGAAGCCTGTGACAGTCTGAGCAAATAAGTCCTTCCCCATTACTAGAGTCTCTTCTTGGGTTCTTTTGTCACAGCAATACAACATTATCAAATGTTGTAAGACACTGTAAGTGGGATTGTGCAGTGAACACTATTTCTGTTCACTTCTTTGCCTCAGTGCTGTGTCTATGCAGTCTGTCATGGTTGCTGAGTATGGCAAAGTTTTGTTTATGTCACTCTGTATTTCTGTTGTGTGTCCATCCCATAACTTGCCCCCTAGCTTATTGATAGGCATGTGGCTTCCCTCTCCAAATCTTTTAGTCTGAGCTCATTATACTTTGGCCAAAAATGACTTACAAACTTTTTTATGATATTAGTCTGGAGGCAATTAATTTTATGAGCTTTTAATCTCACAATTTTTTGTTACAAATAAATAGCTTTCCTTGGCTTTTCAGAAAGGAATGGTGCCAAATGTTCTTTTTCTTCTATAGCATAGAAAATATTTTAATGTTATTCTCACTTCTCTTTTAGCATTTTAAAATAAAAATTTAAATTATTTATACAGTAAAATTCCACTTATATGGTGTATAATTCTATAGTTGTTAATTCAATGTTTATAGAGCCTTATAAGCCATTTCTACCATAATGACAGAAAAAAATTTAATTATCCTCAAAATTCCTCTCTCCTGCTTGAAACACTGAAGATCACTGACTTAGTCTGCAGAGTCTTTTCTAAGAAAATCACAGAAACGGACTCATGTGACATGTCTTCTCTGGGCTTTCCAAACTTACCAAAATATAGCCTTGAAAATCAGCCTTGTTAATAGAAGCATTTCTTTCCAGTTCAGGGCATGTGCTTGTGTGCATGTGTGTAGGAAAGAGTTCAGCCTCAGCTATTGTTCCTTAGGTGAAATCTACATCTCCCCCGCCCCGGGCCCCCACCCTGAGACAGCACCTGTAACTGTGATCTGGGTGCAATGATCTTGTTCCATTGGCTGGCCACTGAGTAGGCCTTTCCCCCACTGGGAATTCAAGTGTGTGTTCCACTCTGGGCCTATATGTAGGTGCTGAGAATCAAACTCCAATCCTCATGCTTGTATGACCAACATATTAATAGTTGAGCTATCTCTTCAGCCCTAATTGAGGACGATAATGACCAAAGGTTCATACAGTGTTTTGTGAGATCTGTTCTCATTTATTTTGAGTAAATACTTGAGAGTATAATTGTTGGGTGATATAATAAGTCTTTGTTTAAATTTGTAAGAAACTGCCTAATTTCTTTCAAATAATTGTTGAATCACTCTTAATTTTTATCAATAGTGTGAGGTTTGAGCTGTTTATACACTTGGCAATACTTTATAGCATCACTTTTATGTTTTAAGTAAAGAAATTCTAATAGGTGTACAGATACATATCATTATGGTTTTCAATTGCATTTAGCTAGGAATGATATTAAATATTTCTCTATGTTTTTATCTACTCATCTATTGTTCATATACTATATGTAAAGATCTTTTATTCATTTTAAATTGGGTTGATTATTTTCTTGTTTCATTTTAGAACTATATCTGTACTCTGGATGGAAGTTCTTAACATGATTACATGATTTTCAAATATTCTCCTCTGGTCCCTGACATGACTTTTTTTTATTCTTTGTGTCTTTTGTAGAATACAAGTTTAACTTTTTATAAAGCCACGATATAGATGTTTTCTTTCATAGATCGTTCTTTCAATTTCACACCAAAAACAAAACCCTCAAAAAACAATCAAATTTGTTGGAGATGAAAAATGTTAATGACAGCGAAGACATGACTACTGATGTCACAGAAATATAAAAAGGTTATAAATGACTGCTACAAATGACTATATTAATGAATTGGGTAGCCTAGTTAAAAAAAATTCTATGAATACACGTGATTATTTAAAACTCTCAAAAATCACCATGTGCTTCTTTAATAAGCAATTTCAGCAGTGTCAGTATATGAGGTTAATATAAAAAGGCAAGAATGTCTGATACATAAGCAATGAACCATTAATGCTTTCATTCTCTGTATGTTTGTTATTGTATAAAAAGCTTCTCATTTTGCATGTTAACTTTGTGTCCTGCTCTTTTGCTTGTGTATTGAATCATACAACCCCCAGATAAGGATACGGTTACTTCTTCATCTTTGCATCCTCTTTATCTGCTTCCCTTGTCTTACTGCTCTAGTCACTACTTCACACGCTGTACTGACCAGGACTGGATAGAACGAATGTCCTTGCTTTGTGCTTTGTTCTTGATTTTAGTGGAAATGCTCTGAGCTTCTCTTCATTTAACAAAATACTGGATATTGGCTGTGGGCTTATTGTATACTGCCTAGTGTTGAGATAGGGCCCCCGGATACATAGACTCTCCAAGAGTGTTATAATGAGTAGATACTGGATTTTGATAAAGACTTTCTCTACATCTATGAGATGGTCTTATGGTTTCTGTGTTTGAATTTATTTACATGGTTGATTATACTTATATATTTTGAGCCATCTCTGCATCTGTAGGATGAAGTCTACTTGATTATGGTAGATAGTTTTTTGGATGTGTTTATGAGTTCAGTTTCCAAGTATTTTGCACCAAACATGTATATCTGTTTTCCTCACTGATAGTGAGAGAGTAATTACCTATGAAGTGAATGCTTAGATACTGTGCAGTGGAGTGGAGGTTCTTTTTTTTAATGGTTTAAGTAACTTTTCAGTTTTACATTGGATAGCCTTAGCTGCATGTAGTGCATGCCTGCTAGAGCTTTATTTCCTCCAGATCGTGTCCATCTAGAAACAAAGTGACAGCTTGGGTGTTCTTTGTGCTCAACCTATCTGGCTTTTTCTCTGAATCATATAAGGTCCAAATGATAGGGGTAGTGGATACCTGATTTTGGAAACACACAATGCAGGTTGCCCATTCTGGCAACATCACCCATAAATAGCATGTTTTCCTCTTAGACAAAGGCTTTCTGTTTCTTTTTGATGGATCTTTCAAATTACACCTTATTGAACTCTTCACAGTGTTTTGCTAGAGTTGTTTGGTCATGTGATGGAAGTTGTAAGGAATGAGAAAATGCTTTCTTCTGATGCAATGGGCTTGGTTTTCTCTCTCTCTCTCTCTCTCTCTCTCTTTCTCTCTTTCTGTCCATTTTCTATTCAAAATAGGTTAAAGATAGAACATTCAATATATTTTATAGTATACTCTTGAAATAAGCAACCTAAATATTTGTGTTATATAAATACTTTCTAATTCATCTATTACTCAGATTTACATGAGATCTGTCAATACAGATACACACATACATATTTCAGGATACCAGATGTCTGAACTGGGAAGCCTATTCAAATTGCCCAGACTTTGCATGTAGCACTTGCCTTCAAGGGTAATATAAAGCCAGGGAATTTCAAGTTGTATATTATAATCATCTGCTTAAATATTTAAGTGATCATTTATTCATAAGGCCTTCCCTCTTTCCTTCCCAAGATAGTTGGCATGATGGAACGGCAATTATAAGGCTCTCATAATCATAATCACAGCAATTATTATGCTTTCTGCAGTAGTCTTACATCGCAAGCCTCCAGAGATCGAGTTCTGCCTGGGGAACAAAGAATGTCCATCCTCAGCAGAGCTTCCAGCCTGTGCTCTTGCCCAGGTCAATTGGAGCACTCTAATACTGTCTCAGCCACACCCAGGACATATCCCCAGTGGCTGTGTCACTCAGCAAATGAGGCTGTTGCATACTTAGCCACGCTTTGCTGCTCCCGAGATTTCTTCATCCTTTGATATCTTCAGGGTAAAGTGTAGCTGATTTAAGATTCTACAAAGCTTTCTGCTGCAGATGCCCTGCAATGGGGATCAGGCTGTGAATGCAGAAATGAGTAGGGTATGGAAGATGACTCTTTTGAAATTGGCTCCTTTACATTTTCTAAAGAGAGTTTAGTGTTTACTCAGAAAGGCCAGAGCTGTTTATCTTCACCTATATTCATTCTTCTAGCCCCCCTCCTATGTGCACCCCTGTGTTTAGATCTATCAATATCACAGAGAATGTAGAGCCCTGTGCTATAAAACTGAGTTCCATGGCTGTCTGAACTGAAGTTCCAGCATTAGAACCATTTCTGCTGGGAAATGTCACCTTGTCCTTACAGCTTGGGTCATGGGTTTCAAATAACCAACTATCTCATCTGTCAGGGACTGTCCCAATTTGAGCCAAGTTAGTTTCACAGCTTAGGAAGTCCCAGGGCTGTGGCACACTAGGACAGCCAGTGTTCAAGGTCAGTATTTACATTAATCATTGAGTTGCCTGCTGATTGTTGTCATTGAGTGTGAACACCTTGAAGGTTGAAATTGTATAAACTCCAAAAAAAAAAAAAAAAAGAGTTGCTGAAAACATTAGAGTTTGAGTAAGTGAGTGAATAAATAGACCAAGTGGGTGAATAAATAGGATTAATTAATTTTCCAAAGCTATAATTTTAAGAGCTTAATTATTTTTTTCTGTGAGGGGGAAGCAAGAGCCTTGTCCTTAAGTTTACTTAAATTAATTTCTCAGACCTAATACAGTGACCAGATTGAATGCTTGAAGATCAGACTGGGGGCTGGTACTGGGATCACTACTGAAAAGTGAAAACTCCTATGGGAAAAAGATGTTGGAAGAGGTCAAGTAACCAGAGATAAATACAGAATGTTCCTTTTAACTAAGCCAGAAAGATCAATGTTGTAGTTTCAGTCTATTATTTCAAGTCTGGGTCATGGAGACTCTGTGCTCACAAATGGATTAATGCTACCTTGTCTCTCACCCTTTCCTTGTCTTCCACCATGAGATGATATGAGAAGACACTCCTGCCATATACTACATCACAGCTCCTGGATCTTGGATTCCCAAGTCTTTGGAACTGTAAGAAAGTACATTTCAAATCATTTTAAATTATCCAGTCTGTGATAACTGTATTACTACAAGAGATCAAAATGCTGTTCCTGTAGAGCCCACCCACCCTCTTTTATTGCAGATGAGTTCACTGAATTGTCAGAGAACTCTGATTAGTCAACCAGTGAATGCAAGAGAAAATAAAGAGCATCTGGAATATTATAGGTAGTATGAACATCTGTTTAGTATAAGGGTCTTGACGACTAATAGCCTGAGTTTGAAATATAGCACTTTCTCCTTCCAACTATGTGTCATCGGGCAGGTTACATAGAATCACTAATCCTCCACTGTCTCACCTATGAAATAACTGTCACATCATCTAGGTGACATCATTCTTTCAAGATAAATGAGTTGCAATATTTGGCTCAGCATGTGACTCATGCATAGCTCTTCATAAACCATGGCTGCTGGCACATTGCTTTGATTATTGCCAGGATAGAGTCTTTGGCATGCAAGAGCCATGGCCTGCATCTCATTGAAGAGTTTGATGCAAATGTAAATACTTTAACAAGCATCTGAATGCTACCGGCAATTTAGAAGACACAAAGAGATCTTATTCCGACCTAGGAAAATGTTTAGGCTAGCATCATATGTAACAGAAGATGGCCTAGTCAGCCATCATTGGGAGGAGAGGCCCCTTGGTACTGCAATCTTTATATTCCCCAATACAGGGGAACGCCAGGGCCAAGAAGTGGGAGTGGGTGGACAGGGGAGGGGGGAGGGGGGAGGGGACTTTCGGAATAGCATAGGAAATGTAAATTAAGAAACTATCTAATAAAAAAAAAGAAAATGTTTAGGCTAATTCAGACACTGGAACACTCAGATCATAAAACTAGGAATCAGCAAGGACTGGTGATGTGGAGATAATAAGTATGTTTCTGACTTCATGAACTTGAAATTCCTTTAGTGTAGGGATATTCTTAGACCTTCTTATATTCAACTCATTTGTGTGTGTGTGTGTACGCGCGTGCGCACACACATGTGTGTTTAGAGGTACATCACAGAAAATTGAAAATTAAAATGTATTAGTGACCTTAAATATTCTTTACTATTGGGTAAAGATTAAAGGCGGTTTGAGTGTGTCAACCCAAGTTCACACGCTGAGAAACAGCCTAAGGGAAGGTGTTTGATCTTGACTATCCAAGTTTTATTTTTTATTGTCAGAATCTAGCATTATATAATCAGATAGAGAGAATGTCTTTAAATTGTCCATATACATTTAATAATAAAGATAATCATATGAGAAACTCTGGAAATTATAGTATACTACACTAAACAATTGGGCCTCTTCTAGCTAGCAACTTTGTTGATTTTGTAACAATTCCTATTACAGATATAATTATAAATCTTCAAATTTGTAAGACCATATTTAATTAGAAAAAAACACAAAATTTTATTAGGTTTACAAAGGCTCATCACTGACTCTGAAATTATCCCAAAGACTATAGAGGGGTTCCTTTTAAATGAGATTCTTTTGCCAGGCCCAATAGTGCTCTCAGAGCATGCCCTCATACAATCTAGAAACCTGAAGCCCTTTTAGCAGCTGAAGTCTGGGTTGAAGCTAGATTCAGCAGTTCTGTGTCTCTAGCAGTTCAGTTCCTTTGCCCTTGGGAAGCCTAGAGCAACAGCATACTAAAAGATCTCTATGTTTAACATCCTTCAACTTCTATCAGAAAAACTAAGTGATATTTCTGGAGTTTGTTGAGACTAGTACGTGAGAATAGCTTAGATGGTCTCAGGCTCCAATCCTTCTGCCTCTCCCTTTTAAGTACTAAGATTATTGATGTGTACCCCAACTCCAACTCTTACTTAGATACCTCAAAATATCTGTATTTCAGGGAATTAGTGTTCTCTCGAAGCACAGCCAGTTATTTTTTTCTGGAAGTTTGGTAGAAAAGCTTTGGCCTTATATTTAAACAAGCACACATGTGCATCGTCATTTTCTTATGATAAATCTGGAAGCTAAAAATACACGTACCTCTTTCAGGCTATACCCCAGCGCCCTAGTGTTCTGTGTTTACACTTCTCTTCTGCAAAGTGGGTGGGATGTTTGGAGTACTCAATGTGATGACATTTTCCAATCAGCCAAACACACATACAAGTTCCATGACTTTGTGTTCTGAATTTGCACACATTTCTCTTGCTCTGCCAGCATGTGGTCACACACAAAAGCAAAGCAAACTCTAGCTGTAACAAATGCAGGGCTCGCCCTCCCCCCCCTCCAGACATTTGCATTTCCTTCAGAGCGAATAAGACTGGGTCCTTATGCTTTTTCTTTCCCTAGAGGCCCTTGGAGCTTCACGCAGTTATGCAGAACAGCTGGTGATACTCTTAAGATTGTCTACAAGGCAAAATGCAGATGGTGATAACCAATGACACATTGTCATTTTTTTTTTCCCAGACACTATCCTCCAGAGATAAAATTTGCACCAGTGAAATGAGCACATTTTCATGCCAGCAAAGAAGAGACTGCGAAAAGGCATGGCGTTCTCTGAACTCTTTCTGTCTACCACCCCCCACCCCCCATAACTCTATTAGCTTCTGCAGTTCCTCCATATACAAAGTGGCATAACATTCACCTCAGAGGTGTTATTAGACTTAAACCATATTGTGTGGAAAACCTACAACGAGTGCTACAGTGGTTTCTCACAAGTAGACTCCTGAAGAGAAACAGAACAACCCAGCCTCCCCGGGTTGCAGGCTGAGCTCAAGGAATGGCATGGCAGCACAGGTCTCTTCTCTGCACAAGATAAACAGCTCAACTGAGAGAGGGCACATTAGTGACACATTTGCTTGCCTTGACCTCACCCACTAGAAAGCTCTATGGAATAGATAAGCCCGCTAGTATAGTAGCAGCTCAGCTTCAGATTATATCTAGAAAACAGTCAAGAATTGTACATAATATACTCCAGTGGGTTTAGATTATTTTCCAATTGCTAATGAAAGAGAAATGAGCCAAAAAATATAGTCTGAAAGATTAAGTGTGAATTTACTTACCATAAGAAAGGCAAAACCACCCTTGCAAGGTCAAGGGAAAGTCAGGGTCCCTAACTTAAGTATCATTGGCCTCTTATATCTTTTTTTTTTCCAACTTTTATTAGATATTTTCTTCATTTACATTTCAAGTGTTATCCAGAAAGTTCCCTATACCCTCCCCCCTCCCGGCCTCTTATATCTTACTTTGCAAACCTGAAAAACAAATGTCAGGAGACCTGTGAGGATATGCCAGGACCCAGGCAAAGAGATTTAACCTTTTTGGTTAAATCCTGACTGCTAGGGATTCAGCATCCATGCAGTGACTCTTCCACCCTAACACTCCCAAAATATTGCTGACAACAAACCATTCCTGAGATCCTCCGTTCTCTGAACAATGAATTGCTCCATCTGGCATGTGTTTTTCTCTTTGCTTCCCTTTATCTGTGCTTTTGTTCTTGCTCCTCCTAGATCAGTGGTTCTCAACCCTCCTAATGCTGCAACCCCTTAATGCAGTTCCTCATATTGGGCTGACCTCCAACCAAAAAAATTATTTTGTTGCTACTTCATAACTAATTTTGCTATGGTTATGAACCCTAATGTAAATATCTAATATGCAGAACATCTGATATGTGACCCCCCCAAAGTTGTTGCAACCCACATGTTGAAAACTACTGCCCTACATTTATTTCCATGGGATCCTACTACCTGCATACATTTGTGCTGCAACCACCTTAGTTTGACACTGCTAAAATGTTATGGCGACATTCTTCTATTCCCGTCACTAAAGTAAACACCTTTTCTCTCCTGATAGTCCATTTCTCCTTAGAGTGTGTTTTTATAGAGAGAGTAATGATTCAAAGGTATTCTGCTACCTGGGAGGACATTAAAAGATTTTGCTTATTTGCTGAGATAATCACAATTTCAGAGGGTTGTAGACCTGTGGTGCCTTCTTCTCCTGAGAGTTACCAACACCATCCAGTGGGTCTCACTGAACTGAATCATGCACTTTGTTGCCCCCACTCTCAGGAACTAGGACCTTCTAGGACACTGAGTATTTATGGCTAGTATCTTCTTGAATGAAAAGTAAATATAATGGACTTAAAACAAAAACATAAAAGGCAAAGGGAAATATCAAGGATCGTTCATTATGTGTGAACAAAGTAATTTTTATGAATGTAAGTCAGTATGTTTAATTTGCCACGAGATAGTTACACATGAGAAGGGAGAAACAGGGACCACTCACACACCACAAGAGGGACAACCTTCTGCCTGTGTGAATTTCTAAACTGTGGGTAATAGGGAAGAGGAACCAGGCAGAGACTCCTGGTCTGCATCATTAAAGGAATCTAGAATAGCCAGGGCAGGGGGAGAAGAGAGAGAGAGAGAGAGAGAGAGAGACAGACAGACAGACAGACAGACAGACATAATGAATGCACCCCAAATGTCCGCAGACTGTCCACCTTGAGCATTCATAAGGAAAGGAATAATGCATGAGTATGAAGAAAGAAAATCTCTGAGCATGTGAGCAGACAAAAAATAACAATAACTAAACATGTCTACAGATTGCTGAGGAAAAGGAATATTTTTTTTTTTTGCTCTAATCAGTTGGAATGGAAGGTAACATTACCCAAGGGGTCACCTGCTGTGAGATAAACCTACCACATTGACACTATTGAAGACTTTATTGATGGCTAACAGCAGCGTGGTGAACTTGTCCAAATCATGTTCCCCCAAGCCTCTACAACCCTTTGTCTTCTCCGCATAAGAACTACAGTAAGCTAGACAGAAACAGAAATACAGAAGCCAAAACCAAAGGTTAGTATATTTGGGGTCTTTCAATGGACGAGTTCTTCAGTCCCATTATGACTGCTGTTGGAACGTGTTTGGTTTTAAATTCAGAATAGTGTCTTTAACATGTTATCAATTGTGCTAAGATCTAGGGAAGGGGACTGTTACATGCTGATCATAGTACTCAGGGTGGGAATTCCTCAGTGGGGGAAAATTAACCTCAGATATAGCTCAAATCTTGTCTAATAAAGTCTAAAAGCCATACCCAAAAGACTGAAGCTTCCCAAACAACTAAATCGCATTAAGAGCAATGAGTGACCCCAATGGACTCTTGATTACTAAGCTAGACTTAGGGAATGTTTCTTGGTCTGTACACAGTACTCTATTTTGAGAGCACAGATATTTGATTGTGTCTTCCCAGAAGCAGTCACACAACAAAAACTACCAAGTCAAACTCACCAAACACATCTACAGGATAATGCACCACAAGAACTTTGTTTCATCCAAAAACTGTAAGATGGTTTTAATATTCTCAAAGCAATAAATGCAATATATTACAAAGACAGTAAAGGATGAAAATCCTATAATCAACTCAATAGATGCAGAAAATGTAAAAGTCAACATACTTTTTAAAAATATCTCTGAACAAATTATGTGTAGTAAAAATAACATCTGAATATTTCAGATTTCATCAGTATTTTATGAAAATATTTTCTCTTTTATTAGATTTATTTCTAGACATTTTATTTTATTTGGTTGAACCTGTTGTGAATGGAACTGCATTTATGATTTTTTTTCATGGAAAATGACTTGGTATTATGTATTTGTATGTATATATCTGGCCTTTTAAGTCAGATCTGTGGCTGGAAATTTTTACACACATATGTTTCTGACAATCTGATCTTTTACATTGTTTCCATATCTCATTATTAATTTAAAGTAATTATTTGTAACTGGTCTTTGCTACTTTGTGGGCTCTTCTTTTTCCCACCCTTTGTCCCTACTCCCTGGTTTTACACCCTATCACTAGATATGAAAGAAAGGATAGATGGTAGAGAGAGAGGTTCCTAAATCTAATTCTATCTTCTTTTGTTTCCTCTTTGAACATGACTACTATTAAACTATAACCAATGCCCCTGAATGACCAACAACCATGAACTCTACCTATAAGGAATCTATCATTTATGTAACTTCTAAAAAGTTCCCAGAAGAATTCCAAACATCACACAACTGCAAAAACTTCTGTATCTGGCAAAACCACACTTCTGCTAGAGCAGGAGCAAAGCACAGTCAGCTGCTACAAACAGTCTGAAGCAGCCCCACATGCCCACACCTAGGATTAAAATGAAAACACATTCTTATCATACTTCTTTGCTTTTTAAAGCAACTAAAATTCCAGAATTCTAACTACACTTCCCTCCATCTCCCCTCCTCTTTGTAACTACTGGGATTTCATCTGTTCTATACTGTTTGTTTTTGTTGTTGTTTTTTTTGTTTTGTTTTTTTTTTTTTTCAAAAGCTAATGAAGGTCTTGAGCTTCCTCCTGACTCTATGGGTTTTTGTTTATTTTTTTGTTTTTTTGTTTTTATTTTGTTTTAAATCAGACTATAGCCCCAAAAGAGAACTTGAAATTCAGTGTGAAACTTGAATCTGCATGTTCAAGTTTTGAGGCTTGACTTCTATCTCTCAACCTGTTCAATAATAAACTCAAAGTTGACCAAAGACCTGAATAGTAAACTTGAAGCTATGAGAGGAACTAGAAAAAAACATAGGAGGAACAGCTCTAGACATTGATAAGAAAAATGACTACCCACGTACCAAAAATACATTCCTAGATACAAATGTAAGATAAATAAAAAAAATAGCATTATATAAAACCAAAAAAGCTAATGAAACAATCCATGGAGTAATGAGACAATTTACTGAAAAGGAGAAAATGTTTACGTTCTACTCATCAGATATAGGATCAATATCTAAAATGTGTAAAACACTTAAAAATAAAATTTAAAAATAAATAATGCAATGGAATGGGCAAATAATCTGGATAGACACCTCTTAAAGAATAAATATAAATGACTAATGAACATAAATGACTAATGAACATGAAAACTCTGAATCAAAACTACAATGAAGGCTTCTGAAAGTGGTGGATAGGGTAAACACAAGCAGCACTTTAGTACAACTTCATGAATCTAGAAGAAAATTTGCCTTTTGTGGCTTGAAAGAGAGTTATGATGTGCGGAAAGGCAAAACAAAAACAAAAACAAAAACAAAAACAAAAAAACAAAACAAAACAACAAAAAAAAAAACCAAACAAACAGGGTCACCATAAACAACTTGCAACAGTGATTATTTGATGTATAAAGAAAAAAAAATCTGAACTGTAACATAGAGTCTCAAATAGAAATCATAGGGAAAGATGAGATCTCCTCCCCTAGTCCCTATATATGATCCACAAACAATCTTTTGGAAAAAGTAAAACTTCTAGAAGCATAGAAAAAATGAAAAACCTGAACACCAGTCTAACCAGCTGTGTGAGTACTGTTCCGTGTCACTAATTACACTGGGCATGGGTACAACAGAGAGGATGTGGACCCTTAGAGAAGCTGAACAGTTAAACCAGTCACCCAAGAAGAGTGAAGATCACTGCACGGTGGTGTTTTCCCCAAACTCCAGAGCTTCAATTTTATCATCCAATCAGAGAACTATAGAACTACATGAATACCCTTACAGGAGGTGACCTGTTCTGTCACTCAAGGAAGCAAGCATTCTCAGGTTGAGAACATAGTCTCAGACCTGGTGAGAAGTTTCCATCTGAGAAGGCAAATATTAACAGGGATGGAACCCAGGACATTGAAATCCAAGGAGAGCATTCTAGACACCCCAGAACACTCATAAAATCTTCATCCATCCAGGTGGCAAGTTTTCTGAAGTAATGTCTCAATCTGTGGCTGGGTTGATGCCAAGGCAGGCATTCAACCTTACAGCACAACTATTTGATTTACAGTGACATGATATCAGCCAGTCTATCAGTTTGGTCAAGCTGTTTTGAACTGCAGACACAGATGGCTGCTTTAGCACTTACAAAGTTAAATTCAGAAAAAAAAAAAAAAATCTCAGGAGTCAATATTTTCTGCTACTATATAAAAAAAGATATATCTAATTGATGGTATATTTTATTGTATTTCACATTTAAAACAGAATTTACATTGCTTAACTAGGTAATATGATTGTTTTGTTTTTATATCTATAGGTATATTTAGTCTATGTAGTATCTGGGCCACTTTTCTTACCAAGAACATATATACTCCCTCTCATTTCTGGCTCATTTTCTTTTGCTTTATCCCACCTCCTCCATATACTTAATTTATAATTTTCTATAATTTTAATAATCTTTAATCTTATCCCACCTCCATAATCTATTTAACTATCCTTGATCTATAATTTCTCTATTGTTCTTTTAATGCTTTCTTTCCATTCTAACAATGTCACAGCATTTCTTCATAGGCCATATAATAATACTATGCCACTCATATTCCTGTGTTCCCTCATGGTTACTTAAGACATAGGTGAAACTGTTTTTAAACATTACTATATTTTCACAGTAGTTTCATCAATCATCTGTGGTTATTTCTACAGATAATAATCATGGCGGTTAGTGCTGTAGATTGTATCCAGTGTTCAGATCGTCTTGGCTCTCCCAGGATTATATACTGAACTACATTCCCAGCCCAGAGGAAAAGAATAGTATCTTAACCCTATTACCTGCTAGTGCTAGCAGACTACTGTAAAAACCTCAACTGAAAAAAATACAAGTCTTAAAAAGCCAGCCAATCCCAAACACACATGCTAAAACACACGAGACACTCCTAAGGCAACAGACTATCAAAAATTACCAAAGTCATGGTAATTAATTATAAGAAAAGTGCATGACATGAATTATGAGCAGAGAATGGCTATGACTGTTCAACAAAAAAAGGATAGAAATAAGTGGAATGAATTATAAAATAATTCAAATAACAACTAAATTAAACAAGGACACCAATAAAGCAGTGGTACCCAGCCTTCCTAATGCTCCGACCCTTTAATGGAGCTCCTCATGTTGTTGTGACCCCAACCAGAAAATTATATTCATTGATACTTTATAACTGTAATTTTGCTACTGTTATGAATTGTAATGTAAATATCTGATATACAGGATATCTGATATGTGACCCCTGTGAAAGGGTTACTCAACCCTCAAAGGAACATCTGCAATACAGGCTATAAAAAACTTCAGGAGATAGAAATACTGAAAAAAAAAATCCAAATGGATAATTCAAAGGGGAAAGCCCAAAAAGATAAATAAGAACTTCAGTGAGCTTCCACACCAATAGAGCTTCCACATCAATTGAGGAAAAGACTGGATATGGGTGATTAAAAGAAGGTAGGCTAATTAGAACTTAGACAACAAAAATCACAAAGTATGAACAAAACAACCAAGATCTGTGGGACACTGCTGAAGCACCACATTTATGAATGAATTATGGATACAGAGTATAATTAAAGCCATAAAGAGTATGTTTAATAAACAGAGTAGAAAATTACTTAAATAAAGAAATAGGCATTATATACAGGTCACAATTTAAAATTCCAAACAGACAAAACTTCAAAAATAAAAAAGCCTACTCATGTCATTATATTCAAAACACTAAAATAAACAGAAAAAGTAATGTTAAACATCACATTGAGAGAAGCTTCAAGTCATATATAATAGCACATCCATCAGAATTACAACAAATTTCACAGCAGAAACAGAAATCCAGGAGGGCAAGGAATAGTGTATTTCAAGCTCTTAAAAGACAATAACTGTCAGACAAAACTTCTATAGATCACAGAGCTATTCAAGATTGAGGGGAAAAAGTTCCCTGTATAGGCACAAACTAAAGAAATATACAACCTAAAGGGACCCTTCAAGCTGAATTAAAAAAAAAAAAAAAAGCTGCAGTAGAATAATAAGTAAATTCCAAGAAAGCTCCAACACTTAAAACTACAAGACAGAATTCATTATTCACTTTTCAATAACAACTATGAACAATTTGTTGCCAGCAGGAAATGTAACTTATTGGCAAAGGACAAAAGAATAGGAAAGGGCACACTAGCAGTGGTGGTTTGAATAAGAATGACCCCACAGGTTTCTGTATTGAAATGCTTAGTCAGCAAGGAATGGCACTACTTGAGGAGGATTAAGAGGTATATCCTTGTTAGAAGAAGTGTGTCACTGCACATGAGCTTAGAAGTTTCCAAAGCTCAAACCAGGCCCAGTGGTTCTTTCTTCCTCCTGCCTATGGATCCAAGTATAGAACTCTCAGCTACATTTCACCACCATATCTGTCTGTATAGTAGCATGCTCCCAACCATGATGAGAAAGGACTATGAGTATCTGAAACTACAAGCAAGACCTAATTAAATGCTTTCTTTTATTAGAGTTGCCTTGGTCATGGTGTCTCTTCACAGCAATAGAACACTGGATAAGACAGAAGTTGTTATCAGGGACTGGAGTCTTATTTTGATAGGCCTCACCATGTTGCTCATTGGCAGAATGTAAACTTTAGGATTTGGGGGTTAGAGAAGTAGCTGAATGCTTTAATGGGCCATGCAAGTTGGAACACGGAAGACAGTAGTGCTGAGAACAATCTAGATTATGATGACTGCATTGTATCATTATTAGTGGTCACTCTTAGGCCGATCTAGAATGAAAAGGAACAAACTGAGCAAGGAAAAATACAAAATGTACAGTTTGAGAATAAAAGGAGCACCAGGAAACAGACAGTGGTAGCAAAGTCCACTGTTCAAGGAAATAAAAAGTTTAAAGGAAAGTTTAAATGGAATAAAGGGAGTGGTGACTCCTCAGGGCACGACCACACCTAGCTAAGCTTCTGACTTGTGAAAATAAATTTTTAAAAAAGCTTAAGCAGTGAAGGAAACCATCAAAACCAGAAAGCTGATGCAAATAGAATTAGACAAGGGGGCCAAGTTCCAGCCCCACCAGGCAGCAGAACTTGGCAGACTTGTCCGCGTGGTTCTGGTTTTAGAGTCAAGAATACAAGAAAGGGGTTGTGAAAGCTCCCTCTGTGGCTAAGGAAAGCTACTGAGGCCATGTGTATATCAGGGTATCCTACATGAAGGCCCAGGGAAGCAACTGCATGAAACTATGAAGGAAAAGCTTGGATGGCCTTAGAAAGCCCAAGATGTCGAAGATTCCAGAGTTATGGACTTCCTGCCATGGAAAGTTGCAGACCAAGAGAGAGAGAAGAGTATTGCTTTAGGATGAAATTTAAAGGGGACAGGTTTTTTTTCTAACCTGGCTAGCTCCCAAATAATTGAAATGGAGACCTATAGATTTCTACAAGCTTTAAGCACTTTAACTGAGAAGATATTCTTAATCCTCTATATAATCTTAGCTATTTCTCAGCTACATGTTCCACACTACTTGCATTCAGTTTCTCTCTGTGGCTTGTTAGAGGAAGTGTGTCACTGGGGTGGGGTTGGGGAAGCTTTGAGGTTTCAAAAGCTCAAGCCAGACCCAGTGGCTCCCCTTCTCTTTCTGCTGCTTGTAGATCTGTAAGTATAACTCTCAACTACTTTCCAGTACTATGTCTGCCTATGTGTCACTATGTTCCTAACCATGATAATAATGGAATAAACCTTGTATTAGAAATGCCTTGGTCATGTTATCACTTCACAGCAATAGAACACCGATTTAGACTTCAACCAAATGAAACTTGACAAAATGAGATAGCCATGCTTATAATTGACAAATTAGTCTTGGAATCAAAATAAAATAGATAAACTCAACTTATTTCATATGATTTTAGAAAATAACCCATAAAGAAGATACATGCTAAGCATCATCACACCAAGCTCATAAATGATTCTGGGCAGAAAATCAAACCTCAACCTCAACACAATAATAGTACATATCTTTGACACTTAACTCTCACCAATCACCTCAACAAAATATCAACAGAGAAACTACAAATTTAAGTGACATTATATAGCTATAGAATATTCTACTTAAATCCCACAGAATACATATTCTCCCCAGCAACTCATGGCACATTTTCTGAAATACTTCATATCACCAGACACAGAACAAGTTTTAACAACTACAAGAAAATTCAAGTGATTTCCTGTATTATATCTCATTATAATGGATTAAAGCTAGAATTCAAGAGAAGAAAGTTGACATGAAATATGTAATTTCATTGAGATAGAACGATATACTACTGATTTATCAGTATGTCATCAAGAAACAGCAGGAAGGAAATAGAAAAGTTCCTAGCACTGAATGATAACGAAAACACAATATACCAGATACTGTGGGAAACAATGAATGCATTTATAAAAGTTTATACCTATAAAATGCATGCACTGAAATTTTAGTGATATTGTGGCTGGAGAGATAGCTAAATCAGTCAGTTTGTGTCCCACAAACACAAGGATCTGAGATTTCTAATACCACACAAAAGCCAGGCATGGCAGCATACATCTGTAACCCCCAGGTCTGAGGATGAAAAGACAGGAAGAATGGTCTCTGGAGTTCACTCTCCAGATAGTCTAGTGAATCAATGAACTCTGGATTCAGTAAAAGACCTTATCTTAGAATGTTAGGTGGAGAGTGATTGAGGAAGAGACCCAACATTGACCTCTGCCTCAGAGGTTGTGTATACATTGATATATAAAAGGTCACAAATAATTTGATGGTGCATCCCAGGTTCCAAGGAAACAAACAGAACAAGCCAAGTTCAAAATCAGTAGATGGGTGGGTAGTTTGATGCTTTGAAGAAAATGAACCCAATCAGCACAATTAGGAGGTATGACCTTCTTGGAGAAAATGTGTACTGTCTCTTCCTGCTGCCTGTGAATCCAAATGTAGCCTTCTCAGCTCCTTTTCTGCACCAAGTTTGCCTGCATACCTCTATGCTCCCTACCACGATAATAATGGACTAACCCCTCAAACTGTAAGCCAGCCCCAATTAAATGCTTTCCTTTATAAGAGTCAACATGGTCATTGTGTCTCTTCACAGCAATGGAACCCAAGCTAAGTCAGGGGTATAATAAAAAGTAGGACAAACAGATCAATAAAATTGAAACAAGTAAACAAACAAAAACAAACAAACAAACAAGAAAACAGAGTTGGTTGATTGAGGAAAAAATGACAAACATTTGAACTAACCAAAATAAAGGTTCAGAAGTCAACCAGTTAAATTCTACATTACAGCCCATCACTGTGGGGAAGCCAACGGGGTGGGCCTTTAAAGCATCTAGTCATATCCATGTTCAAAAGAATGAGTGCATATATGTCACACCAATACTTCAGCATGCTCTCTCCATTCAGTCTAAACCCTAGCCCATGAAATGGAAGTATCTTTCCACTTCAATTAACCCAATAAAGAAAATCCCTCACAGGCCTGCCTGCCAGCCAACCCCTGGCAGTCAAGCCCTGATCTAGTCAACTCCGCAATGAGACTGTCTTCCCAGATGATTCTACGTGGTGTCGGGTTGAAAATTACAACCAATAATCCAAGCAATCTTGAGCAAAAAGGCCAATGCTCGGGATATCACCATATCTGATTTCAAGATGGATAGAATGGAATTGGTACAAAATCAGAACTATAGAGCAGTGACACAGACACGGGACCCAAATACAAGCCCACACGGCTGCCACCAGCCGAGGTTTGTGACAAAGATACTAAAGACATGTATTGGAAAAAATACACCACAGTAAGTGGTGCTACAAAAACTAGATATTCACACGTAGAAGAATAAAAAGCACTTTCCCATATCTCATTCTCCATAAAAAAAATAATTATAAATGAACCAAATGCCTTAATACATGACAGTCTGAAACTGTCAGAGGCAACACTGCCAGGTAATAGCATGAACCAGGACTTTCTGAAAATTATTCCAATGGCTCAGGAAACAAAACTAAGAATTGACAGGCAGGAATTCATAAAAGTGAAAAGCTGCCGCATAGCAAAATGCAATCCGGCCAAGGGAGAGCCTACAGAATGGAAGAACTCTGCTGACTATACACCGGACAAAAAGAATAATATCTAGAGTGCATAAAATTTTAGAAGACTACATAACCAGAAACCAAATAATCCAGTCAGTAAATTGACTGTTAAACTAGACAGTTCTCAAACTATGAATCACAAATAATCAATGAATTAATGATTGATTACAATAAATTTTCATCTTCAGATATCAGGGAGATATAAATTAAAGCAACACTGATATTCTATTTTATCTCACCCAGAAATGCTATAATTACAAAAATAACCAACAAAATTAAAGGAGAAGGAAAGCCATATAAACTTCTAGAAGAATATAGACCAGGCAGACCATTGTGAAAATCAGTATGGAAATTCCTCTGAAAACTAGGGTGTGCCATGTGACCCACTTATAATACTTTTGGATACACAAGCCACAGATGCTCAATCATCCCACCACAGAAACAGTTACAGTGTTCATAGTAGCCAAGCTAGGTATCTGCCTCCGTGTCCATCAGCAGGTGAATGGATAAAGAAAACCTGATATATTTGCTCACGGATTTGTATTCAGTTATAAAGATAGAAATTACACCCGTTGAAGGGATGTGGATACAATCAGAGAGCATCTAATTTAATGAACTAAGATTCAGAAAGACAAATATTACATATTCATAATGGATTATAGATTTTATATGTAGATATATAAAATCAAATTAAGTTTAGAGGACATAAAAATAGAAGCAAGACTATCTGGGGGAATTAATAAGATACTGAGAGGAAAACAGGATGTAGGGGAGGACATCAATGAAGTCTCCTACATTAGCAATATAGGGTTAATATATATTCATTCAAATGAAAAATGCTTACCTAGGAGACTGTTCTTTATTGTTATTGACTTGATTGGTATATATTCATTGTACATAAAGATATTTCACAAAGGCATTTTATACAAATGTATCATGTACCGTGCCTATACTTGATTAGCATGCACATTGCAGCAGTGCTACCCAGAAAATCAGTCTACCACTTGACCCCACTGCCCAGGTCATGAGTGATTATCCAAATGAACTGAAATGAATTACCAATTGTGATGCCTGCATTCTCTTGACCATTTTGGCACTGTTCACAGTTAACTTATAGAAGAAAAAGAATATACCACATATAGCCAGATAACATTCTGTATATAAGAAAGGAGGAATTATAATTTGCAGCAAAAATTGATATGACTGGAGAACTTTACAGTTAAGACTATAAGTATATACACAAATAAGTATCACTTGTTCTGTCTCTTATGGAAAACCTTGCTGATCTGACTGGAAAATAATAATGAGGAGATGGCTATGGGGAGATTGGACTCAATCAGTACACACTATATACAGGGGCTATGTACAATAAATATATGGTAATAAAATTAAAAATTATGCTGAAGGTTAAATAATTAAATACCAAAAAAGAAATAAAAAACAGACAGAATAAGAAAATCCAACCTTAGTCTATGACCCATAGAATTATCTTTCAAAAGTAAATGTAAAATAAAAAAAAACCTTCTCAGAAATCATAAAGAATTTATGACTAGCAGACCATACACCAGTTGTAGTTAAAATAATATAATTCAGACAGGAAATATCTGATACGAGGACAAAATTTGGTTTTACAAGAAGATATAGTGAGTATCTAAAGATTCTGTGGGCAAAAGGATATATATGTTTTCTCCACTACTGAATCTCTCTGAAAGATAATTGAGTGTCCCATGAAAATAACAACATATTGTGGGTCTTAGTAAACTCTTTAGTCAATTTAATATGTACTTGGTAGCATGAAAACAGTAGACACTAATTTCCTGTGGTAATTTCAATTATTCCACTAAGGTATAATTGTGAAATGTCTTACTAAACAATAAATAAAACTTCATATATTTATTTCCTGGAGCTGCTGGAACAAGTACTCCAAGGTAGGTAACTTGAAACAAAAGCAATTTATTTTCTCTCAGTTCTAGAGGTTAGAAGAGCAAGGTGTTGACAGGGTCATGTTCTCACTGAAATTCGTAGAGTAATCCTTGCCACTTCTTAATGCCTGTTTGTCAGAAATTTGTGGCTTACCTTGACTTTCAGCTGCATACTGGCTTTTAAGTCCACACTAACCCAGTTAGCCTTATTGTAAATGCATTGTATATGCAATATCCATATTTGTAACAAATGCGTGCTCATTAGAACTTTAGCATCCCCTTTAGGGGGAATATAAAATTCAACTCATGTCAGCGATTATTCTTTAAATGTTTTCTTATTTTTTGAATCCTGATGTCTTTAGAAGATGAAGATGTACATAACAATAAACTATTTAATAGGCATATAAATTAACTTGGAATGAGAGTTACTTATAACCCCCCCCTCCTGAAGCACATTAGAAAGACGGGATTCACTATTGACTTTAATATTTGTGGCTCCCTTAGATTCCAAGAACCTCTGAACAATTTGTAATAAGAATATCAACTTCATAAAAGCTGCATCCCATGCTGAGCTTCTCTACTTTTATAGACAGTGGACAACTAAACCACCAGTCTCCAATCTAGTGATAATCTAGTAATAAACTACCATTTTGAAATATCAATATATTATACTTCATAAGATGGGGAATTGTGGAAGGGTCCTTGCAGGCTGTGTAGCAGGCAGGGAAATTGATCAGACTAAGGTAAGAATGAAACTTGGATCAGCCTGGTTTTAGTAACTGGTGCTGGGCCAAGACTTCTTGGAATCTGACCCAGATCCTTTCAATTCTGGGATAGTTAAACACCGCACAATTTGGGGGTAGGGGAAAGGGAGTATTCAGATGATAACTAACTGAGCCCCATGAGGATAACTAAGCTTAAGACAGGCTTGCATTGAGATTCCTTACAAAGAACTAGTACTTTTGACTCAAGATAGTGCCCAAGATTGAGGGCCCAGGGAGATTGACTGAGGTTAACAAAATGCCTGGCCCCCAAATAGCCCAGAAGTCACTAAGGTTGTTGTAAAGTACAAATGACATCACTTACAAGGATAAATTTTATGATGGCCTAGAAGCAGTGCTCAAGGTTTTAAGGGGAGAGGGACTGAGAAAAGTGAAACTTCAATTCTGAAAGACACAGGCAGAGGATGATGACACAAGACAAAACCAAGGTGCAATTAATATAGCTTTTTTATATAAATTTTAAAACATGCTGAGAATGGAATCGGAGGGATAATCCCTTTTATAATGTCTTCAAAAAATAGAGTGTCTGGGACTAAACTAACAAGATAAAAAACTTTCTAGAGGTGAAAAGCTCTTCCTTGCTTGTTGATCATAATTAATATAGTGGAAATGGCTAAATTACCTGAAGTGGTCTAAATTCAGTGCAATCCTCATTAAATAGAGAAAAATATTCATAACAAGAAAAATCCAAAAATTCATATATATGCATACAATGTTAGCTTAAGCAATAAAGCAAGACTGTAGATATCACCTAAAAGTCAATCTCAAAACAAACTATAGAGCCCTGGAATCAAAAAGTGCATGCCACTGAGACAAAACAGACATCTATTTTAACAGGACAGAAGAAGCAGAAATAAAGCCATCATTGCAAGTATATTTGAGAATTATGTAATGAAACCTATTACTTTGTCATTAAATTTAAAGTAAATAAATGGCTGAAGAGAGGAGAGAATAATAGTTACTACTCTTTCAGAGGACCCAAATTTGCTTTCCAGCACCCAGACCAAAAATGGCTTATATCCAATCAACAGTATTCTCAATGCAGGGTATCCAATGCCCTCTTCTGGCCTCCATGGTCACCTGAACACACATGTTTGATACATATAAATTCACACAGGCACATACATATTCACTCACAAATAAATACATATTTTGAAAGTTAATAATATGGTTTAATATTATATTTTAAATAAGAATAAAAGAGAAAAACCCATGAATTTTTATTAAAAATACAAAGGTGATGTTCAAATAAATTAGGAACATGGTAAAGAAACTATTGAAATGGAACTAATAACAGAAACATTGTGAAAAAAATTAAAATTGAATGCAAACATAAAGAGACAAAGATCGATGAAATTAAAAGAAAGCCTTGGGTAACTAAGAATTTAGAAAGTAAAGAGTTTTACTAAGGCCCTAGAAATGATCACAAGAATTCTTACAGGTATTATTCATCTTCATCGTTGAACTTTATTGAAGAATGTTAATTTACTGCCATTATCAGGTATGAGCTTTTAGATTGAGTGATTTTTTTTAACAAATATACCAATAATTGGAAAATGATTAGCAATTAGTATATAATGTCAGGAAAACACATTGTTTTGTTGCTAGGATTTACTTCATTACTAAATAACATTTGCTTTAGTCTTTGAAAAATGGTATTTGTAAAATGAATACTGGCTAGGGGTTTTGTGAATTACAAACAACGCATTTGAAAAATGGTATTTGTAAAATGAATACTGGCTAGGGGTTTTGTGAATTACAAACAACGCATGCCTTTAATCCCAGCACTCGGGAGGCAGAGGCAGGTGGATTTCTGAGTTCGAGGCCAGCCTGGTCTACAAAGTGAGTTCCAGGACAGCCAGGGCTATACAGAGAAACCCTGTCTCGAAAAACAAACAAACAACAACAACAACACCACCAACAACAAATAACATGAAAATCACAACTTTATTTTAGAAATGTAAACTTTAAAGTTACAGTGAGAGTGAGATATACAGAGGTATGCTTTGTAAAATGCAGATAGTAAGGATCTATCACAAGATCCTGAATGAGTCCAGGAAAACCCTTATGTCTAAGATGGGTCATGACCTGTCACTTCTTGCCCATCTTGGATTTCTGCATAAGCAGGAAGTAAAGGGTAGGCAGTGTCTTGAACTGTTGAAGTGGTATTAACACAAAACCAACACACACACACACACACACACACACACACACACACACACACACTGTCAGCAAAGACTTGCAGATAGCTGGTTAATGGTTCTGAAGGCAATCTCATTTCCTTCATTATCTGACCACTAAGGTGAAAGAAATCACTGACCACATGAATAGCAGAGAATACAGACTATGGAATTACTCCAATGAAGTCACAAAATAAACAACAGAAGTAATAATAATAGCAGTGAAGCAGCACACTCTAAGATGGGAAGAAAGGAATGTGGCCTCCAGGGCTGTCACATGATATTGTTATCAACAACAAACACATGAAATGTGCCAAAAAGCAAGAAAATACATTCTGCTAAAAGGAAAAATTAGAAAATAAAACTCTCTTTGAGAAAGCAGCTACATGGACTCATGGAACCCAGGCTCTAAATCAGCTCTTTAACCAGTGAACCAAGCAAGGAGAGCAGAACAGCTCAAGGGTGGCGTCCACTTGTAACAGTGTCAAAAGACAGAAGACGTTTTTAAGACAACCAAATAGAAATCCCACAGGTCCAAGTGTAACTGAACTGCCAGCTTGGTGTAAGAAGAACATTTAAGCAGGCAGAATAAAAGAAAGATAAAAGAAAGGCAGTAAACAGACAGATAATTTCATTTAATATTCAACTTGAGGACCTGAAAAAAAGAATATTAATCTGTGGGATACTGGGTATATTACAGTGTACAGGGAGAAATGTGAAGAAGATCATAAGAAAAGGTGCTAGAAACAGTACTTAAAGGAGTAATTTGAAGGTCTATGGGGCCCCACAAGCCAATCGGTCAAATAAAAGGCAACCTTTCTGGTGCTGGGGTTTGAATTTGCTAGCAAATGGTGCAGGACATGCTCACTGGTACCATAGTGGGAAGAACATCGTGGGAGTAACCAAGTACTTTCTGAAAGTTCAACTCCACAAGATGAACTCCATACGTGGGATCATTATCAACCAAGAACTTGTGACTAGATAGTTCCTAGGTTCTAATGGGGAAGCTACTGTTATGCTGCTATATAGATACAATATTAAACTGACTCCTAATGACATGATTACATGTATAAATTAATATATCTCCTTAACTTCAGCAGAGAATCTTATATTTGTATTATTTGGTATTTAACAGTGACCTATTGCTAAGTAAGGAATGGAGAGACATCTCGGAGTCCTCAGACCTAAGTGAGGTGTCTATGTCACACACCTCCCCTCAAGATGAGAGATTTAATAAGAAAAGGCATAGAAAGACTGTAAGAGCCAGAAGAAGTGGATGGTTACAAGGAAACAGTATTATCACATACAGTCTGGCAATTGAACACATAAACTCACAGAACTATGACAGCAAGCATAAGACCTGTATGGGTCATGCCAAACAAAACCTCATCATGGATAAGAGGGGGTAGATGTAAAGCCATCCCCTTCCCCTGAGCTGAGAACCAATGGCATTTAATGGCTGCTGGGAAAAGGCTCAGTTTTCTTTAAGGGTGTAACCCTAGTAGGTTGACCATGTTCCATGGCAGGCCCCATACAGAAGAGCATTTAGGCAATGTAAATTGGACTTAATGAGAGAGATGCGGGAGGTAGAATGTGAAGTTGGGTTGGGTAAGGAGGCAGGGTCAATCTGAGATGAGTTGGGGAGGTTAACATGATACAAATACATTGTTTGATGTTCTCAAACAATTAATAAAATACAATAACATTTTTCCAAAATTGTTTTTGAAAAATTTAGACACACACACACACACACACACATCTTCAATGAGTTCTAAGTAGAATATACACATAAAAAAGATAAACACCTAAGCCAGACATGAAGCACATACCTTTAATCCCAGCATTGAGGAGGCAGAGTGAGGATTATTAAGAGTTCGAGGATATAAAACAAAAGGAAATACCTTTTTCTCAGCACCTCATGGCACCTTCTCCAAAATTGATCACATAATTGGCCACAAAACAGCCCTCAACAGATTCAAAAATATTGAAATTGTCCCATGCATCCTATCAGATCACGATGGTCTAAGGCTGCTCTTCAATAACACATAAGTAGCAGAACACCATCATTCACTTGGAAACTGAACAACACTCTACTCAATGATACTTTGGTCAAGGAAGGAATAAAGAAAGAAATTAAAGACTTTCTAGAGTTTAATGAAAATGAAGCCACAACATACCCAAATTTATGGGACACAATGAAAGCATTCCTGAGAGGTAAATTCATAGCTCTGAGTTCCTACAAAAACAAAATGGAGAGAGCTTACACCAGTAGCTTGGCAGCACATCTGCAAGCTCTAGAACAAATGGAAGCAAAGTCACCTAAGAGGAGTAGACGGCAGGAAATAATCAAACTCAGGGGTGAAATCAACCATGTGGAAACAAAAAGAACTATCCAAAGAATCAATCAAACCAGGAGCTGGTTCTTTGAAAAAGTCAACAAGATAGACAAACCCATGGCCAGACTCACTAGAGGGCACAGGGATAGCATCTGAATCAACAAAATCAGAAATGAAAAGGGAGACATAACAACAGATCCAGAGGAAATCCAAAACACCATCAGATCCTTCTACAAAAGGTTATATTCAAAAAAAACTGGAAAATCTGGATGAAATGGATAACTTTCTAGATAGATACCAAGTTCCACAGTTAAACCAGGATCAGATTAATGACCTAAACAGCCCTATATCTCCTAAAGAAATAGAACCAGTCATTAATAGTCTCCCAACCAGAAAAAGCCCAGGACCAGATGGGTTTAGTGCAGAGTTCTACCAGACCTTCAAAGAAGACCTAGTTCCAGTTCTTCTCAAAGTATTCAACAAAATAGAATCTGAAGGTACACTACCCAATTCATTCTATGAAGCCACAATTACTCTGATACCTAAACCACATAAAGACACAACAAAGATAGAGAACTTCAGACCAATTTCCCTTATGAATATCAACACAAAAATACTCAACAAAATTCTCGCCAACCGAATCCAAGAACACATCAAAACGATCATCCATCATGACCAAGTAGGCTTCATCCCAGGAATGCAGGGATGGTTTAATATACGGAAATCCATCAACGCAATACACTATATAAACAAACTCAAAGGTAAAAACCACATGATCATCTCCTTAGATGCTGAGAAAGCATTTGACAAAATCCAACACCCATTCATGATAAAGGTCTTGGAAAGATCAGGAATTCAAACATGATAAATACCTAAACATGATAAAAGCAATCTACAGCAAACCAGTGGCCAACATCAAACTAAATGGAGAGAAACTGGAAGCAATCCCACTAAAATCAGGGACCAGACAAGGCTGCCCACTTTCTCCCTACCTATTCAATATAGTACTTGAAGTCCTAGCCAGAGCGATTCGACAACAAAAGGAGGTCAAGGGGATACAAATTGGANTTATTCATAATAGCCAGAAACTGGAAAGAACCCAGATGTCCCTCAACAGAGGAATGGATACAAAAATTTGGTATATTTACACAATGGAGTACTACTCAGCTATTAAAAATAATAAATATATGAAATTCCTAGGCAAATGGATGGATCTGGAGGCCATCATCCTGAGTGAAGTAACCCATTCACAAAAGAACTCACATAAAATGTACTCACTGATATGTGGATATTAGCCCAGAAACCTAGACTACCCAAGATACAATTTACTAAACACATGATACTCAAGAAGAAGGAAGATCAAAATGTGGACACGTCACCCCTTCCTAGAATTAAGAACAAAGCACACATTGAAAGAGTTAAAGAGATCATGTGTGAAGCTAAATCCAAAGAATGGACCCAACGACTGAGGCTGCCAGGGATCCATCCCACAATCAGCCACCAAACATAGACACTATAGCATATGCCAGCAAGATGGTGCTGAAAGGGCCTGGATATAGCTGTCTCGGGGGAAACTATACCAATGCCTGGCAAACATGGAGGTGGAAGCTCACAGTCACCTATTAGATGGAACACAGGGTTCCCAAGGTAGAAGGAGCTAGAGAAAGTACCCAAGGAGCTGAAGAGGTCTTCAACCCTCTAGGTGGAAGAATAACCATGAACTAACTAGTACCCCCTGAGCTCATGTCTCTAGCTGCATATATAGAAGAGGATGGGAAGAGAGGCCCCTTGGTCATGCAAACTTTATATGCTTCAATACAGGGGAATGCCAGGGCCAAGATGTGGGAGTGGGTGGGTAGGGGAGCAGGGCCGGGAGGGGGGAGGGTATAGGGAACTTTCTGGATAACACTTGAAATGTAAATGAAGAAAATATCTAATAAAAGTTGAAAAAAAAAAAGGGGAAAAAATAAAATAAAATAAAAAAAAGAGTTCGAGGATAGTTTGACCTACATATTGTATGTGGCCCTGAAGCAAGGAAATAAAAAGACCTACACCTAAAAACATTACTCAGATTTGAAAACCAAACACAGATAACCTGGATGCATTTATCACCTTAGAAAACAGGGCTATTTCAAGGGCTCTTAGATGTATATCAGACACGTACATAAAGCCCAGAACACTGAAAAACAGGTTATCTTTACTACAGAAGAGCAAAGAGTTGGGCAGAATTATTCTTTTTGTTAAAGGATAAGGTGAAATTTGTAAATGATGTGACTGATGGTTTTTCCTTATTGTTCTGAGTAAAATATGAGAGGAAGAGGTAGACTAAGGGATGTATCATTTGGTGTAGCAACCAATATTGGATGATTTGTAAGATTTTACACACTCCCCAGATGATTCAGTCTAGGACCAGGGTGTGTTGGAGGAATCTCCACAGAATCCAGAAGGAAAGTATGCAAAGAACTCTGTTGCCTGGTCGCTTCATTTCATGTATCGCCTGAGCAACATCCAGATGTCTTAGAATTGCATGCTAACAGAAATTTGCTGGCCTGGCATGAAAGTGACTAAGTCAACATACAATGAATGAATAGCTACTGCAAGGAAAGAACCTAAGAGTCCTATCTGAAAGAGTCTGAAAGAAGGAAGGGTTCCAAGAGGGGAGTGTGCTTCCACCTTGTCTTCCATTTCAGACTTCTAACTTCTAAAAATGCAGACAGGCATACCTTTAGATTGGTAAGTCCTGTATTTGGGGTCATTAGGAAACAAATATAATTCAATTTGGAAGGTATGTTTTAATAACTATTTGAAATATTCAAATAACTATGGAAAAAAATGAGATTGGATCCTACCCAACGCCATATAAGAAGTTAATTCAAACTTGATCATAGACCTGCATGTAAAGCTATTAATCCCATAGAAGAAAACAGAGCATCCTTGACTATGAAATAGGCAACTGTTTCTTGTCCATGAAATGAAAAGCACAAGAGGCAGAGCAACTTCAGCCAAATTTCAAAGCTGAAATCTGTCTTCAAAAATACTGTCAAGGGTATAAAAGAGAAGTATAGAAAATGTTTGCAAGGCATGGTAAGGATCTTTCACCATGCACACACACACACACACACACACAGGCACACACACACCTTACAACTCACAGATAGAGGGCAACATAATTCATAATTTTGGAAGACAATTTGAAAACACACCTCTTAAAATTATACTTATAAAAATGTATGGGCTGCCTGATTATGCTTATAATCAGTAGTCATTTTAGACATGCAAATCAGTGCTCTAGTAAGAAAGAGAGGCAGGGTCAGGGTGGGCATGAACAATAGAGCACTGGGAAGGAGGGGAGCAAACTGAAACTCTGGTCCTGCGAGCTGGGGGATGAAACACCATAGTCCTTTGGGAAAACAGTCTGACATTTTCATAAAAGGTAAAAATCATATTACCACATGACCCACACATTTTATGCCTAACTGTATATGCAAGAGAATTAAAAATATGTCAGAATTAGCATTTGTCATCATTTCTTCTTTTGACCTTAGCTGAGATAAAATTTCAAAGTTGGTTTAACTTGCATTCTCCTGATGTTTGAAGATACTGAACATTTCTTTAACTATGTGTGTCTTGGGCTGGTCTGGCTCTGGTGAAAGGAGAACACTAGTTCATTGATGAATGGAAAGCAAAGAGGTATCGCGCCAAAATGAAAATCAGTGCGGAAGTTCTGCAGAAAGCTAAAATTGGATATCCTACGTAATTCAGCTATACCATGAGTTGGTATATACCCTCAGGACCCTGCTTCCTACAATACAGATATCTGTTCATCCATGTTCACTGTTGCTCTATTTATAATTGCCAGGAAATGGTAACAGCCAGCTGTCCATCAGCTGGTGAATACACAATGAAAATATGGTATATTTGCACAATGGACTATTATTTGAAAAGTAAATTTGCAGATAAATGGATAGTGATGGAAACAGCTATTCTTATTAAGATAACCCAGACCCAGAAAGGCAAACATCAAACATCATCTGTGGATGCTAGCTTTGAATCTTTAGATGTTTATGTTTCATTTGGAATACCCAGGGAGGTCAGGGAATTGCTAAATTGTACTGGAGAGGTTCTTTCAAGGGAGGAAAGAAAGATCACTGGTCTAAAAGGTTAAACAGTACTGTATCAGGAAAGTTAAACTATGAGGAGGAAGCAGAGGGCAGGGTAAAGGAAAGAATATGGGTTGGAGAGAAATAACAGTAAAAAGCTTCAATAAAAGTCATGTGGAAATCTACTGTTACAGAAGCTTCCATATATATATATATGGTGGGTGGGGGAGCAGGGCGGGGGAGGGTATAGGTAACTTTCAGGATAGCATTTGAAATGTAAAGAAAATATCTAATAATAAAAAAAAAGACTTTACTGCTGAAAACATTATATAATTGAGTCACAAAGACAGGAAGCATCAAGCCAACTCTACCCTTGAAGCCTCATCCCAACTGGCTAGACTTCATAATGCTATAAATTTCTGTGAAAAGTGATCAGAAATCATACCCAGTCATGAACTCTAAAAGCTACAATAAATGACTGGCCTAGCATGGTATGCATACTTGTACAATAGTAACACAAATATTATGGAGGGAAGTGACCACCATGTGATCGGATTTAAGTTCCTTTTCATATCTAGCACTATTACCAGGCCTAGACTCTATGGCTTGACTGGTCATAGATCACAGGGGAGAATCTACTATTATTTTGCTAAGTGGACGTAGTATTAAACCAAACCCTAATGTCTTATCACTGTACCATAGATTAGGGTACTAACTGACCCTCATCAGAGAAACTTCTTTTTACTATACAATGTCAAAACCTTTTCATATTGTGTTGGATAAATATTGCCTGGGTTCCATTGCCAAGAATGTGCTGTGTAGATGCCTGTTTAGTGTTCATGGATGAAACTCCCCTTTTTTATTTGGTTTTGGCCATATGTATAGAATGTCATGATAGTAATGGCAGTGGTCAGACATTGAAATGGCAGAGAGACAAAAATGTACATGTGAAATAAACTCAGTATTTTAACAGAAAGAGAGATTGTGGATATAATGACTAAGGGGCTGGGGATGGTGGCACACGCCCTTAATTCCAGTACTGGCGTGGAGAGGACAAGACAAAAGCAAACAGATCTATGTGAACTAAAGTCCCTCCTGTTCTGCAAAGCCAGTTTCAGGCTATATAGAGCTACGTGAGATCCTGTCTCAAAATAAGTATCTAAATGTGTAAACAAGTAAGTGGAGAATTTTATGGTTATATGATTTCACAATGTAGCATCATTTTTAAAATGTTATAATGGCTTAAGTAAAACCTACTGTGTAACTTGCATGTGTTACCTTGTTTCTAAATGAAAGGGATACTAGAGAAATGAAGCACTGGTTTTCCCCATGTGCTTTCCAGCTCTTTACTTCCTACTGAGTGGCTAGGTAAGTATTCCTTAATACATACTATAACTGATCAAAGGTCTCATACTGAAAAATCTGAGGGAAAGTAGTATAAGGAAAAACCAGGCACTTCCTATGACACTTTTCAGATTCTTTATCAAGAATTTCTAGTGGCTCCATATACAGTATCTCTGTGGTCCCTCTGGGCAATGAAGCTGCATGAGGAAAGCAGAGTAGCCTTCAAAAGACCTGACTGCTGTTTTACATTGTATTCCTCTATGAAATTTCTAAAGAAAACAAAACCCTGGTGTGGTACCCCTCCCCCACCAGCATAGCTGATGCAATGACCAGCGCCTAGAGAAGCGGAACCCCGGTGGCATCCATTGTCTTATTAATTAGGCTTGACAGCCCGGTGACAACCTGCAGTCTGTTTTTCCGGGTCTCCCAGGTCCCCCCACCCCCAGGCTTACCAGTGGGTTGGCCCAGCCCACCTACGACCAGCCCACCTGCGCAACCTGCGAGATGTCACGATATTTCAGGGTTCCCGCCAAACTCCAGAATGCCTGCGCAGAAGACTGGGGGCGGGCCTTCCCTTCCTTTATCCCCAAATGCTTGTCCACCATTAAATAGTCGTTCTAAGCAGAAGCAACCATGTAGCCTTGGAGATCTTCTTTCTTTCCCAACTCCCTTAGTCTCATTTCAGCTTCGGGCCAATCCTCCAGGAACCCCGTCCACTGCGGGCAGTGGACCCCAACAACCTGGTCCCTAGAACTTAGCAGTCAGGTTTACAGTACAGTATCTGACAACCAAAGAAATTACTATTTACCCCCTCAAATGAAACAGGCAGGCTCTGGCCACCAGCATGTTAGGGCACAGGTTTTGGAGAAATATAACCTAAGTAGTGTCACTGTGGCAGTGAAGGGCTCTCTTGATCTTTTCACACTTTGGCCATTCATCTATATATTTTAGATTAAAAACATGCCAAACTCATAGAACTGTTGTCAGAACTAAATAAGATATGCAACGGTCAGAATGACCACCTCACGTGTGGTGCTTTCTAAATGTGTTTTGTTTTGAAATGATTATTCTGAATGAGAAGATTCCTTAAAGAAGAACTTGCTGTTATTTGAGGACGATAGCTACCTGGCCCCACCACCATGAAGCACACAGTCCTTATTAAATTCTAAAATGGTAGAGGAAAGGTTAGAAATAAATAATGTGAAATTAAATATAGTTTGCCCATATGTCTTAGTCAGAATTTCTATTCCTGCACAAATACCATGACCAAGAAACAAGTTGGGAAGGAAAAGATTTATTCAACGTACACTTTGCACATTGCTGTTGATCACCAAAGGATGTCAGGACTGGAACTCAAGCAGGTCAGAAAGCAGAAGCTGATGCAGTGGCCATGGAAGGATGTTACTTACTGACTTGCTTCCCTTGGCTTGTTCAGCCTGCTCTCTTATAGAACCCAAGACTACCAGCCCAGGCAGGGATGGTACCATCCACAAGCCCCGCCCCTCCTCCCGCCCCCGTGGTCACTAATTTAGAAAATGCCCTACAGCTGGATCTCATAGAGGCATTTCCCAAACTGAAGCTCCTTTCTCTGTGATAATTCCAGCCTGTGTCAAGTTGACACACAAAACCAGCCAGTACAATTGACCCCTTGTCATCTTGACACACAAACACGTCAGTATTAAGCCTCAACCCTTACTTTCTTATTCATTCCCAAGAGCTAAATAACTTTAAAAGTCCCACAGTCTTGAATATTAAAAGTCCAATCCCTTTAAAATATCTAATATCTTTTAAAATTCAAGGTCTTATAAAAATTCAAAGTCTCTTAGCTGTGGGCTCCATTAAAATATCTTCTTCCTTCAAGAGGGAAAAATATCAGGGCATAGTCACAATCAAAGGCAAAAATCAAACTCCAACTATTCAATGGCTGGGATCCACTCATGATCTTCTGGATTCCTCCAAGGGCTTGAATCACTTCTACAGCTTTGCTCTTTGTAGCATATACCTTGTCTTCTAGGCTCCAGATGCCTATACTCCACTGCTGCTGCTGTTCTTGGGGGTCATTTATGGTACTGGCATCTCCAAAACACTGATTTCTTCTCCTGTAACTAGACTTCACCAATAGCCTCTCATAGGCTCTCTTTATGGTGCTAAGCCTCAACTCCTTTGTATGACCTCTTCAAGTCCTGGGTCATCAATTGCAACTGAGGCTGTACCTTCACCAATGGCCTTCCATGGCCTCTCACACTGCCCAGCCTCAGCTACTCTTTATGATCCCTTCATGCCTTCAAAACTAGTACCACCAGCGTGACTCCGACACATTATCAAGTCCTGCTGCAGCATGAGGTACAACATTGGCTATCTCTGGAATACAGCCTCTTTGTGCACTCATAAAACACTTCCCAGAAGATGTCACCTCAGTGCTGCTGGTCTCTCCTTAATCATCGATAATTTCTTAGCTCCACCTAACCAGCATCAATAACCCCAGTAACACAAAGGTTTTGCTTTAGTAGTTCCAGTATCTTCTTAATAACAGCTGATTCTTCAGCCCCAGCTAACCAGAACCACAGAATCTTCACAATCAAAATAGCAAAGGTCCTAATAAGAGTCTTTAATCTTCCTTCTGAAATTTCACAAGCCAGGCCTCCATCTTGTGCACTGTCCTCAACATTATCTTCCAAGCTCCTACATAACATCCCACAGAGCTCTTCACACTGAATAGATCTTCCAGCCCAAAGTTCCAAAGTTCTTCTACAGTCCTCCCCAAAACATGGTCAGGTTGTCATAGGAATACCCCACTATGCTGGTACCTATTTTTCTTAGTCAGGGTTTCCATTCCTGTACAAACATTATGACCAAGAAACAAGTTGGGGAGGAAAGGGTTTATTCAGCTTACAATTCCATGTTGCTGTTCATCACCAAAGAAAAACAGGACTGGAACTCAAGCAAGCCAGTAAGCATCATCCCTCCATGGCCTCTGCATCAGCTCCTGCTTCCTGACCTGCTTGAGTTCCAGTTCTGACTTCCTTTGGTGATCAACAGCAATGTGGAAGTGTAAGCTGAATAAAAACTTTCCTCCCCAACTTTTTTCTTGGTCATGATGTTTGTGTGGGAATAGAAACCCTGACTAAGACACCCATACTTTCCATGATTCAATAGCACTATGTTTTTTTACACTGAAAGTTCAATATAAGAATGCCATTTGGGTACAATTTGTAAATGGCATTGACCAACCAATGAATTCAACATGCTTAGGAAAGACAGATAACTTACCTTTGCAGCTAAAGAACAAGACAAAAGCCCACCCCTAAACCCTGCAAGAATGACAGATAAGAATTCAAACTTTGTATTTAGGTTCCCTAAGTTTCTTTTAAAACCTCATACCCCTCACAGCCTATTGGTAATGACTGTAGAAGATCCTGGTAAAGACGGTTTGTCTGCTATCTCTACCTGCATGTAATTTTATAATTGGAATCACCATGCACTTGTGGTATATGGAGAACTAGTCTTAGGCCATCTTGGCATGTCCACAGTGTCTTGTCATACTTACAATGCCAGAGCCTACAGGCTCTTCTGAGTGGCTCACAGAACCTAGCAGTAGTAAGTAGTAATTTCCTTCTTAGCATTGAGCTTAATGTATGTATTAAACTGCCCAGAGCATTTATTATTAGTCTCACTGATTGTCCCCATTCATTTCATGTTTGTCTTTTTTTTGCAAGGTCTATTTGATTTCTAAAGTGAAATAGACATAAAGGTCTCCTAAGTAAATGCAAACCATAACTGAGGGAATTCAAAAACAGTAGAGGAGCTTTAGATAGCAAGCATGAGGAAACTTAGTCAGGTTTGGGACAGAGACAAACTCCTGTAGGTACCTCCCAGAGGATTTGCTTCTAAGCATCCATGACTACTGTTTGCTTGGAACTTGAAATGTCTCCCTCTTCATCATGAGATATGTTTTCCACTAGTGCTGCTGCTCTGGGAGATCATGGAGCATTTGGAAGATGAGACTTAAAGGAAAAAGCCAGTACTTGGAGTGCACCTTTGAAGATTATACCTGTCCATGCTTCTACTGTTGTTCTCTGGCGTGCTATGGTAGTGATGCAGAGAGTCTCTTCTGTCACACACTTCCACTACCATGCTTACTCTACCATGAGGGACTGAACCTACTCTGAATCTATGAGCCAAAATAAAGATTTTCTTCATTAAAGTGCTTCTGTCAGTCACAGCAGTACCAAAGTAACTAATACAACTACCTTGAATCACTTGCTGAATTTGAGATGGCCCTCTAAATGAGAATGTTTGGCCAGCCAGGTTCCATCCGATTTCATAAGCAAAGCAGAGGGAGAAGCAGTAATCTTGAGCTAGGGCACCAATAACTACCATCAATGTAGACCCACCTGCAAGGGAACATTCTTGATAAAAGGAAGTGAGTAAGCTTTACATACAAATATGAGGTATAAGAGTAGATTATATTTCCCAAATGATTGAGAGTCTCCATGAATTTTAATAACAACATTCCTCTTTATAGGATCTCGTAACTATGAACTAGGAGGAATAATCTTATCACTTTATTTCTGGAAACCCACCAGTTCTGTATTATTGTAGCCTTTTCCCAAATGAGGTCAGAGGTGCAGTTCTCATGATCATGTATCTTTTGCATGTCTAAGTCATGACACATATTATGCAATCAGCCTATTCACTATATATCGCTGAAGAAATGAATGAAGATGTTTCTGTATGGAATCATATGAATAGCATCTCTGTGACACAGTTTCACAAATTAAAGGGTTATTTTAAATGCTAGTCTACCACCTTTATTTTAAAAAATTGGAAACAAACCAGGAATTGAAATGAGTCCTATAAGGCAAGACAAATGAGAGAATTCTCTACTGAAGCTCAATGTCTCACTCTTAACCTATATAGGTTTCATTTTCCGTGCCCCCTCTTGTATTCACTGCCATTTACAAATCTCACCAAATAGGAGAAGCGCAATGCAGCCTGTGTGTTGGGAGTTGAGAGCCACTATGATTTGTACAGTGGGCGACGCTTGAAGGACTTTTAGGATGTTTTGACTTTTATTCAAAAATGATGACTTCTGAACCTTCTTTTCCTTGGTGTTATACTCCTAGAAACCCTGCCTTCTGAGTGACACTGCCCTTGGGATGCCACTGAGCCCAAAGAACTCTCTTTCCAACATAATTCTCTTCTCTTATTATCTGTTTACTCAATCACCAAAGACATATTGGAATATTCACAAAAAATCTGTTCCCAAAATCTGAAGCCATTAGGCCAATGGTGAGTAGAAGATTCCAATGTAAAGAGATAACTGTATGTTTTCTTTGATAGCAATGAGAGATATGTCATTAATTGAAACATGTTCCATAACAGCAGCCCTCTAGAGTCTAATGGTGACTCACTCTCTGAAACTATTTGAGCTGTGCTTAAGTACAGTATTTTTGTACAGAAAGGCCAGGCTACAACAGCATTTAATGCTCTCAGCTATAAGTGTTGGACTATAAAACTAAATGTGCATTAATCTTAAAAAATTAGTTATATCCAGTTGAACACTGGTATATGTAATATTTGCCATTTCTAATAAGAATATATGCCCACCATGGATAGTATCCAGCTCTTAACAGTTACTGAAAAGAATTTGGGAGAGCTGCTCTATCAATTCCCACCACAATTCCCAACAACATCACAAGACAGGAAAGCAACAGATTGGAAGTTAACTCAGCAACTGGAAAATACTGTCAACTATGCAGTGTGTTCTATGTGTTTTGGTCTTCATGCTAGCTATTCATCTCAGGTGTGGCTCTTCATGATGGCAAGGAGCCTGCTTCTGCCCAGGCAGCAAGTCCTGCACAAGTCAAAACACAGCAAAGATCGTTCCCCAAACCAATGCCTGAATTATTTCACTAAGGCAACCATCCTGCTCTCCCTTCTCTCTACCCTGGATGAAGACTGAGTGAAATTCTCTTTTTAGTTACAAACTGGAAGAAACACATTACATATATTTTCCCATATGTGCAATAGATGTATGAGACACAAAAGCAGAAAGGAGACTATTCAGGGAGAGGCAAGGGACAAATTGGGAAAGGGAAAGAGTAATGAGAAGGTGATGAAGGGGGTGAATAATTTCAAATAAAATGATTTAGGTATGAAACGTCATAAAAAATTCATTGTTCATACACTTAAATAAGAAAGTTAATAAAAGAAGAACAATGTTAAAAGCATTTCTAAAATACAGATGTGAGCTAGATCTCATATAAATATATATGATATATATTTATCTTAGATATATAAATATATGATATTATCTCGTGTGTGTGTGTGTGTGTGTGTGTGTGTGTGTGTGTGTGTGTGAAAAAGTATGGACCACATGCTCCATCTCTAGTCCTAACGCTGTCAATAAATTAGGTATGTAATCTTAAACAGACACTTAACCTGTAGCTTCTTTATCTAGGAACAGAAGTAATTTTACAAAATAGTCTCAAAGTTTTTTTCTTTCCACAGAGTGAGAAGTCAAAATAATAATGCCCAAAATAAAGGCCACCCTTGCTAAGCCAACTAACATATCTGGTATGAATTCCTTCTACACAAGTATACCTAATACAAAGAGGTGTATACATTTTTGCATATTTGGAAAAGTTATGTAAAACTAGGTGGGAAAGGAAGTTACCAGTACCCAAACAACAACCACTTACATGATACTGTCATACATCTCCAAAGATAGGTCTGGGTCAGGCAAGCAGAAATTAAGAAAAGCAGAAGGAAAGGAAGAAAACCTAATCTTCTTCCAGAGGTGAGCATGTTAGTACTAGACAGACAGACTCTTAAGAGGTCCTTAGAAGCAGAAACATTTCCTCTTAGATGTAATTTAACTGCTTCATTGCAATCTGATATCCAGTTTGTCTATTTTCAAAGATATACATTCATAACTCGAAGTAAATGTTTGTTTACCTTTGTTTATCTGGGCCTCGCATTCATGGAAGAGCTTTCCAGCTGGGAGACTATGCATGGCACAAGTAAAGCTGGAGGTTGATGGAAGAGAAATTGAACGTGGTCAACAGACAAGTCATGTAACTGGGGGCAGGGTGGGCAAATGTGATCTCTACCTGAATTCTTTTTACTAATAATCTGGGTCGGTTCCTGTGCCAATCTTAATTAAGGTTCTTTATCACCATCTCCTACAACAATCCTGAGTTGACACATTTCCCTTCCTTCACTTCCTGCCCTGGCCATAAACACACACTAACAGGAGGATATTTATGTCTAGAAGCATCTTTACTCTCTTTCTAAATCAGTGCTGGGAATGAGAGAGAATCTTGCACATCTAAAATAGTGGTGAAACCTGTCACTTCTCCCTGACCTCCATGAGTAGGTACCCTGTTTCCCACATGCCTAGTTCTGCCCTGTGTTGTTCATAGCTATATCACACTGCAAAGAAAGCTGCCCTGAAAATCCTCCAAATAACAACCCTTGAAAAAGACAAACCTGGCCAAAGCAAACACCAAATAAATGCACACCAGTGTCTCCATTGAAGATCTGTCTAAGTGTAGACCTGTTGAGTGCTTGCATTCTTTCTTCATCTCTTGCAAGGCTAAAATAAGCAATCAGGAAACTCAGAGCAGGGCTATTAATAAAATGAATAGACAAATTCAACTAGAAAAAGAAATTTCATTACTTTGGGGGGGGAATCCTTTAATTTACTGGTCTACATTTCTGTCTAGGAGAGCATTAAAAATAAAAGTGAATTCTCTTTCCTGTGGAGCACTTGCCAGTCGCTGGGGACTCTTCTAACCTTCAGGCTTTCTAGCTCTCGGTGGCAAACTCTGGAGGTGTAGATGAGGCTTGACATCATCTATATTGCTTTCAGGCTTCCTGGGAGTACTGGTGGCTGCTGCATCTCTCTTGTGATTGTTCTGCAAGAGATGGGCACAAGGATTCCCAGCTACCCAAGATTTTATAATGCACCGGAGTACTTCAAATTGCAAATAGAGCCCTTTGATTTAAAAAGAAGAACTCAGCAGCCCTCACTTCCATTCTCGGGCCTCTTCTATGGTGGTTAAATAGAAATGTTTCAGAGGAATTCTTTCTTGTTGGTCTAACACCAAATCAATACAGTGCAATTCTAGGGCAGTCTCGGCTTGTTCAACTTGTCTCTGTGCTTCTAGAAGCTCACTTTCTTGATTTAGGATGGGTAAATACACTTGAAGATGACGTGTGTCCTGGCAGTCCAATTAAAGTCACAGGGAGAAAAGAGAATCTACTGCAGAATGGGTATCTTATTTTAGTGTCTGCCAACTACAAATAGCTCAGAAATGGTACCTCCCCAGTGGGGACATTTAATTTACAATATAACTTTCTATTTTTAATGACAGTGTTTGCACTGCTTTTATAATCCAAGCACCTAAGGAGATAAACCAGTGAGTCAGGAGTTTGGATTGAAGCCACAGACAGTATGAGTACCATTTGTCCTTTCTTTCTCTCAGTCTACCTTAATTCTGAGGAGCTCTCAGTTCACTTGAGTTCCTCTAGTACTTCTGGTACCTACTCATCTAGTGACAGTATTATTCACCTCATCCTGCTTCAAAACTCTTCATCTCTGGTCTTAGAAGCCAAAAGGTCTACCCATGTTTATTCTTTGGGCTAGCTACAGCATTGGAGTTACAGAGCTGAGACTTGTGAGCATGTGGGCTTGTGCCTTTAAACAGGTACACCCTAATTAAATACAGGTTATATTTTATAGACAAAATGTTAGCATGAGGAAAACTTACATTGTCTGCTTAAAGAGCTAGAAGATATATGCTCATATTTAAACCCCAAAGACTCATAATTTTGAATATTATGCATTTAATTGTTCTGTGAACTGGTCCAAAAACCCCCAATAAAGCATAAGGTGTGTAAGTTCCAGGGTGGGTTAAGACAGGGCCAACACTACGGGATGGGCCTAGCTGTATGGTTGATATTATATGTGAACTTCACCTCTCAAAGTCACCATGCATTGCTTTTAACTCTGCTTCCAATGAACTTTCACCAGGCCACTGACTCGAATAATAATTCCACTCAATTATTTCCTCAATGGAAAGATTGTAGTTATGTAGCACAAATTGTAAGGAGAGCCTCACATTGTATTTTAAAAGAATTCATTTCCAGCACAATGTGTCAACATTTAATAAATTCCTGATGGAGAATTATAATGGGGAATGCTGAAGAGGTAGAGCATACTAGGGAGCAGAGATGTCCAACCACTGGCCACTGGCCTCGTGCAGCTCCGTAGAGCAATGAACATACCCCAGTGAAAAAGCATAAACTCATTCAAACCATGAGTTTTTGTGAAGTTGTTTTGTAACTGTACTGTGTGGTCATCAAGAGCAGGTTTTGTAGATGATATCTGAATGGCAAAAGTTGGACATGCCTAAGGATGAGAAACACTTTCGTGTATAAAGTGACAACTTGCATATAAAACATAGTTATTTTGAGCTTCATGGAGTCAATATGATGTTATATGTGCAAAAATGATTTACCATACTCCTCCAGGTGCCCCAGAAATTACAGAATAAAGCTGCTTGGAATATTTAGAAAGCACTTATGGCTAAATCTCAATAGTTGTCACAGCGATTGCTTGGCCTATAAAATCTAACTGCTCAGAGTTCTTGCCCACTTATCGACCAGCTAAATATTGGATATGTGAGGAAGAGACATTATTGGCTCAGTGCCCCAGCCTCACAATATACTCCCCCTCCTCCTCTTCTCCCTCCTCTTCTTCCTCCTCTTCCTCCTCATCATCATGGCAAGAGAGTAATTAGCAACATTTCTAATCAGCTACAATTCAATAAGACTATTACTTATTGAGCAGTTAGTATATATAAGCCACGAGGGTCACAGTAGTGAGAAAACAGATAATGCAATCCATGCCCAGATTGTTATCATCAACTTAACAAACATACTGTCTTCATAGTTCTATGCCTAAGATTGAATTAAGGGGCTATTTCAAGCTAAGAAACTTAGAAATAACAGAAGCCATCAGTGAACTTATTATACTTCTTGCAAAGTAGTAGAGGAAAAAGTATGGATTGGCAGGATTGGCATTGGCTGCCCAGACTATAAAGCAATTCTTAGTTTCATAAGATCCAGTTCTGCTCTAGCTCAAAGACATCATGACACTGACTAAAGACAGGATTCTATTGAAGTGTTTGGGCAGTAGAGTCAAATGTTAAGATCCTCTGAAGCAAAGGAAGACCATGTTCTCCTATTTTTGCTCAACAACAGTCAGTATTGAGCATCAGATTTTATCCCACCAGCTGAATGAGAACTGCCACAGCCAGCAGAATGAGGTAGGAAAGTTGGGTAGACTGCCTGGCATACTGTCTTCATCCATACGAGTCTCTTGCTGTATGAATAGTTTTATAGCGTCTGCAAATGGTTGAAGGATACCGTATGGGCCTACGATATTAGGGCCTTTACGTAATTGTATGTACCCTAAGATTTTGTGTTCTACTAGTGTTAAGAAAGCCATAGCAATTAGGATAGGAATAAGGAGAGTTAAAATGTTAATAAAATACACTATTAGGGAGAGGATTTGAACTTCTGGGAACAAGGTTTTAAATCTTATGCAATTTCCTGGCTCTGCCACCCTAATAACCTTATCTAGGTTGGTAAATGAACAAAATAGATTTTATTTAGATTTTATTCATAAATTGGGTTAAGAGCACTTATTTGTAAGGAGGCTCTATTTCTCTTGTCCTTTCATACTGGGAGAAATTGTTAATCGATAGAAACCAACCTGGATTGCTCCGGTCTGAACTCAGATCACGTAGGACTTTAATCGTTGAACAAACGAACCATTAATAGCTTCTGCACCATTGGGATGTCCTGATCCAACATCGAGGTCCTAAACCCTAATTGTCGATATGAACTCTTAAATAGGATTGCGCTGTTATCCCTAGGGTAACTTGGTCCGTTGATCAAAATATTTTTGGGTCACTAAGATATTGATATTACTTTGACTTGTAAGTCTGAGTTATAATCATTCGGAGGATTTTTTTGTTCTCCGAGGTCACCCCAACCGAAATTTTTAATTTATGTTGTAGTTTTTAGGTCCTTGGATTTATTAATAATAACAGTTAAATTATGTAATTTAAGCTCCATAGGGTCTTCTCGTCTTATTATCAAATTTCAGCCTCTTCACTGAAAGGTCAATCTCACTGATTAAAAATAAGAGACAGTTGAACCTTCGTTTAGCCATTCATGCTAGTCCCTAATTAAGGAACAAGTGATTATGCTACCTTTGCAAGGTCAGGATACCGCGGCCGTTTAACTTAAGTCACTGGGCAGGCAATGCCTCTAATACTTGTCATGCTAGAGGTGATGTTTTTGGTAAACAGGCGAGGTTCTTGTTTGCCGAGTTCCTTTTATTTTTTTCAATCTTTCCTTAAAGCATTCCTGTGTTGGATTAACAGATTAGTTTTAGGTGTATTGATGGTATAAATATAACCTATACTCTGATAACTAACAATGGGTATCCGAGTTGTTATACACTTATGCTCGGAGAATTAAGAATTCTTGTTACTCATATTAACAGTATTTCATCTATAAGATTATAGATTAACCCAATTTGTAATTTAGGAAGTCATATCATATAGTTGTATTAGTTGAAATTTTATGTTGAGCTTGAACGCTTTCTTTATTGGTGGCTGCTCTTAAGCCTACCATGGTTAAGTTATATAGTTGTTTATTCACTATTTAAGGTTTTTTCCATTCCTAAAGAGCTGTCCCTCTTTTGGCTATATTATAAATTTACTTTTAGATTTAATATTCTTTAAGCAAATTTAAAGTTGAACTTAAATTCATTTTTTGGGTAACCAACTATCACCAAGCTCGTTAGGCTTTTCACCTCTACCTAAAAATCTTCCCACTATTTTGCTACATAGACGGGTTGATTCATAAAAATTGTTCTTAGGTAGCTCGTTTGGTTTTGGGGTTTCTAGCTACAATTCTTTTAGCTAGAAGATTTCTAGCTAATTCATTAGGCAAAAGGTACAAGGTTTAATCTTTGCTTATTTGTACTTTTAATTGATCTTTCATCTTTCCCTTATGGTACTTATTCTATAGATCCTGAAGAAAAATATTTCTTTCTCCAATACTTTAATTAAGTTAAATGGTTTAATTTATGAAAGTATAAATAGTTATGTTAATAAATGCTAGGGCTAGAATTAGTTCAGAGTGTTCATTTGTTATGAATTCTTCTGGGTGTAAGCCAGATGCTTTAAATTAAGCTACACTGTGATGATTCCAAGCACACTTTCCAGTATGCTTACCTTGTTACGACTTATCTGCTCTCATAAATAAGTAATTTGTTATTATTTATATTAAGTAGAATTTAATTTGAGGAGGGTGACTGGCGGTGTGTGCGTACTTCATTGCTCTATTCAATTAAGCTCTCTATTCTTAATTTACTACTAAATCTTCCTTAGTCCTTTAGTTTCATAAAGGATATCGTAATATTCTTTTTAAAGAAAATGTAGCCCGTTTCTTCCCACCTCATTGGCTACACCTGGACCTAACGTTTTTATGGGTATTCTTGTGCTTACTCTATTTCCTTTTTAGGGTTTGCTGAAGATGGCGGTATATAGGCTGAATTAGCAAGGGATGGTGAGGTAGAGCGGGGTTTATCGATTATAGAACAGGCTCCTCTAGATGGATATAAAGTACCGCCAAGTCCTTTGAGTTTTAAGCTGTAGCTCGTAGTTCTCTGACAAATAATTTCGTTAATCAAAGTATTTAAGTTTATGGCTAAGCATAGTGGGGTATCTAATCCCAGTTTGGGTCTTAGCTGCGGTGTATTATAAATGATTAGAATTACTTTCGTAATTGAATTTAGGTCTTAACAATGAATTTTCACATATTAGTTGGATTTTAATTCTATTTATTTATTTATAGACAACACATTTTACGCCGAGAATAATTAGTTTGGGTTAATCGTATGACCGCGGTGGCTGGCACGAAATTTACCAACCCTAAGAGGTATAACTTAGTCAAACTTTCGTTTATTGCTTAATATTTATCACTGCTGGATCCCGTGGGGGTGTGGCTAGGCAAGGTGTCTTAAGCTATTTAAATGTGCTTGGTACCCTCTCCTTAAAGTTTAGCTAAATATTTAAGGGATTTTGCACCGGTTTACAGAGATTTGCATGTGTAATTTTACCTCCAATTAATTATAAGGCCAGAACCAAACCTTTATGTTTATGGGATAAATCTAACTATCTAAGCATTATCAGTGCTTTGCTTTATGATAAGCTACATCAACTAAAATTACCTATTGTATGGTAGGATATTATAAAAGTTTTGGCTGATGAGATCAGATTTTTACAAAAAATTTGTGTACCAGGCTGACCACACGTGCTCTACCATGCTGAGCACACATGCTCTACCATGCTGACCACACGTGCTGTACATGCTGACAGCACATGCTCTACCATGCTGACCACACGTGCTCTACCATGCTGGCCGCACGTGCTCTACCATGCTGACAGAACGTGCCCTATCATGCTGACAGAACGTGCCCTATCATGCGGACAGCACGTGCCGTACCATGCTGACCACACGTGCTGTACCATGCTGACCACACGTGCTGTACCATGCTGACCACACGTGCTCTACCATGCTGACAGCACGTGCTCTACACGCTGACCACACGTGCTCTACACGCTGACCACACGTGCTCTACCATGCTGATGTGCCCTACCATGCGGACAGCACGTGCTCTACCATGCAGACCACACGTGCTATGTAGTCCTATATGGAGTGGGATTCCTTGGGTTACTTCTGGTAGTCAATAGTGGAATGGAACTAGGCCAAGTTTTATTGATAATGCTAATAGTGTTATATTAAGAATTTAGTTGTTTGTTTGTTGTTGAAATAGCCATAACCCTAGTTGTTTATAGTTAAGAACAATAGCTAGGAGAATTATTATTGAGGCTGTTGCTTGTGTGATGAAGTATTTAGTTGCGGCTTCGGTTGATCGTGGATTTTTCTTGTTAATTAGTAATGGGATAATTGATAAGAGGCTAAATTCTAGGCCTACTCATATTAGTATAAGGTTATTACTAGTGATTGTGATAATAGGGCCTAAGAAGATTGTGGAGTAAATAATTGTTTGGGTGGCAGGGTTTATCAGTACAGGAAGGATTTAAACCAACGTTTTCGTGGTATGGGCCCGATAGCTTAATTAGCTGACCTTACTATCGTAGGATAGGGTGTACAGGTAACAGGAAGAATTTTGAATTCTTAAGTGTAGGTTCAATTCCTATTATCGTTGAAATAAGAGGATTTAAACCTCTATTATTTACTCTATCAAAGTAACTCTTTTATCAGACATATTTCTTTTACATATGAGGTTGGGTTCCAGCTGTAAAAATTGGTAGGGAGATATGTCATATGCATAGAGCTAAAGTTAATGGTAAAATTTTTTTTCATAGAAGGTGTATTATTTGATCATAGCGGAAGTGAGGATAGGATGCTTGGATTCATAAAAATGTTGATGGTAGAATTAGGGTTTCTATTATAAAATTGATTAAGTAGAGCTCTGGAAAGTTTATGTAGAATAATGGTCCCAAGAAAATAATAGTTGTTAGAGCATTTATTAAAATGATATTGGTGTATTCGGCTTTAAAAAATAGTGCGAAGGGGCCTGCTGCATATTCTACATTAAATCCTGATACTAGTTCTGATTCACCTTCTGTTAGGTCTAATGGAGCTCGGATTGTTTCTGCTATGGTAGAGATAAATCATATTATGGCTATTGGTCAGGCTGGTATAACTAATCATATATGTTCTTGAGTAATGATTAGAGTTTGTAAAGAGTATGATCCGCTTATTAATAGGACTGATAGAAGAATAATAGCTATTGTTACTTCATATGAAATTGTTTGGGCTACGGCTCGTAATGCTCCAAATAGAGAGTATTTGGAATTGGAAGCCCATCCTGATCATAGGATGGAGTAGACTGATAAGCTTGATGTTGCTAAAATAAATAAAATCCCTAGGTTTACGTTAATTAATGGATGTGGTATTGGAAGAGGTACTCATAGGCTTAGGGCTAATGTAAGTGATAGAGTAGGTGCAATGATAAATAGGGATATTGAAGTTGTTAGGGGTCGTATTGGTTCTTTTATGAATAGTTTTATAGCGTCTGCAAATGGTTGAAGGATACCGTATGGGCCTACGATATTAGGGCCTTTACGTAATTGTATGTACCCTAAGATTTTGCGCCGACATCCTATCACCACTCCCAGCCTTGGACAAGCAAACAAGTTCAGTGCGCATGCGCTTGTTGCAAAGCCATGTAAGTCACCGCCCATCCTGGGGTGTAACTTGAGGTAATGGGCAGTCACCCAATCCTGATGACACACGTCTCACTGAGGTGTATATAAGTGGGACCCATCTTGGGCTCACTGTCTTCCTCCTCATGATGTAATAAAAGTTTGCTGCAGAAGGATTCTGGTGTCCGTGTCCGTTCTTGCCAGCAAGAAGGTAGTGTGGACTCTTTCATTAGCCAAGATTATTTTTTAAGAGGCAAGAAACAAAAGAAGCCCAGCCTTATGCTGCACAAGCCCATCTTAAACTTGGAGAAGTTTGTGTTGAATCTGAGAATTATATCCAAAGAGGAGGATAGTTTCAGGCTTGCCTAAGCCTAAAGGAACAATATTTGGAAGCTCCCCATTGTCCCCTTGCAGAGACTCACTACCAGTGGGTTTGGCCTATGGTTAAACCTCGGTATGATGAGGCAGTAGAACAGTTTGGCAAATCTATTGAAGTCGTTGAGAAGGAATGGCTGTATTATATGAGCAGATGAAGGAGGCAGAAGGATAATTTACTGAATATGAGAAAGAAATTGAGGAGCTGAAAGAACTGCTGCCTGAAATTTGAGAGAAGATAGAAGATGCAAAGGTGGGGAGCTCTACTTTGGGTTTCACCCCTAGTGGAGCCGGTGCCTCAGTATCCATGATGGCCAGTAGAAAACCAACAGATGGCACTTCCTCATCAAATTGTGTGATTGATATTTCCCATCTTGTCAGAAAGAAGAGGAAACCAGAGGAAGAGAGTGCCCAGAAAGGTGATGCAAAGAAAGCTAAACAAGAGCCAGAGGTGAATGGAAGCAGTGAGGATGCTGTCTCCAGTGGAAAGGAAGTCTCAGAAAACATGGAGGCTGAGGCTGAGAATCAGGCTGAGAGCCAGACAACAGCAGAGGGGGCAGTGGAGTCTGTAGCTGCAATGAAAAGCACTGCATATTAAGAGGCAAGCAGAACCTTCCTCCTGAGGGAAAGTGGGTTTGTACATAATGTATTTTTTCACTTTGGGGGGTTCTTTTTGTATAACTCCAATAATAATTGTAGACAACAAAAAATGTGTATTAGTCATAGAATCAGGTTTCTATGGAGGGTGCATACTTTTCTTTTTTCTTTTTTTTTTTTTTTTTTAATATGAAGACCACTGGCTCATTGGGATGGCTCCCTGTTTCTTCCTTGACACTCAGTGGCATCCTTTGAACATGAGCTTCTATGTGGCTGGTCAGATGTTGACTACATCTTAAAGTCACCTGGGAGCCTTTGAAAACTCCTGACACAGATTCTCTTGCAACACTGAGATCAAATTCTTTAGGGCAGAGTCCAGATTCACTAGGTTTTCAATCTTCTCGGGTGACTCTGTCTATCACTGAGGGTCAAACCACAGTGAAGTGAGGTGGTTTCAGCTGATTAAGGCTAACCTATGGCCTGATTGAAATGATAGCTAATGAGAAAGGCTTCTATTTTAGTAGAAAACCCTGAATTTATGGGGAAGGGTTTTGTCGGAAATCATGTTTGTCATGACAGCCAGCACAGGCAAGGGGATGCTCATAGTCATCTATAGAATGGAACACAGGACTCCCAATGGAGGGGCTAGAGAAATTACCCAAGGAGCTGAAGGGGTCTACAACCCTTTAGGTTGAACAACAATATGAATTAACAAGTACCCCCAGAGCTTGTGTCTCTAGATGCATATGTAGCAGAAGATGGTCTAGTCAGCCATCATTGGGAAGAGAGGCCCTTGGCCTTACAAACTTTATATGCCCCGGTACAGGGGAATGCCAGGGCCAAGAAGTGGGAGTGGGTGGGTAGGGGAGCAGGGAAGGGGGAGGGTATAGGGAACTTTTAGGATAGTATTTGAAATGTAAATAAAGAAAATATCTAATAAAAGAGAGAGAGAGAGACAGCGAGAGAGAGAGAGAGACAGCGAGAGAGAGAGAGAGAGAAGCAGAGGAACAGTTAGACCAAGTGGATCTCCAAGGGCTTTTCTTCTACTATCTGCAATCTCCAGAAAATTCTTTGCTCTCCTCGGACATGACTTGCCTCACATCTAACATGAAGTTAATGAGACACCAAGGAAGAAGCAGAATAAGATGAGGGATGGGGTGGCAGGCTGAACTCAAATCACAGCTAAGTTTAAATCTCCATAACACCACTGATTAGGCTTGTAACCGTAGATACACTTCTCACATTTCTTGAGTGTGTGTTCTCAATTATTATTGATCAAAAGCATAATGCTAACTTCATAAGCTTTTGTAAGATTAAGTTACCTAATCCACCTGAAGCACTTAGAATATTATCAGACTTAAATGAGTCCTCCAAAAGCATTATCATGTGTAAAAACTCACAGGTCTAACAAACACTGCAGACATGGAGTAATTAGTAACTGCCATTAGCAGGTTTATGAGCATGTAATTATTTTTGCCTCCATTTTAAGAGAAGATTCTATATGGTGATGTTGGATAGGAATTCCACGGACCCTCCACAGATATGCTTCAAACAGGAGTCTGTGCAATTAATACTTAGGAAAGTGCTTTTAAGTTCTAGAATGACAGAACTCTTGTAACACTAAACATATGTGCTGAGAGGCAGCTGAGGAGGCTTCTTTTTGCTAAACACCTGTGAATAAGGATGTTTAGCAAACACATATGTGGTGCACACATACTCGAACCACAGGGACAGGAAGCAGATCCTGCTGTCAAGGCACCTTTCTGTGACAGCGGATGCCAGATGTGGCAAAGGCACTTGGAAGCAATTCAATGAAGAATAATTGGGCCCCAAGCCTCATTTGAAATGTGAGAGGCTCAGTAGTCTGGAGTCAATTAGACTTGATCTCGTTCTGAAGTTTATATGCTTATGAAGAATATGCTTGTCACAAGTTACTACTAAGTCACTGACTTCGAACATCCCTCTAAGTTTAAGATTAATTTCACATTACATGGAGAAAGTGGTTGCTGAGATGTAATACTAAAGTGAATGTGTTGGTTTTCCCATTTATTGCTATCTGTTTTTTTCCTGTGTTATATGCACTGATACTACCCCTGTGCTTTGTCATTATAAATGAACCTCTCAACCTCAAGGCTGATTTCTGTCTTCAAATACATATCATCTGGCAAGCACACGGATAAACAAATTTCATTTCGTGTATATTTGATTTGTGTGGATCTTTTACCACTTCATCTTTAAGTCTGAATGTGATATATCCATGAATGTTAGATCTGTGTTCTCTAAACACATGCATATAGACTAATTTTAAAGATGAACTTAAAATCTAAATGTTTAGTTAATGTCTGTGTTTTTCAAGTAAGCAACATTAAAAATAAAAATATATTAACATTTTATATCCATAGTAAATAATTTAGTTTTCCCCTACACTAATTTTTTACTCAGCTTCTATAGAAGTGAAATTACCAATTCCAAATACTCTATGGTACACCTGGGTGTTTTAGTGGTTTTGGTGCTGTGTGACTATTGATCGTGGCCCATAGATTTGCCTTTCATCCTTGACAGCCACTTACACGCCTCCCATGTCTATTGCTTTTCATGGTATGGACATGATGTGAGTGGAATCACAGATGTATAATTGTTTTTCTGTCCAGCTTCTTTCACTTGCCTCAATGCCCTTGAGTTTCATTTATATTGTACTCTGTGTTTCATATTATTCTCTGGGTTGAGGGGCAGCATGTCATGAAATGTGCATATTGTGCTGTGTTTATCTTTTTGTTTGCTTCCCATAATGTGTATATAACATGAGCCTTTGTGTACAATGGTTTTAAGTATATCCCCAGGAATGGAATTGCTGGATCATATGGTAATTCTATACTTAAGTTTGTGAAAAATGCAAAACTGACAACATCTTTGTAGATGTGTGCTCATCAGTATGAGAGTTTCAATTTTACCACTGTGTATTCCTTCAGCTTTAAAATAAATCATCTATTTTATGTGTATGGGAATTTTGTCTGCATGTATGTTATATCACATACCTGAAGTGCCTGCAGAGGTCACCAGATGCTGTTGAGACCCTGTGGCTGTGGTATGAATGGCCATGTGGGTGTTGTGGAAGAGCAGTCAAAGCTTTTAGCTGGTAAGATTTTCTTTCCAGCCCCTTCCTTGGCTCTTCAACATTTTCATGTTTTGTAGCCTCTGTGATGGGTCTGAATGGGTATCTGATGATTGCTAATGACCAATGATAAAGGAAATAAATTTCTTCAGAAGCCAATTATTGATTTGGGGGTTTGTTGTTGATTATTTTAGTTTCTTGCAGTTTTAGAATTGGCTTTAGTCTCTGGGTAGAACTGTGTAGTTAGGCTCATATAGCAATTACAATGAATCAGTAGGTGACTTGAGAAACACTGTAATCTTAAGAATAAGTAGTCTTATCCAAAATTGGGATGTTTCTATTTATCTTTGCCTCTTTAACTTCTCTTAGCAGTGTTCCTTAATTTCCAATGTGCATAGTTTTCATGGTTTTACCTTTTTCTTTCAGATAGTTTTGACTTTCATTTATTTTTCTAGTCCAATTGCTCCCGCTAGAGTTCCTGGTACAATGCTAAGTAGACATACCCTTGCCAAGCTCCAGATAAGGAGAACACATCAGGGTTTTGCTGTCTAGGATGATGTTAGTTGCTGGCTTTTGTTACTGCCCTTCATCCAGTGGAGAAGCCCCCTTTGCCTTTGCCTACTTTTTAATCATTATAAGTTGTTGAGTTTGGTGTATACTTTTCCTGTGCCAATTCAAGTGACCCTGTGGGGTTTCTTTATCTTATTCCATGCTAGAACACACTGATGATTTTTTATTCGTTAGACTCCAAACAGAATATCTCTGAACACTGTCTCCAGTTTTCTAATGAACTGCTGAGAATGATGTGCCAACATTCACAAAGAATATTTGTGTCTAGTTTTTCTTTGGGCCTTTATTTCATTAGGTATGACCCTAAGGCTGCCTGCATGCCCCAGGGTTGAGCTTGTCTCCAGCTTTTTAACCTTGCTTCCCTTCATACTGAGGTTGAGAGTGGCATACTCCACAGCTTCATTGCCAGTAACCAGCCTACCTTAACTCCCTCATTTTATGACTGCCAGACTTCTCTTCTTTAAACACTCAAGACCCTGTCTGGGCAGTGGCGGCACACACTTTTAATCCCAGCACTCAGGAGGCAGAGGCAGGTGAATTTCTGAGTTCGAGGCCAGCCTGGTCTACAGAGTGTATACAGAGAAACCCTGTCTCGAAAACCAAAGAAACACCCAGGACCCTAACCACACATCTCATTTATGTTTTAGAGAACAAACACTTCAGTAAGTCCTACTATCGTGCCTTTCTATTTCAATACTGTTTAACCAAAATATACATATAATATTTTTATACACCCATATGTTTCCATTTTCCATTTTTATATTTATCCCTCATTGCCATGTGTTTGTATATGAGCTGTGATTGAGATGCAAACTCAAATATGATAGTTCCTAAAATACAAGAACAAACCAAAATAAAGTTTCAAAAGTATGTGCCATATGTATGCTGAATGTAAGCATTCCCTTAATAATAGTATGAGGTCTAAGTTCTATGAAGCAAAGTCATATTCTGTCACCTCTAACTTAGTTAAAACTTCTACTCTTGGGTAATTGTCATAAGGCATGTTTATTCTTCATTTCTCTGCCCCAAAAGTGAACACAGCACACAGTTGTTCACTGTTATTCCCTTCAATGATCAGTACCTACAACATATAGACCTCTTGCTGACCTCCTGATAGAATCCACAACCATTCTGAAACCTGCAACAAATTTCTTCTGTTTTGTCCATTTTTTCCACCTGACACAAGCTGAAAATTACTGAAACACAGCCCATAAATGACCTAGAGACTGTCAACCAATCAATGCTGATAGCCATTCCCAAGACAAAGAAAAAAGTTTATCAAAAATCACAACGATTTAACTATGCATAACACATCTTAGATCCTCATCCAGGTGGAATGAAATGAAAATAATTCAAGATATGACAAAAATGGAACTCAAAATCCAGCATACATTTCATAAAATATTACTCTGCCAGTACTTAATGTTCATTTGGAAGAAATTAGACAACTCTTTTGTTTCTTCCAGCAGACAATGCCCCTTTCCATCTATAACCAGATAGAAGGAACACTCAGTGTTATAGAACTATAGCTTGCTATAATCTTCTCATTCAATTCTAACTTTTTGATGGATACTTTGGAAATGAAAGTGGAGTTACCTTTTAATCCATAAAAGCAAGTTACACCCATGGTAGTCCTCATCACACACCTATTAACCTTTAACTAGAACTCTTCCCAATGCTCCCTTGTAAGAAACAGATTAAATGAGCAGGGAATGCAGCCTATGGGATACATGGCCATGAGATTTAAGTATGAGGTCCATCTTTCTGTGATTGAAGTAAACATCCGCTAATTCTATTCTAAATTAAAATCACAGACTGCTTATAGATAAATATAGAGAGGAATACAACAAAATACAAATGACATAAAAACAGACAGATTGCTAACATCCAAATATAAAGAATATATAGTTGGGGCAACAAATCAGGTAGAAAAATTTGGACTCCTCTTATTAAAAGAGGTGTTTAAATGAGCTAATAATACTTAGAATTTTTGCTTTATCATTTCATCTCCTCTGTTATCACATTCTTATTTATTAATTCAGAGTCAACTATTTGAAAGCCTTCACATTCTTGTTACATTAATAAACTTCATAAAAACCATGTAACAAACAGACCTTATATCCATTCCCTTATCTGTTATGAACACCACAGGCAGTAGTCCCTGCAGCTTTTTCATTAGCCTTATTCCCTTGACAATGCAGTTCATATGTTGACTTCAGAAGTAATTGGAGACTGATCAGAGCACATTGTAATTTTGGATTTACATTTACATAAATCATCACACCCACTGTGCAACTTATTGCTTCAATTAAAACCGTATCAAACCACATTACATTGAAGTGTGCACTGTAGCAAGGTCTCTAATTTGCATCACAAATATAATCAAAGAACTCCACCTCTTTGCCTTACTGCTAACAACCATGTGTGAGACTAAAGAGCAGCCCCTACAATCCTTCACAAGTATAAAACCAAAAACCAACCTTCTCAGAAGAGCTTCACTGGTTTCCTCCACTCATATGTATTTTTCAGCTTTTCTGTAAGTTTTCTCTAAAATTTTTTCATCCACTAATATTTTAGTCATTCAGTTATTTTCTATGCTTTCAATTTTAAGCCTATGTACTTTAGTATTTTTAATATTTTTAATATTTAGATTTATTTATTGTATGAACGTTTTGCCTGCATGTATGTATATGAACCACATGCATACCTAGTACTCAGAATTAAATAATAAGGCATCTTATCCCTGTGATTTGGAGTTACAGATGCTTGTGAAGTACCACCATGTGGATGCTGGGAACCACACCAGGTCTTCTCTGTAAGAACAAGTGCTCTTAAACACTGACCCATGCCTCTAGCCACATATGCACATCATTAATGTTTTTAATCTTCTCTGTCTTTTTACTCTTTCACCATATATTTCTAACTTTTTTTTCTTTTCATTATTAATTAATTCTCTTATTTATTTACATGCCATATGTGGCCTTCTCCTGGTTTCCCCTTGCAGAGTTCTTCCCCCCATCTCCCATCATCCTCTTTGTCTCTGAGATGGTTCCCCACCCCCAAGTCATCCTCCCTCACTGGAACATCAAGTCATATCCTGTCCCACTAAAGCCAGACCAGTTAGTCTTCTGCTACACATGTACTGGAGATCTCAGAAAGCCCCATGTATACTCTTTGGTTGGTGACTTGGTCTCTGGGAGCTCCCAGGGGTTCAGGTTATTGTAACTGTTGGTCTTACTATGGGGTTGCCATCCTCTTCAGTACCTTCAATCCTTCACCTAACTCTTCCATAAGAGTCCCTGACTCCAGTCCAATGCTTGGCTGTGAATATTATATACATGCTAAGGAATTAGATGGGAAACACAAACTAAAAATAAGGGAAGATAAATATAAACAAGAGGCAAAAATGCTAAGTGGACAATTCTCAAAAGAATATGCATAGTCTATAGGTATATGAATAAATGTTCAACATCACCAAGCATCATGTAAAAAATAAACAAATTAAAATAACACTAACAGTCACCTTACATGTGTTAGAATGGTTTATAAAAAAGCAAAGAATAATGGCGAGGACATGGAGAAAATGCAACCTCAGGTCACATACCGATGGAGGGAACTGAAGTCATTACAGCCAGTATGGAAAATAGTATGGAAGTTCCCCAGAAAACTAAAGATAGACTTACCACATGACTCAGAAATCCCACCTGTAGGTATACACCCAAAGGAATTAAAATCAGAATGATTTAGAGACCATTACACTCTTAGGCTGAGTGTTCCATTTTCAACAACACCTAAGATATGGAAGCAACCTAGGCTTTAATCATGAAAGAAGTGAATGACACAAAGTATGTGTAGTGCTTTGAATGAGAATAGGTCCCACAGGCTCAGATTTAAATACTTGATGCCTATTGGTGGAACTCTTTGAGAGGGAATAGGTCCTTTGGCCCTATTGGAGGAAGTATGTCACTGGGGACAGGCTTTACAGTTTCAAAAGAATTGTGCCATTCTCAGTGTGCTGTCTGCCTCCTGTCCTGCTTACAGTCAGATGTGAGCTCACAGATGTTCCTGGAGTCATGCCTTTACTGTGCCATCATGGACTGTAACCCTCATGAACTGTAAACTCAATCAAATGTTTCCTTCTGTTTAAACACAACTCTCTCTCCTTTCCTTTCTCCCTCCCTCCCTCCTTCCCTCCCTCCTTCCCTCCCTCCTTCTCCTCCTTCTTTCTCTCTCTCTCCCTCAATCATATTTACTTTCAGTCCTCCAATGTCCACCTCTCCTACTGTTCTCTTTTCTCTCTCTCTCTCTCTCTCTCTCTCTCTCTCTCTCTCACACACACACACACACACACACACACACACACACACACACACACATTTGTGTGGTAAAATATCATCCAACATATAGAGAAGGAAAATCTGCCATTTGTGGAAACATGAATAAACCCAAAGGACATTAGGCTAAGTGCAATAAGCTATGCATAGAAAGATAAGTCACATGATGACTTATAAGTCAAATCAAAACGTTGCTCCCTTAGGAGTTGAAAGGTAGAAAACTGAGGTCCAGTGAGATGAATTAATGAGTAAAGGCAATTCCTCCAAACATTAAATTCCTGAGTGACATTTCTCAGAGCCTACCTGGTAGAAGGTACAAATCAACTGTGGCAAGCAGCCCTCTGATCTCCCTCTGATCTCCATACAGGTGATAGCTTTGGTGTGCTCACACACACACATACAAACATGCACACAAAAGAAACAGAGAAATGCTATTTTTACATTTTTGAATTTTACATTTTTAAAAAGAAGTACAGAACACATGTGGGGAAAACGACTCAATAACCCCTGCAGTGTTTACTATAATAAGTAATGGTGCATTATAATTAAAAGCTGTTTTTATTATTTCTGTTTATGTGACAGAGTCTCACTTGAAACTCATTGTGTAGATAGGCCATGTCTTAGATTTACAGAGATCTACCTGGCTTATAAACTCAGCAACAACAGATTAAAAATATGCCCAAACAAATCTGACCTTTCAAAACCATTGAAGCATAGATTCTACCACAAAAGAGATAAATAATTAAGGTGATAGATTTGGCAATTATTCTGATTTAATAATATATCATTAGAAGTACATAATAAAACATTATTTTCTACTCCATAAACATGTATAATCATAATTCATCTATTTTAAGAGAATCTTTTAAGGTCTCTGTGTAATGATATAGAAGACTCTAAACGATCTTTTGGAAGTGCATCAAAGAACCTTGAGAAAAAGAATGCCACAGACTGGGCGGCTGAAACAACAAATGTTGATCACAGGTCCAGAGGCAGCTACTGAAGCCAGACGAAATTTGATAGCACTGAATGTACATATGAAAGAGGAAGATCTAAAATCAGTAATGAGCTTCCACCCTAGCACCAAATGATGACATTCACAAATGTGAGGTACAAAATGCAAATTAGAAATCCATGGGATTGCAATGAGAAGAGCACGGAGAAAATCAATGAGGATAACAGATGGCTCTTAGAAAAGATCAATAGAATCAATGAAGTCTCACCAAACTAGCAGCCAAGAAGAGAAGGATGACACAAAGTGTAGTGGAGTGAGTGAGGAGGAAGTATAACCAAGGAGCCCGTGGACATCAAAGGTCAATAGAGCTCCTGTTTGATAACTTAGATAAAAAAAAAAATTCCAATCCATTGAAAACCATAGTGCGTTATGATCACAAAACACAACCTGTACAGGCTCAAACCTGCACAAGGTGTATATGCAAGGGCTAAGAAGGAAAAAGTGCAGGGAGAAGATACTTTCACTGCTACACCATTTAAATAAGAAGGAACCAGTTCTCTAATGATTGATGTCTTATAGAAGATTAGAGAAATCACTCCCTACCTTATCCTTAGGACCAGCACTACCCAAACACTAATGCCATCAAACATATTGCCATAACAGAAAGGTACAGTGAGTGTTCTTCATACACACGGATCCAAACCTGCTGAGTTAAATCCAGCAGCACATGGGGATTATATACCATGACCAAGCTGCATTTATTATAAGTATACAGGGCTAATTCCTCATTTATATCAAGTGACTCTTTACTCTGAGGTGAAACATTCATAAAGGGAAAAGGGAGATTTATAAATACTTACAAGTTACTAAATTATATGAAAATGTCACTGTTCAGGAAAATGGGAAATTTGACCAATCTAAAATTTAAAATAAAAACAGTAGAGTATAAGGGGTGATAGCAGTAAGTTTAAAGTAGATGGGTATTGATTGAGGGAAAATGTGTCTAGTATTTATTTCATAAAACAAAGTTTGATTATATCAAGCAGTAGCACCATTTGAATATAGCAGGTCTCTGTGTCAGGGAGCATGAGACCCGGTCCCTGTGTAACACAAAGAACTGGTCAAATCAAATGGCAAGGCATCCCTCTCGTCTGGGTGCTTCACTGTGAAGCAGTAGTGATGTTCTTACCTCACTTACCACACAATTTCATACTGCCAGTGATCTTCAAAATTGTGTTTTCTGTGAAAGACCATATACCAGTATTCCCTATGCATTCATAAATAAGTTACCATTTGAAACAAAGAAATGAAATGAAATATCACTACACAGCTTAGACAAAAAGACTCTGTTCTGAAGATTTATACTCTGTTCAAAAAAAAATAAGATTTTTTTTCCATAGGGAGTAGGGGTGGAGAAGCTCAGGGAGTCTGAATAGTTGGTTGAAGGACATGTTATGGAGTGTCCCTCATGTGATCTGTTTTGCTGTTTTGTCCCAGGAACTGAAGGAGATGAGAAAGGGGGAGGGAGGGGGGAAAGGAGAAAGAGAGGGAGAAGAAGAGGGAGTGCAAAGAATAAGGATTGTTTGAATAAATAGATGGATGGAGGTGGTTATTACAGAATCTAAGAATAGCTTAACTTTGCACATTAACATATAAAAACTAATTTAAAAATATACATTAAGTCAAAGTGTAGGATGATAACAATTCCAGTTAGATATGAGCAAATATCTACTTCTTCCTCCACTACTCATCCTAAAACTGTGGGAAATTAAGGATCAGGAAGGAGAATGAAGTCATGGCTGGCATTCAAGACATTATGAAATAAAGAGCCTTATTTAAAAGTGGCTCCTCAGGGAGACACAAACTGCAATAGTCAGAGATTCCTGTGATGGTACCACCATATGCCAGTCACATGACACAAAGTCTTTCAAAATAAACTGAAAGCATCTACAAGCTCGTCCATGGAAGGGCCTAAGGAAAAGAATTAGCCACACAACTAAGAACTCACAGAAATCAGAAGCATTTATGCCATTTTTTCCTCTCCTTTCTTGTCCTCTTACAGAAAACAGATAGAAATCACAAGTTTCCACCCATGGAGGAAAAAATGCCAGATGCCAATGAGAAAGACCCTAAACTTTCAGCTCTCAGTAAATAACAGTTACCCCAAATAAATCGACTTTTCAACATTCCAAAGCCTTTTTAGGTATGTGATTCTTACATTTATCTCTCCCAAACCATCTGCTGACAACTATGAGAAAGGATTTACAAAACCCATGCTTCCCATCTTCTCTAAAAATGCCTCTCCAGTGGAATGCTGGTGACTTGAGCAATGGGCAGAAGGAAGACACATAGAAAGCAATCAAGAGAAGGGAACGCTGATAGTCATAACCAAGCTTGTGGTTGTAGGATACATACTTCTGACATCCTCTTGGGTCCCAGCACTTTCTACCACTTGCCAAGATCTAGGAGAGGTTCCAGTATTTTCCATTCTCACTGTTGCCATCTTCTCACTTATCACAAAATATTGTATGTCCAAGAAAGAAAAGCTAGACATCAAACCATAGGTTACTTTCTGTACATATAGACCTCATGGCCTATAATTTGTTCCTAATGTTACTTTGTAAAATGCACTACTCAAAAGCAGAGAGGATTTTTATTTAAAATACACACACGCATACACAGAGAGAGAGAGAAAGAGAGAGAGAGAGAGAGAAAGGAAGAAAGGAAGGAAGGAAGGAAGGAAGGAAGGAAGGAAGAAAGGAAGAAAGGAAGGAAGGAAGGAAGGAAGGAAGGAAGGAAGGAAGAAAGAAAGAAAGAAAGAAAGAAAGAAAGAAAGAAAGAAAAGTCCCTTTGTATCAAACATAAATTGAGACAGAGAAAAGATAAAAGGTAATGTTATCAAAAACTAAGTTATCTGAACATTCTCAAGTAATAGCAGAGATTCTTCTATTAATATTAGTTCCAAGAAACTACTCAGTCTGTTGAGCAGTGATTTCATTATGACAGTATTTGCTGCTGTCATCTTGAAGCCTTTTCTTCTCTTAAAGTGAAATTCTCCCAGCCTACTGCTTGTGGAAACCTTTATAATTATATTTACAGCCTACCTTGACATGAACAGAATAACTCCCAATTCATGAACCTTAATCATATCTGTATTCTGGGATTTCAAAAATTAGGACATGGGAATCTTTGAGATCCACTGTTCAGCTCATCAGAGCTTTCTCACTGCACTAACATTAAAGTGCTGTGACCTCCTTCAGGGTCAGCTCTATGCCAAGATCCTGAACTACAGTGCAAGTACGCCAGTCCTGACACTGGGCAATTGTTTCTCAATATATATTTATCTAATCTAAATCCATAGGCAGTTATCTTGTTTTATTGATTAAAAAAAATCTGTCTGTGTTTATTAGAGATCTAGAAAAGTTATGGTTATGTTTTCAACTAAGAGATAAGTCAACCATGGAATTCAAAGTCTTCCTTTTTCCCTATTTATTAAAACCCCTGCTCTGTCTGTAATAAAGACAACAATCTGACCTTGCTCAGTCTCTTCAGGTTATTTCCTCTCAGACTGGAGAAATCTCTAGTGATATTCTACTAAATTGATACATTGTTTCACGGGGAAGTCCAGTAAATTCATGGTGCAGTTAAGCACAGAAGGCTCAGGAAGTACATGAAACCTAGACTGCTCTGGAAGTTCCTGAAATGTACAAGGTTCATGCAGTTGCTCTCCAAGTATTAGTGGCTGCCTACAAGTTGTGCATGGAGTTCCAGAGATACAGCTCTTGAGTAATCATCAGCCATCCTAGGGTGGGATTATGGTGATACACTCTTTGAGTTACCCATCCTCTAAGAAACCTTTCATCATACTCCTATGGGTAACCTCAGTAAACTCACTGACCCACCAAGGCAGACTTGGGTAGAATAATTTCTTTGATCTGTTGTTGGTGCCTCCTCTTGAATGAAAACAGATACCTGCTCATGTTTCCCTCTAAATGTCACTCACTCTGCTTTTCTACACCAGACCTGATGTGCCACAATGACTTGAAGTTTCCCAGAGGCAACTGTAGTCAAAGGCTCTGCTGCCATTTGGCTTTCTCTCCTATTTAAACTTCTACTTAGTCATACCCTTAGGAATATCTATTCCTAGCCTAGATTTTCCACCCAGAGTCCACTTTATTGGCTTACATTGAGGCTCCTTTTTCTGTTCTGACTCAGAACCTTTCTACTCCAACCCTACCCCACCCTCATCCTTTCTTCCCAGAATGGTAGAAGCCTTCTAAGACAGTTCAATGTTTCCTGGCATTTGCATTGCATCTGTTTGACCCTTATCACTACTGCTCCGTGGGAGAGAAGGGAACACTACAGAGCTGGCACCTCATGTTCTCTCTTGCTTCCACCATTCCATTGAGTACATATGGCTACGTTATTACTTTTAGAAAGACCATTGTAAGTTGCCACTGTAACTTCTGGATGTTTCACATAGTCTGAACAATCTGCCCTTTGTCATATCATGCATTCAATGTCCATTTATTTGTTTTTTTAGATCCCAATCTGATTCCCATCAGATAGCTCCCATCTTCATTCTCCTCCTGTGCTTATGGGTTTTTTTTTCCTCTATAGTTTATTGCTGAATTGTACAGAGGATTGTTTCTATTTCTTTTGTGGAATTTGGTCTTGCTTTCATAAAAGAAGATTTTTCTAGTAAAACTATATATTGTCAAGTATCTTTAATGGCAAATCCAAAAAAGTACTTGATTGCACAATTTATAGATATTAATTACAGAGTAATTGACTGATTGTTTATACTGTCACTAGATAGGAATGTAGAGGATAGAATATAGATTAATTACAACTACAAAGCAGTAGTCATTTACAGAGATACTGAGGGCCAGACAAAAACCATCACTCAAAATATCTCCTCCCTAAATTCCTACTAAGGTTTTATTATTTCATTTTAGAAAAAGTTACCTTTGTTTGATTTCTTCCCTAATGTCTCAGCTGCACATAAGACAGAGTACAATTTTAATGACTAGGAAAAAGAAGTTCACAGAGAAAGAAGAAAAATACCAGATAAATCATATACCATAGCAATGTGAACTCAAAAAAATAATAAAGTAACCTAGTATATTGTTTAAAAATTTTTATATTCGACCCAGAAGAAGTTCTACTCCCAGGTGCTCTAACACGCCCAAGATCTTGGGTCATGGTGAGGAGGACACAACATCTATTCCAACACCTCTGGGAGTAACTGGGATCAGTGGAATCCAGGGACACAGGAACCCCGCCTGACCAGTGGCTTGGGTTCCTTCCATTCTGCTGTGGTTTACCTTGGTCACAAATTCCTCAGTCAGTCTCACAACAGCCAGAGGAAGCTCCACTCCCAGGTGCTCTAACACTCCCAGGAACACAGAATCACAGGATCACAGGATCTCAGGAGTTTGATCACACCAGGATCTCAGGGTCCCAGAAGCAACTCGACTCCCAGGAACTCTGATACATCCAAATCTCAGGATCACAGGATCCCAGAATCCCAGAATCCCAGAATCCCAGAATCCCAGAATCCCAGAATCCCAGAATCACAGAATCACAGAATCACAGAATCACAGAATCACAGAATCACAGAATCACAGGGACAGCTGGCCTCTGAGGAGTTCTGACACAACCAGGATCACCTCATGTTCTCTCTTGCTTCCACCATTCCATTGAGTACATATGGCTACGTTATTACTTTTAGAAAGACCATTGTAAGTGGCCACTGTAACTTCTGGATGTTTCACATAGTCTGAACAATCTGCCCTTTGTCATATCATGCATTCAATGTCCATTTATTTATTTAGATCCCGATCTGATTCCCACCAGGAAGGACAGGCTCCAGTCAGGTATAGTGAAGGCAGGTAGCACTAGAGATAATCAGATGGTAGGAGGCAAGCATAAGAACAAAAACAACAGAAACCAAGGTAACTTGGCACCATCAGAACCCAATTCCCCCACTATATCAGGTCCCTAGTACACCATCACACCAGAAAGGCAAGATTTGGATCTAAAATCACTTCTCATGACAATGATAGAGAACTTCAAGAAGGACATAAATAACTCCCTTAAAGAAATACAGGAGAACACAGGTAAACAGCTAGAAGCCCTTAAAGAGAAAACACAAAAATTCCTTAAAGAATTACAGAAAAACACAATCAAACAGGTGAAGGAAATGAACAAAACCATCCAAGATCTAAAAATGGAAATAGAAACAATAGAGAAATCACCAAAGGAGACAACCCTGGAGTTAGAAAACCTAGGAAAGAGATCATGAGTCATAGATGTAAGCATCACCAACAGAATACAAGAGATAGAAGAGTGAATCTCAGGTGCAGAAGATACTATAGAAAACATAGACACAACAGTCAAAGAAAATGCAAAATGCAAACAGCTCCTAACACAAAACATACAGGAAATCCAGGACACAAGGAAAAGACCAAACCTAAGGATAATAGGTATAGAATAGAGTGAAAAAAGGGCCAGTAAAAAAATATAGAAAAAAACTTCCCTAACCCAAAGAAAGGGGTGCCCATGAATATACAAGAAGCCTACAGAATTCCAAATAGACTGGATCAGAAAAGAAATTCCTCCTATCAAAACACCAAATGCACTAACCAAAGAAAATATTAAAATCAGAGAGGGAAAAGGTCAAGTAACATATAAAGACAGACCTATCAAAATGACACCAGACTTCTCATCAGAGACTATGAAAGCCAGAAGATTCTGGGCAGATGTCATACAGACCCTAAGAGAACATAAATTCCAGCCCAGGCTACTATAGGCAGGCAAATTCTCAGTTATTATAGACAGAGAAACCAAGATATTCCATGATAAAACCAAATTTATACAATATTTTTCCACAAATCCAGCCCTACAAAGGATAATAGAAGGAAAACACCAACAAAAGGAGGGAAACTACACCCTAGGAAAAGCAAGAAAGTAATATTTCAACAAACCCAAAAGAAGATAGCCACACAAACATAATTCCACGTCTAACAACAAAAATAACAGGAAGTAACAATCACTTTTCCTTAATATCTCTAACATCAATGGACTCAATTCTGCAATAAAAAGACATAGACTAACAGACTGGACCCAGCATTTTGCTGCATACAGGAAAAGCACCTCAGTGACAAAGACAGGCACTAACTCAGAGTAAAAGGTTGGAAAACAATTTTCCAAGCAAATGGTCCCAAGAAACAAGCTGGAGTAGCCATTCTAATATCAAATAAAATAGAATTTCATCCAAAAGTCCTCAAAAAGAATAAGGAAGGACACTTCATACTGGTCAAAGGAAAAAAAATCGATCAAGATGAACTCTCAATACTAAACATATACGCTCCAAATACAAGGACACCCACATTCATAAAAGAGACTTTACTAAAGCTCAAAATACACATCGCACCCTACATGATAAGAGTGGGAGACTTCAACATCCTACTTTCATCAGTTGACAGATCATGGAAACAGAAACTAAAGAGAGACACAGTGAAACTAACAGAAGTTATGAACCAAATGTATCTAACAGATATTTATAGAACATTTCATCCTAAAACGAAACAATATACCTTCTTTTCAGCACCTCATGGTACCTTCTCCAAAATTGACCATCTAATTGGTCACAAAACAGGCCTCCACAGATACAAGAAGATTGAAATAATTCCATGCACTCTATCAAATCACCACAGACTAAAGCTAGTCTTCAATAACAACATAAACAATAGAAAGCCCTCAAACATGTGGAAGTTGAACAACAATCTACTCCGTGATAACTTGGTTAAGAAAGAAATAAAGAAAGAAATTAAGGACTTTTTAGAGTTTAATGAAAATGAAGCCACAACATACCCAAACTTATGGGACACAATGAAAGCAGTCATAAGAGGAAAACTCATAGCTCTAAGTGCCTCCAAAAAGAAACTGGAGAGAGTATACACTAGCAACTTGACAGCACATCTGAAAGCTCTAGAAAAAAAAGGAAGCAAATACACCTAAGAGTAGACTACAGGAAATAATCAAACTCAGGGCTGAAATCAAACAAATAGGAAACAAAGAGAACTCTACAAAGAATCAACCAAACTAGGAGCTGGTTCTTTGAGAGAACCAACAAGATGGATAAACCCTTAGCCAGACTAACTGGAGGGCACAGAGACAGTATCCAAATTAACAAAATCAGAAATGAAAAGGATGACATAACAACAGAACCTGAGGAAATCCAAAAAAAAAAAAAAATCATCAGATCCTACTACAAAAGAATATATTCAACAAAACCAGAAAACCTGGATGTAATAGACAATTTTCTAGGCGGATACAAGGTACCAAAGTTAAATCAGGATCAGATTAACAATCTTAACAGTTCCATATCCCCTAAAGAAATAGAAACAGTCATTAATAGTCTCCCAAACAAACAAACAAACAAACAATCCATCCCAGGATCAGAAGAGTTAAGTGGAGAATTCTATCAGACCTTTAAATAAGACCTAATACCAATATTCTTCAACTATTTCACAAAATAGAACCAGAAGGAACACCACCCAAACCATTCTATGGTTCTACAATTACGCTTATACCTAAACCACACAAAGACCAAGCGAAAGAAGAGAACTTCAGACCAATCTCCCTTATGAACATTGATGCAAAAAATACTCAATAAAATTCTTGCCAACCAAATCCACAAACACTTCAAAATGATCATTCATCACAATCAAGTAGTCTTCATCCCAGGGATGCAGGGATTGTTCAATATATGGAAATCCATCAATGAAATTCACTACATAAACAAACTCAAAAAAAAAAAAAAAAAAAAAAAAAAAAAAAAAAAAAAAAAAAAAAAAAAAAAAAAAAAAAAAAAAAAACAACTCGTGATCATTTCATTAGATGCTGAAAAAGCATTTGATATAATTCAGGATTGCTTCATGTTAAAAGTCTTGGAAAGATCAGAAATTCAAGGCCAAAACCTAAATATAGGAAAAAGCAATATACAGCAAATCAATAGCCAACATTAAACTAAATGGAAAGAAACTTGAAAATCAGGCAATATAAAAGGCTGCCCACTCTCTCCCTACCTATTCAATATAGTACTTGAAGTTTTAGCTAGAGCAATTAGACAACAAAAGGAGATCAAAGGAATACAATTTTGAAAGGAAGAAGTCGAAATATCTACTTAAGTGAGCCCAAAAATACCACCAGAGAACTCCTAAACCTGAAAACAATTTTAGCAAGGTGGCTGGATATAAAATTAACTCAAACAAATTAGTAGCCTTTCTCTACTCAAAGGATAAACAGGCTGAAAAAGAAATTAGGGAAATGACTTCCTTCACGATAGTCACAAATAATACATGCCATAGTGTGACTCTGACCAAGCAACTGAAAGATCTATATGAGAAGAACTTCAATTCTCTGAAGAAGGAATTCAAAGAAGATCTCAGAAGATAGAAAGATCTCCCATGCTCATGGATTGGCAAGATTAATATAGTAAAAATAGTCACCTTGCCAAAAGCAATCTACAGATTCAATGCAATCTCTATCAAAATTCCAAATCAATTTTTCATAGAGTTAGGAAAAGCAATTTTCAAATTCATTTGGAACAACAAAAAACCCAGGATAGCAATAACTATCCTCAACCAAAAAAGAACTTCTGGGGGAAATCACCATCCCTGACCTTAAGCTGTATTACACAGCAACAGATTAAAACTCCATGATAATGGTAGAGAGACAGGGAGGAAGATCAATGGAATACAATTGCAGACCCAGAAATGAACCCACACACATATGGTCACTTGATATTTGACAGGGGAGCTAAAACCATCCAGTGGACAAAAGAGAACATTTTTAACAAATGGTGTTGATTCAACTGGAGGTCCACATGTAGAAAAATTAACCCATTCTTATCTCCTTGTACAAAGCTCAAATACAAGTGGATCAAGGACCTCCACATAAAACCAGATACACTGAAACTTATAGAGGAGAAAGTGGGAAAGAGTCTTGAACAGTGGAAAATTTCCTGAACAGAACCCCAATGGATTATGCTCTAAGATCAAGAATTGATTAATGGGACCTCATAAAATTGCAAAGCTTCTATAAAGCAAAGGACACTGTCAATAGGACAAAACGGCAACCAACAGATTGGGAAAAGATCTTTACCAATCCTACTTCCGATAGAAGGTTAATATCAATTATATACAAAGAACTCAAGAAATTAGACTCCTGAGAATCAAATAACCCTGTTTAAAAAGGGGTTAATGAGCTAAACAAGGAATTCTCAACTGAGAAATATCAAATGGACAAGAAGCACGTGAAGAAATGTTCAACATCCTTAGTCATAAAGGAAATACAAATCAAAACAACCCTGAGATTCCACCTTACATCAGTCAGAATGGCTAAGATTAAAAAGTCAGGTGACAGCAGATTCTCACAAGGATGTGGAGAAAGAGGAACACTCCTCCATTGCTGGTGGGATTCCAAGCTGGTACAACCACTCTAGAAATCAGTTTGGTAAAGGACCCAGCTATACCACTCCCGTGCATATACTCAGAAGATACTTCAACATGTAATAAGGAACATACTATGTTCGTAGCAGCCTTATTTATAATAGTCATAATCTGGAAAGCACCCAGATGTCATTCAACACAGAAATGGATATGGAAAATATGGTACTTTCACATAGTGGAGTACTACTCAACTATTAAAAATGATGAATTAATGAAATTCTTAGGCAAATGGATGGAACTAGAAAATATCATCCTGAATGAGGTAACCCAATCACTAAAGAACACATATAGTATTCACTCATTGATAAGTGGATATTATCACAAAAGCTCCAAATACTCTAGATACAATTGACAGACCACATGAAGCTCAAGAAGAAGGAAGACTAAAGTGTGGGTACTTTGGTCCTTAGAAGGAAAACAAAATACTCATAGGAGCAAATATAGAGATAAAGTGTAGAGCAGAGACTGAAGGAAAGGCCATCCAGAGAATGTCCCAACTGGGGACTCATTCATATACAGTTACCAAACCCAGACACTATTTTGAATGCCAAGAAGTACATGCTGACAGGAGCCTGACATAGATGTCTCCTGAGAGGACCTGCCAGAGCTTTACAAATACAGAGACAAATGCTCGCAGTCAACCATTGGCCTGAGTTTGGGGTCCCCAATAGAAGACTTAGAGAAAGGAGTGATGGAGTTAAAGAGGTTTGCAACCCCATAGGAAGAACAATAATATCAACCAATCAAACCCCCCCAGAACTCCCTGGGACTAAGTCATCAACCAAGGAATATGCATTGCTCCAGCTGCATATGTAGCAGATGATGGCCTTGTCAGGCATCAATGGGAGGAGAGGTCCTTGGTCCTATGAAGGTTTAATAGATGCCTCAGTGTAGGGGAATCGAGGGCAGGGAATAGGGACTAAGTGGGTGGGTAGAGGAAAACCCTTGAAGAAGCAAGGGGAGGGAGGATGGGATAGGGGGTTTCCAGGAAGGGGGAAGAAACTGGGAAAGGGAATAACATTTGAAATGTAAATAAAGAAAATATCCAATAAAAAATATATATTCTCCAAAAGGCCACTTTTTGTATCTCTGTGTTGTAAATAAACACTTGAAAGTCCTTTGATGTTGTCTATACTCTCAGATACTTGTTCAACAACCATGCGTATCCATTTGGGGATTTGGAAATTTGTCATGATGGTTCTTCCCATATGGTCATTTTTCAGTGTCTCCAAATGATCTCATGTACAATCTTCTTTAATTTACTGTCAAATGTACTTGGTACATCCACAAAAAAGTATTAAATGATATGCAGCTTTCTGTGGTGGCTGAATATAAGGACAGGGAGAGAGTTAAAGTGATTTACACAGGGCCTTAATTAAGGTCAATGTATGCAGGAAAGATTCCTGGACTCCAGCATTTCCTGGATTCTAAAACATACTATGCTGTTCCAACTCAAAAGATTCATTCAGGTAACAAAAACAAGTAACCATTGTGTTATATTAAATCACAGTTAATTCTTCAGCAAACTGAAATTCATTTTGAAGAAACTAGCTCAAGTATGTTTAACCTTCAAATAAACTGTGTGGTGAAGGTACTTGCCTGCAGTTTACACTGACAGCACCCACACAGTGCAAAGGTTAACTTTCCAGTGATCTCTCCTGTCAGGTTCTCAAAATGAAAATGTCAGTTTCATATTTTTTTTCTAGAATGAAGCAAAATCTTAATTTTCTTTTCTATCATGTTCCTTTCCTCTTTTGGGCTTATCCATAGATCCTTTTATAATGCAGGACATTCTATTTCCTGTCTTTAAGAAAGATAACTTGAGATTTATCTTGCTAATGATCTCATTCTGTCTTGCTCTATCTTCCCATAGAAGAACTGACAACATGTATTCAAGGAAGAAAATCTTGCTGAAATCCCCTTGCTATTTAGGCATCTCTTTGCTACCATCAAAGTTTATAATCAAATGAAAGCATACACACACACACACACACACACACACACACACACACACTTTGAGATGCTTATGTCTTGACTATCAAAACACATGGGAATAGAAAATAGCGTCTAGAGACGACATGAGGGTCAAAACAGAGACTCTCAGGCTGCTATTCTGAAGAACAACTGAGAATCACACAATCATTCCATCTCAATCACTCGAGTATGCTCTCTTAGAATGTCCTTTAATGACCTCATCTAATTATGCACAATGACAGCATTTCCTGTGGGTTGATTCCTCCTTCATATTTTCCCAAGTCTTGCCTGTGATCTTCATGTTCTAGGACCATGAAGACCAAGGACCTTGCTACAAACTGCTTGAAAACTGAGCTCTACTTTCTTGCATTGTAATAGGGGCCACTGCACCTGAAATTCCCTTTTAACTTCAACATGTATTATTTACCTCTGTTCCTCCTGATCTCACCGAAACGTTTGGCTTGCCTGTAAATTACTGACTCTTTTAATTTAGCAAACAAAGGTTTATTACTAATAACATAATATTGCTCCTTTACCACAGATGAACCATAAAGCATTATTTTAAAGCAAACTTTTTCTTCCACAGAACACTATGTCTAAAACAGTCCCACTAGTGACGTTAGTGTGGCCCTGAAACCAGATTATGGTTTTACTCTTAGAATGGTGCCCCTTAAATCCCTGCTGGTGAGAGCCCTGATGGGAAAGGCAGTCAAAGCTTCTGCAAGCTGTGCCTTCATTACATTTGCTGTGGTCTACTTACTAGGCCCACTGGTCTAAACTGGAACTCTCTCTGCTCCCTCAGAGTCTACAGCCTTCTACATACTGCCTTCGCCCATAATTCGGCCTCATGTTAAAGAATATCAGAAAGATTTCAATTATGTACTAGAACATCAACAGTATTAAGGATGTTATTATATTGGTACTTGGGAAAAAGAAGTAGAAGGAGATTCATTCCAATCCAGCTCAGACTGCGCAGTACTACATGTCACAAATGAAATGCTGTACTGAAGTGTAGCTTTAGAAGGCAGAAGGCTTGCTACATCTTACTTTATTACAAATCAGTGAGCTTAGGAAATAAAGTTGATAAATAAGCATTGTATATCTTTCACCCTGTGGTGACTAACGCTGATGATCTCCTCAGAAAACAAACAGTGAGAAGTTACCACATGCAGCAATGAATATTTTATGGCCATAATTCTCTTTAATTCCTGAAGAAATATTACTGCCACCACTTTCTAGCTAAGCTGAAACTGTGAGTGGTTAACTGGTGTACACTAGGTTAGTTCCAGAGCCCCAGTTCCTAGATATGTATTGTTCTGGATCCCCAAGAAGAATAGATTTTGTCTGGGTCACTTTCTGCTTAGTAGCTGACAACCCAGTCATCAATCCTGGGACCTAAGTCAACATCACTGCTCCTGACCATCTTCCATATGTTCCACTGCCAGCACCAAACACAGCCTCACTATTGCTGCTCCAAACAACTTACAACTTTCCTAAGTGAACATCCCCTTGCCTACAACACATTGTAACCACACCCTACAGACTCATTCTCCTTCAGTCCCTAAAATAGCACCACTCTGTTCAAAATCTCATTTGAAAACTACAGAATTTCAACACTGAAAACCTAAGGCTGGAAGCATTGCACCATTTATAAACAAGCAATCAGTTTTTCTATGATTGTTAGTGAAACCTTTCTTTTTCTTTCTTGTCCTTTTTTTTTTCTTTTCAAACTAGTCATGACAGTAAATGTCCATTATTGGCCCCTAATGGTCCCTACTAACCAATGGGAAGAACACAGTGATCACTGCCTGTCTTGCAAAGTGGTGAACACATACAGTAAATGCTTTGATGCTCTTTAGCACTGAGTTTAAATATTTAGCATTATTTAGTATGAGCAGATCTACTTTGTCATCCAAAAGAGAGAACTAGTTGATTAAAAGTGTTGAATAATAATGTCTCAAATGTTGATTCTCAACTGATTCTTTTACTATCCAAATATAGTCCTAGAGGTTAAAACATCACAGAATACTTACAATACTCTTTTACTAGTACTGATCTAAAATTCTTTTTTTTTTTAATTAAAGCATTTAGAGAAAAGATATTTTAAAATGGAAGCTGTGATATTATGTAAAACCTCATGCTTCTATTCAGGCAGACCACTGGTCTCTATTGCTCAGTGTGGGTTACTTTGAGCCCTTCCTTCAAAGAGAAAATTTCTATATCACCATGTTTTCATAAAACTTTAGTGATTTACAATGGGTTTTACTAATACAAATACCTCTCCACATACACTGAAGTTGTATCTTGACAAATCCATTGAAAATCTAAAACATCTGGAGACAACAATGCGCATTATCTGACTAATTAACTGAATACCTGAGCATAGCAACTCAGCCTCCTGTGGAGACTGTGCTCTTACACCTGTGATCATGGCTGAGCAAGTGCTGTAGCTCACTATGGCTGCCCAGCATCATGAAACACCGAAGCATGTACCACTAAGCCCAGGAGAGATCCAGTCTCAAAGGCCAGCTTCTTCTGCATATGCATCACTTTACATCAGAGTGCTGAAATCATCACTACTGAAAGTCAGAAACCAGCTCTGTACTTTTGACAAGAGGCAAGTTTAACACTAAGTCATTGTCTCTGAATTCCAATAACTTGTCAAGACTGAATCACATTCTTGCCCTAAATCAAACAGGGCTGGCTTAAAAAAAAAATCATGGGCCTCATAAAATATAAAACTACCACAGTCTAAAGGTGAATAGTAGAACTATGAGATAAACTGCCTTTTGTGATCTTAACATAAAGGAGATTGGAGAACTTTTCTTAAACACTAAGATTACTAAAAACCGAAGAGGAAAAACAGAGAACACATTGTGTCGCGTGCCTACCCCATCCAGCAGGAATAAGACACAGGACAGCCAGGTTTCTCCTCAGGACAGTTTACTCAGGAACGTAACGTGGCCAATGGTGCATGGCGAATGGCAAAAGGCCGGCCCAGAGCCTCCCCGGAAGCAGCTACTTAAACCCTGTCCTGGCCAATCACCGAGCTGCCCCGTAGCTCTCGCGTGACTACACCAGGTGTTTTCGAGTGACTACACCAGGCATTCTCGGGCTGCACTGTGGCTCTCGAGTGACTACACCAGGTGTTCTCGGGCACAAGATTAAACAACAGCTGACACTGCCTAATGCCAATTTAAGAGTTGTTTATGCCAGTACAACTGAGAGGGCCTGTGCCATCTTTAAGGAGTGGTTGAATGTCTCCCTACAACATTGTACTAACTATACTTCAATGTCCCCTTGGTCACAAAGACTATGTGACTCTGTTAAGGAAAATACTATGGAATAAAAATGTATTGAACTTTTCTTCTCTGAGATAGCCTGTCAGAACACTTGAAATGGCTATGAGCAAAGCATTGACCAAGAAGTGCCTGGAGTAAAAAGCTCATGGCTGAATCTAAAAGTAGCATTCTATTTACACCCAGTTTACTCACAATCCTGGTGAAATGTCAGCCTGGTGATGACACTAAATTCCTGGGACACTTTCACAGGGAATTGTCTGCCTAGGTTTTTCTTAGCTGACCTAATTTTAACTGCCATAAGACAGATGTAAGTCATAGCCCTTTCCTCCTTATCCCTGACTCCTCATTTTCAGTGTAGCAGAACAGAACACAGCTGCCTTCTCTGTTAGCAGTATGTGGGAGTCAGGCATTTGTGTTGCTATGAAATAATCAAAATAAAGAGGAGAAAGGTTCTGGTCCATGGTTTCAGTCCAGGGTAAGCTTGCTCCATTGCCATGGGTCTGTGGTGAGGCAGAACATCACAGTGGTGAGAGTGTGTGCAGTGGAGCAAAATTACTCACATCAAAGTGGTTGAGAAGCAGAGGAGAGAGACTGAGAGGAATGAACAGAAGATAAGACACACCTCTCAAAGGCATCCCTCTGGTGACATACTCCCTCCAAGCAGTCCACCTCTTCCTAGCCTCCTATGACCTCCCAGTAACATCAGAAAATTATAAATCTATTGCTGGATTAACTCACACATGAATCAGAGTCACCAGGATCCAATCACTTTCCCAAAGCCTACTGACTATAGAGTATTTCACATGCAAACCATAGCAGAGGGTCAGCTGCTTTTCTTTATCTGTAAAATGGAGAGAATCATTACCTGCAGGGATGTGGTGAAGTTTAAATTCCATAAATCAGATGTGAAAGAGCCTTATGAAATGCTACCGAGCTTAGTAAGAAGGTCCCTTCAAGGGCAAGAGTTACAGGCTCATCGTCCTGATGAATGCTTGCAGCCTGGCATGAGCCTCTGCAGAGTTACAAAACTTCAGGGCACCAATGAATACATTTACAAAAGTGGAATGTTGGCACTTGTTCAATCCATATTTATTAAAGGTGTCTTCTTTGCCAGCACTAAAAACACAACATAAATAGTGTAGGACCCATCCTCAATGAGGCTGGAAGGCTGCCTTTCCCATTTCTTAAAGGATGGCCACAGGACAGCCCACAGCTAGAGGATAAATTCTTGGCAACAGGAATGGAAGGCACTTTCTTCCTCTTGAGAGAAGCTAAGTAAGGGAAAGAGCAGAGAAATGTTTCCCTTCAGAAGACCTCGAATTTGAAATTGAATACTGTCTTTATCTTATGGACAACATAGGATTTGGGAGTGGTAAAAACCTGTGGCACATTGGAATGTTGATTATCCTTAATGATAACTGGCTCAGGACACCAAGACCAAGTTTTTAACACAGAGGAGATTTATTTACCCCAGAGATACTAAAGGTGGAGAATAAGAGACAGAGAAGATGGCGGACAAAGGAAAAGGGAGAAGGGGGCAAGGAGCAAGGGTGAGGGGCAGGGGGATATTTGTCCTGGAATGGGGGAAAATCATTGCCTCTGAATAGGGAGAAGACAGAGGTGGCCCATAAGCAAATGGCAGTTTATACAGATAAAGGGGGAAACCCTGTTTTAGAATGAGGTGTTTAACTTTGATTGGACAGGTTAATAAGGGGAGCCAAAGGAGGCTTCTGATAGCTGGACCTTGATAGCCTCAGGAGAAGGAGGTGGTCAAATAAGGGAATAGACCTTGATGACTAGCTTTAGGAATGTAATTGAACAATTTTTATCAAGACAGAAGGAATGGGGGAAGGACAAGGCCTGCCAGAACCGTGTTTGCCATGCTTATGCTGGCCAGAGTCCTTCAGACACTTTCTGGTTTATGCAAAGGCAGTCAACATTGATGGTGTCTTACAACAGACTGGTTACTTTAAAAGGAAATTATATCTGTAGTTGAGACTAGAAAGTCGGAGATCATGTGTGACTTTTGCATTCTCTAAAGAGGAGAAATGTTTTATCATTTAGAGACCGAAGGAAGAAGGGGAATCTACTCCTAAAAGGCATTTTCCTAATGCCATTAACCAATTCCTGACAACTCTCTCCAAATCATAGGACCTTTCTCAATGCTGTACCCTGGGGATTACATTTCCAACACATCGATTTGGGGCCTATATTCAGACCAGAGCAGGTGGCACCACTGACTACTGAGAAAATGAATGCTTTCTCAGATAAGAAAAATGGCTGCTATCTCTACAGAATTAGTTATAGCAGAAGCAAAACATTGCAAAGTAAGGCCAAAGAGATAGCTCAATACATAAAGCACTGCCCTGTGAGTACAAAGAATCCATGCAAATAACCAAATGACAGTAACATCTGTCTGTAATTGTAATGTTCCTACTGCAAGATACAAGGTGGAGGCAGGAGCATCCCTAAAAGATCACAGACTAGCTCCCTTTGAATATGTATCAGTAAATGAAAAATTCCCTACCTTATACGAGAGAGAGAGAGAGAGAGAGAGAGAGAGAGAGATTGTAACAGTTTCCTTCAAAATTGAAGCATTCCATCATGAATGGAATTTAATTTATTGTTTTAAACAGAAAAATAAACAGCTCAAAATAGCTTCAGGAAGTCCCTGAAACTGATCAGATTTACTAGGTACCTTCTTCCCAGAGTAGACAAGAAAAGGTTCAAAGAAGTCTCTCAGACAAGCCAAACTGAAGATGAAGGCTCAAGAGCCCAGACCAGCGGTCTGGAAGCAGAAACCATCCCAGTTGCCTGGAAGAGGTTTTACCAACTGAGGCCCCTGTGAAGGACACTCTACGACTTATTAAGCTGCCTGCAGGCTGTGCAGTGTGTGCCAGGTTCCAAGCTTTGTCAGTCAATCCAGGTGGGCTTTAATGATGCAGCTGTCTCTGACTCATTTTTGTTCCTGTAAGTAACCCCTCACCCATATTCCTGTAAATGACCCCAATAAAATAATTGGTTTACCAATTCAGATTTTGGTGGTATCTGTTTCACCATGTGTCATAGAGTCTGTCTTTGAGGTGAGTAGGCATGTGAAAGGAAAAAAATATATGCTTAGGACCCCCAAGACCAAGTTCTTAGCACAAAGAAGATTCATTTGCCCCAGAGGGACAGATGGCAGGGAATAAGAGACAAAAACAGGAGACTGGGGATAAGAAAGAAGAAGGGAACAGGGAAAAGAGTATTTGTCCCAGAGGAAGACAACAGACTGTTTCTGGGTAAAGAGGAAACAGGCGTGGTACATAATAAAATAGTGGTTTATAAATGTACAAAAAGAAACCCATGTTTAATTTTAATTGGACATGTTAATTAGGTGAGCCATGATGGGCCTTTGATTCCTGGACTTCAACACTTTGATAGCTGGACCTCAGTAGTCAGCCTCAGGAGGAAAAAGTGACCAAATAAGGGAATGGACCTTGTTGGCTAACTTTAGGAATGTAATCTAATGTTTTTATAACCAGGCAAAGGGAAAGCAGGAGGAAAGGTAAGCCTACCAGAGCCAGGCTTGCTACACTTGAGCTGGCCAGAGTCCCTTCAACATGTATATTGTATATTCTCAGATAAAAATTGTCACCCAGCAAGGTGGGAATTAAGGGAACTAAAAGTAAGCAATGGAGGAACTATTTCTATTTTTCATAGTTCATGGCTCACCCGGTTCGCTGAGGTGGGAAAAAGTGAGTTCTTCAGTTTTTGGTTTAGTCCCTGGGAGCTCTTGGGGGTCTGGTTGGTTGATATTGTTGTTCTTCCTATGGGGTTGCAAACCCCTTCAGCTCCTTTAGTCCTTTCTCTAACTCCTCCATAGGGAATCCCATGGTTGGCTCTGAGCATCCACTTCTGTATTTGATAGGCTCTGGTAGAGAATCTCAGGAGACTTCTATATCAGGCTCCTGACAGCAAGAACTTCTTGGCATCCACAATAGTGTCCCCCAGAGCTCCCAGGGACTAAACCACCAACCAAAGAATACATATGTAGGGACCCATGGCTCCAGCTGCATATGTGGCAGAGGGATGGTCTTTGTCTATTATCAATGGGAGGAAAGGCCCTTGGTCATGTGAAGGATTGATGCCCCAGCGTAGGGGAAATCCCAGGGTGGGGAAGAGGGAGTGGGTGGATGGATGGGGGAACACCCTTATAGAAGCAGGGGTGGGGGATGCAATAAGGGGTCTGGGAGGGGGACTGGGAAAGGGGATAACCTTTGAAATGTAAATAAATAATAAAAAAAGAGTTCCTAGTACAAGGTGACACCTAACAGAAAATAGGTACCTAAAGCATGCTTGGTTTGGGGTCTCTAGGCGACTGGAACAAAACATGGACAGCTCTAGCACTTCCGACACTGGCTGCTGGGAGCATTTCCTGTTGGCACTGTAAATTAGCACAAACTTGCTCACTCAACACAAAAATCCTTATCTTCTAGTCCTGAAGCTCAAAGACCTCAAATCGGTCTCACGAGGCCAAAGTCAAAGTAATAACAAGATGTGGTCTTTCTAGTTCTAAAGGACAATCTTCCCAAAGTCTAGAGGCCACCTCCCCACTCAAGTCCCCTTTATTCACCTTTGAAACCAGCAACTCTTCACTTGCAAGTCTGTGGAGAATTGCTGCATGAAGTCAAACCTCCTAGTTCCTGTCACCTCACCTTTACTTTTGATCCCCCCCCTCTGTGTGTGTGTGTGTGTGTGTGTGTTTGTGTGTGTTTGTGTGTGTAGTCATCATTTCCCCCTTAATTTTTGAAACAAGGTTTCCAGCTGAATCTGTAGATGACTTGTTCAACTAGACTGCTTTCCAGCAAGCCCCAGAGATCCCACAGTCTCTGTCTCCCAACATTGGGACCACAGAAAATGCCACCATGCCCAGCTTCTTTACATGGATGATAGGAATCAAACCTGTGTTCTTATGCTTGCTTACACAAGTACTACACTTACTGAGCCAATCTCAAAGCCACTGTTTTTCTGTAAGTATCCTCACAATTACACTATACCTACACCTACATGGTAATTGAAAATAATCACCCCTTCGTGATTACCAAGATCTTAAATCTTATATGGATATACTTTCAGGCACTGTGACATAGACAAAGAATTTTGTTTTTGGATTTTTTTTATTTGTTTGTTTGTTTGTTTGCTTGTCTTTTAGCTCCCACAGACAGGGATTGAGAAAAGGATGTTAGTAGTGATACCAAAATATCAAAATAAACACCGTGATGAACAAAACTAAGATTTCAGCTTGGCATCTTCTCATCATCTAAACACACTTTACCTTTTCACTGGGTAAGAATTTCCCCCAAATAAATGATCTTTTAGACTGAGTACCAAAAAGAAAGGAAAACTTATTATATGAGTTGACACAGGAACCCATTTCTCACTTGAGAACTCTCTGTACCTTAGCTTACTGGCAATCATAACTTTTGACACCTTTGCCACTGGGTGATGACTTTTCTTGCTTCTTCAGCTTATGTAACCACTAAAGACTTGATTTTCCTTACACTGCTTCTTATTGAACCCAGAAGTCTGAGGTGAGTTTCCATATCTATTTACTTTGCTCATCACTGTGAAAGACAGTCTGACAGAAGCAACTTGAAGGAGGAGATGATGTCCAATTTAGCTCAGAGCTTCAAAAGTTACAATGATCACCTCAGAGAAGGCATGGAGGACTTGGTGGTGGTGGAAGCAGGCATCTGGATTTTCTCTCATCTCAATGACAAATCAAGAAGTAGAGAGGTGTACCAGAGATAAGGGTGATCAGAGATCTACCCCTAATGGCTTTCATGTACCAGTTGTCCCCTTGTAATCAAGTTCTAAATTCACCCAAAATAAAGCCACCACCTGGGCACCAAGTGTCCCAAGACATGAATGAGCCTTTAGGAGAATTTCATATACAAACTGTAACACAACAAACACCTTTGGTGCTGACATGAGCTAATAGCAAATCAAATACTCGCCCATCTTGACACTCACTGAGAGTGGAAGGAAAGCTGTCACTGCTGCGCCACTACAAGTCCATTCCAAATAAACCAAATACTTACACTTATGCATACACACACACACACACACACACACACACACACACACAAACACACACATGGAAATACTATGTGGGAAAGGACTGGACACATGTTACTCATCCCTGGGAAGTCCTTCCCTGGTTAGTTATATCATTTTTAAAAAATCAAAAATCTGGATCTTTGGCTCACAAGAACAAAAAGTATATATAGAAAGCTATTAGGGAAATTTCACCTAAGCAAGGAACTAAAGACAACATATATGAACTATTACCACTTTCAGCTTAGAGATTTGTCTATAAATGGGTCTTGTCTTATCCTCATAAGAATATTTACTCCATCCTTGTTTCTTTTCCTACAGTATTTCAGCTACTTCAGCTGAGGAAAGATGCAGGGTCCTTCTTAATCACCAACTATAAACAACTTAATAGCTCATGGGTGGTAATAGACCAGCAACCAACCTTCAACCACTGAATTGGGAACCAGTGATTGTATGCCTCTCCTTTTAGTTCCTTCCAAACACAGGTTTCAGGCTTGCTCTTTGCTGCCCTATAGATGGTCTCAGAGGTATTGGGTACCAATTCTTCTGCTCTCAGATCATCAGTTGTATAGTATATTTGAGTATTGAACTATTCTTTTTTTTCTCCCTAATGTATTGATTCCATTTCACTTTTAATCAACTACCCTCAACCCTTTATCTCAGGCTCAGACAAAGAAAGCTGAGATGCTACAGATGGGATTCCCCAGCATCTAGACATGAATCATGACTTCACTGGTGGTGGTGAGTTGGTGACAGTCTATGATAGTCAGTGGCATCACAGTAAGGTTCTAATCTTACTTAGTCTAAAGGGAAGACAGTGTTTGGTTTTGTGCCATCTGTAACCCTTTAGTCATAGGGGTACAGTGGTGTCTTTAAGCATGTTGTACTTGATGACTTTGTGAAAGTGTCTTTGAAGCTTTGGAAGGAAATAACGAGAAGCTTCAGTCAGCCAACCAGAAAGTGAAGTCACTCTTTGAAAGCCAAAACTTTTCCATGGCAGCTTCTAAAATGATTCCCAATCTCTTACAGCATCAAGGTCAGCAAAGGTCCAATTTCATTTGTAAGCATGGTCATAAACCAAAGGACAAAAAAAATCTATAACCTCAACACATCTCCTATGTGAAATCAGAGAAGGGGACACTGCGAGATGAGATGGGATACTCACCAGAGACAACAAAAGCAGTTCCCTTCCCTTCTGTGAAGAATATGCTAACCCACACTAATGTAGGCAATTTGCATAATAGCTGCCCATTTTGGTATTGAATTTCTTTTCTCTTCATTACCCTCATACCAGTCATTAGATCAGGTCTCAGCATAAGCCAGAAAAGAACTGCCTGTCTCTCCAATAGGGCAAAAGGGATTTCTACTGCAAGATTGTCCCCTCCACCTATTCAAAGCATTCAGTCTTGCAAAGATGGGGAAGGAGTGCCATGAGGTTTTTGAACATCATGGGCAGAATATACACTGAATACAAAAGTGGTCCCTGGGACAGTTATTCCCATGACTGAGATTTTAATATTTTTATCAAGGATTCCAAGGATCTCTCTCAAGTGGGTAAAGTGACATAGATTTCAGAAAGCTATAATAGCAGAATCTTATAATGGGTTTATAACAAGATTTTGGGTAGGAATGCTAAGGATTTATTATGTGAAGCCAACAAATTAATCCTAGGACTTCCCATAATAATACTAACTTTACTGTGGCAATAAAGAATTTACTGCTAAAAAGGCATTGACATGACTGAGAAGATAAGAAAGAAGCAGCTGTAGACTGACAGGAGGTTCCCTGTTAGAACTTGACTCCATGTTTTAAATGAGAATGACAAGAATCTGGGATGTTATATGTGGTGTCTTGAATAGGTATAGTCTCCATACATTCATGTTTTTCGATGCTTGGGCCAAAAAGGGTTGTGCTATTAGGAGATGTGGCCTCGTTGGAGGAAGTATGTTACTGAGGGGGTGGGCTTTGAGGTCTCCTATGCTCAAGGTATGACAAGAATGGAACCCAGTCTCCTTCTGCTGCCTGTAGATCAAGATGTAGAACTCTCAGCTCCTCTAGTACCATGTCTACCTGCATGTTACCATGCTTCCCACCAAGATAAGTGACCAAGCCTCTGAAACTAAGTCAGCTGTCTTAGGGTTTTACTGCTGTGAACAGACATCATGACCAAGACAAGTCTTATAAAGGACAACATTTAATTAGGGCTGGCTTACAGGTTCAGAGGTTCAGTCCCTTATCATCAAGGTGGGAGTATTGCAGCATCTAGGAAGGCATGGTGCAGGTAGAGCTGAGAGTTGTACATCTTCATCTGAAAGTTGCTACTGGAAGACTTTCTTCCAGGCAGCTAAGTTGAAGGTATTTAAGCCCATTCCCATAGTGACACACCTACTCCAACAAGGCCACATCTCTTAATAGTGCCACTCCCTGGGCCAAGCATATACAAACCAACAGACCAGCCCCAATTCAATTATTTCTTTTATAAGAATCAGTACGGCCATGGTGTCTCTTCAGAGCAGTGGAAAGCCTAACTAAGACAGTATAGGACATGTGGTACATTTAGCCATTATAGGAAGGGCATTGACCTTCACAACTAATAATCTAGAGTAGCAGTCAGGCAGCCTAGACTAACAGATTCCTGATAGTTTCTGATATAACATGGAATATATAGAAGCATCTCTGAGCTACTTTCTCCAGCACCATGTCTCCTTGCCTGCCTGCTGCCATGCTCCTTGAAATGATGATAATAAAGGTGTAAGCAAGGCACCAGTTAAATATTTTCTTCTATAAGTTGCCTTGGTTATGGGGTCTCTTCACAGCAATAGAACAATAACTAAGACAGAATTTGGTACAAGGGACTGGGGCATTTCAGGGCCTGACCATGTTATTTGTTGGATAAATATGGAAGACTTGGAACTTTGGGTTAGAAAAGTAGTTGAATGCTTCCAGCAGGACTATGTAGGACTAGCTTAAGAAGTTTAAGAGGGTAAGACTATTAGTGACTAGAGACCATTCTTGTGACATTTTGGAAAAGAATTTAGCTGCTTTCTGCCCTTGACCAAAAAGTCTGCCAGAGGCTAAACTAAAGAATTTAGAGGGCTGGAGAGATGGCTCAGCAGTTAAGAGCACTGACTGCTCTTCCAGAGGTCCTGAGTTCAATTCCCAGCAACCACATGGTGGTTCAACCATCTGTAATAGGATCCAGTGCTCTCTTCTAGTATGTCTGAAGATAGCAACAGGGTACTCATATACGTAAGATAAATAAATCTTTTAAAAAATAATTTGGGAGATTTCAAGATAACCTAGTATTTACTACGTTGTGCGGTAATTAGTGATCACTCTTATTTAGATCCACCATGAGAAGGAGTGAGCAGAGCAAATAAAAATATAAAATGTACAATTTGAGAAGAAAAAGACCAAGAAACTCAGTGTTGGAACCAATTCCTGGGCTCAAGCAGATATACAATTTTAAGAAAGGCCTTATTGGGAATGGCATAAAGGAAGTGATACCCTTGGGGTACCCGCCTAATGGAGCTTGAAACTTGTGAAGAGTAATTATAGTAAAGCTTAAGCAGCAAAGAAAACCATGAGCAAGTGAAAATGTATGCAAATGTTATTCAAGGAAGGATCCAGGTGCTAGCTTCAGCAAACAGAAAACTTTAACTTCACCACTTGATTCTGGATTTAGAGTCATCAAGAATACATAAAAGGGGTTACGGAATCCCCTTCAACAGTTAAGGAAAGCCACCAAGGCCATACATGAGGCAGGGAAATTCCTGTTTGAAAGCACAGAGCACTGTGTGAAACTGTGAAGGTGGAGCCTGGATTTCACTGGAAACCCCCAGATGTTAGAGATGCCAGAATCATGGGATGCCTGCCAAGGAAAGTTACTAACAGGGTATGGAAACAGCCCAATATAGAGAAGTATGGTGTAGTCAACAAAGCTGGAAAAGAAGAGACATCTAATAAATGCTTTAATATCAAACATGTATTCACAGAATTTCAGGTTTGCCCTGATGTGTTTTATTCTTTCAATATCCCCACTCTTCTCTATTTTCTCCATTTTGGAATGGTAATATATATTCTGCACCATTGTATGATGCAAGTATATAATTTGGATTTTGATTTTACAAGGGGTTACAGTTAATAAACTGCCTTGAGTCTCAAAAAGGACACTTGAGTAGTCTTAAGACAGAAAGACAATAGACACTGTTGAAGTTGAATTAAATGTATTTTGCATTATGATATGACCACAAGCTTGTGGGGACCAGGGAGTGTAATGTGATGGTTTGAGTAAGAATGGTTCCCATAAACTCATGTTTGAATGTTTAGGTACCAGTTAGTGGAACTCTTTGGGAAGGATTAGAAGGTGGCCATGTTGGTGGAGGTGTGTCACTGGGATTGAAATTTGAGGCTTCAAAACCTTACACCAGGACCAATATCTCCTTGTGTCTATTGCCTATAAATCAGGAAATTTAACTCTCAGCTACTACTCTAACACCATGCCTGCCTGCCTGCCTGCCTGCATGCCTCCTATCTGCCTTCCTGCTACCACACTCCCCATCAGGATGATAAAGGACTTATCCTTGGCCCCTTTAGGCAAGCCCCCAATTAAAAGTTTTTCTCTATAAGTTGTCTTGGTCATGGTGTATCTTTATAGCAATGGAACAGTAAATAAAACAGTGAGCTCAATATCACATTGCATGTAGTTTACATAACCTTCAGAGAATGTATATGCTTACCAACTGGCATGCTTCTACCACATTGTTTTCCTGATTCATGAAATGAGAACTGACATTTCAAGGCAATCAATTGCAAGTTTCTAAAACTATGTTCCCAATCCCAAACAAAACATTTGCTCAGACATAACCTCATGTACAAGAAGCATATGAAGAAAAGAAACTGATATCATCATTAAAGTCAAAAGAATAGTGAGTCCCGACATATCCCAGTATAACTTAAATATTTGCTATCCAAACAATTGGTTAATGGCAAAGACAATGGGGGTGCCACAAAATTAACGGAAAAGAAGCCTGAGATGCAGGTGTTTTAGAAATGAATTAATGTCACTTTTTGGCCTGGAAACAAAGCTAAGTATCTATAATAAGTGCATTTACCCCAATTCCCCTAAGTAAGAAAGTAAAGAGGAAACATTTTACATGAAGGAAAGCAAGGGAACCCCATGAATGTTCACTGCTAACTCCAGAATCATGTGAATTCTCTTTCCTATCAACACCGATTCTTTATGAACCCCTATGTTTCCATAGAACATCACACTGGATGTCCCTTTGATTAGTTAGACAAGCAAGCTGTATTGTGGGCCTTTTCAGATTTTAAGATATCATGCTCGGTCGTTCATTCTGGCCTGTAGATCGGGCTTCTCAGAAAGCCATCAATTTTGTCTAAAACTTCTTCTGCACTGTGCTGCAAGTGACCCTGGCATAGGGGTCCTGTGACTCAGAAATTAAATGGGGCTAAAGTTGTCTGTGGCAGTGCTGTGCACACTATTCTCTGGCAAGATCCGGTTGAAGCTGCAGTGTAAATCGCAGTTATTAGTCTAGGAATGTCAGTGGAAATGTTGTATGGCATGTGGATTTTTGAATTTAATGTTTTTACTTTACAGAAAGCAGGCTGTGGTGACTTGAATGACAAATGCCCCCCAGGAGGTTGGACACATGGTCCTCAGTTGGTGGTGCAGTTTGAGGAGGTTTAGGAGGTACAGCCTCGATAGAGGAAGTGCATCATTGGGAAGCGGGGCCTTGTGTCTTTGTAGCCTTGTTCTATTCCACTTCCAGGTCACTCTCTCTGTCTCCTGTTGGTTGTTGAAAACATTATCTGGCATCTTTTTTGCTCTGCCTGCTGCAGTGCCTCCCCTGCTGTTATGGATTCCCCCTCTGAACTCATTAGCCAAATAAACTCCATCTTCCTTAAGTTTGTTTTGGATGTAGTGTTTTATCACAGTAACTGAAAAGCAACCAATATGCATCCAAGGTGGACAAGCACCTCTCTAATGATTTGAACTCATCCTACGAATGTCTGCTACTCTCTCCTCAGTTATACCTTTACTAACCCTCACTCAATTACCTTATTTCCTGGTCATTTGGGCCTTTATTTTATTTACTGTCATCTCACATTCATAGTTTCCTATTTTAGTCATTTAAAATATTTTAATGATCAATAAAAGTAGTATGTGCTAATATAACATTTTAAAATAGCTATTTATTGTAGACAAGTACCCATAAACTGCTAGGTTGAGGTAATTAATATAATATTCTACCTTATAATTTTTCAGTGGTCAGGATACTTACAAAAGCATATGGGTCCATGTTTGCATCCCTAACTCCTCATCCAGGGTGAACATTGTTCTGTTCTGTTCTGTTCTGTGTCTGTGAGTTTAACATTTTCAGATTATGCAATTAGGTGAGATCATATTGTGCTTGTCTTTCTGTCCCTAGTAGATTTCACACAATACAATATGCTTCAGGCTCATCCATGCTGTCAAATGCAGATTTCCTTCCACTGTGGTTCTTTACCACTTTGTCTTTGTCCATTCATTTTTTCGATGTATAGACTCATGTTCTTCATCCATTGGTGGATGGAACATGTATTTTCCAAGTAGTGAGTGGTTCTGTGTTTGGATGCTCTGGGAACTTTAGGAGGTAATTTCTAGCAGGCAGAAGTGGGTCACTAGGTTCATTACTTATACAATGAACCATGAATGCAGTGGCACAGTGACAAGAATGAAACCATGAAGGCTGGCCACATTTCTTCCTCTCCTACCTGATGTGCATTTTGTATGCTGGTTCTGCTAGCCTAACACTGTCCTCTGAGGTCATTAGACAGGGACATAGTCTTAAGTTGATTACATGATAGCACTTCTCTGTACAGTTATCCCAATTTATCAAACACCTGCAACATCTGTTAGAATCATTTCACAGCTCATTTGCATATAAATTTATACAACATTGCATCTGCTGAGAAAACCTATTTTATAGCAATGGAGGTGTAGTGAGGACTGCGTGGTAGTTCATCTTCATTATCAATATGACTACATTTTAAAATTTTTATTAAAAAACATACTTCTGGCCATGTCTGTAAAAGTGTTTCGACAGCCAGGGCTACACAAAGAAATCCTGTCTTGAAAAACAAAATAATAATAGTAATTATTATTAATAATAATAAAATAGAAAATAGAACCCCGAGTGCTTTGAAATAAGTTTACCAGAGACTAGCAGACTGTCTAGAAATGTGATCTATGCCCAGACTAAATTAATGATGACAAGGAAGCCTGCTGAACACCAGCATCCCTTTCTCTATGCTTCCCAACTGCAGATACGCTGCGCTGTTCTTTCCTCTATAGCTAGGGCTACTCTCAGAGCATACCTCATCATCATGATGTGCTCAAACCGTGAAGTAAAATAAATTTTGCTTTCTTTGTATTATCTTTTTTTACTATTATTATAGCAGTACTATTAAAAAAAAAAAAACCCTGCATACTTGTATACGTGTCCATGGTATCCATCCAAAAGCTGCAGCCAGATAGAACAGAGAATGAAGGGAGGGAGAGATGGGGAGAGGCAGAGGAAGCAGAGGGAGTAAGGAGAGAGGGAGGGAATGGGAGAGGGAGGGAGAGACGGAGGGAGGGAGAAACAGAGAGGAGGGAGAACTGAATAGCCTGGCTAAAAATGGGGACCATACCCTATAGGTTTGTGACACTGTCTTCTAAGATGTTACATTCACCATATAACCTGAAACTGTGTCCCCAGGGTTTACAACATATAAATCCAAGAATAAAAGGTGTTAAGTAGTATTAAACTCCACTTGGCCTCAAACAAGTGACCTGATGGAATAACATGTACATTTGTATCCTCAGACACCCTGCTGGATTGGAGGGCCAGAGTCCTTCTTTATCCATGGGAAAGAGTGATGGTTCCTCTACCATGGGATCTATGGCCATGCCAGGGCATCAGCAGGCAGAGGGGGGCTTTAGAAAGTAGATAAGCTTTAATTATGAAAAGATGCTATTCCCACCACATACTTATGGAAGGAAGAGAATGTTCAGAAAAGCCAGAATATTCAGTGCTGTACTTATCTCTGACCTGCTTTGATGGTCAGAGATAAGAGCAAGCAAGAAAAGACTGGGGGCATGCTTTGTGGTGAATATTCGGGTAATCTCTAATAATTAATGAGGAAAGGGGATTCCAGAAGAGAGGGCTTAATGGGGAGGTGACACATCACAATGCCAGCCTCAGAAGCAGCTGTGACTAGGAAGAGACTGGAGCTGGTTTGCCTATAGTTTTTCATGGCTTTATTGGTAGATGTTGACTACTCCCTTCCCCCACAGTGGCTCTGTGATGTTTGCACTTAGGAGAAAGTGAGATCAGAATGGTGGTGGGGGGGGGCAGGGGGGAGTTCTGTTATGCATCTAATGTAGTTTCACATATTCATAGTATCAACTAATTTCAGTAATGGCTGTGAAGACATCCTTCCTTTTTGACTTTCTGTGGACTCATAATTCTGCCTACTTCTCAAACATTGCCTCCCCATGCAAACCTTTGGTTAAAACCCTGCTTCTAGGCTACCCAAGATGTGATAGCTATTTTTATTTGTCAACGTAACTGTATCTAGAAGGGACTACAATCCAGATATGGAGGGCACACCCACCTGTGAGAAATATTCTGCTTGCTTTGAAATGGGTCAAGCCACTTCTAGCCCAGAACTTTGATGGAGAAAGACACACATTTCTGATCTGGATCTTGAGGTGGAAGATACACCTTTAATCTGAGCCATACCTTCTTCTAGAAGCTTATATAAGGGCATAGAAGAAGGAATGAATTTTTGTTCTTGGCCTGCTTACTCTCACCTTGCTAGCACATCCATTCCCTCACTGGCATAAGAACTTACTTCTCTGTGGTTGCACTATAGAGTGAAGACCAGCTGAGATCCAGTCTTGTGGGACTGGGCATCTACTACATTATTAGACTTCCTTTCATGGCCAGCCATTGTTGGATTAGTTGGACTGCAGCCTGTAAGTCATTCTAATAAATTTTATTTATATGGATGGATAGATAGATAGATAGATAGAAGATAGATAGATAGATAATAGATAAGATAGACAGAGACTGAGAGATTCATTCTATACGTTCTATGACTACAAAGAACCCTGACTAGTATATACCAGGTTAGAGCTGGTGTTTCATCCAAGTCTTGCTATGCAGCACCCAAGCACAAAAGTCTCCAAAGCTATTTTTCTCAAGCCAAGACCTAGAGCTGCCTTAAAACTACATTATCCAGTTGTAATGTTGTATTTTCTTCTCTTTTACTGGTCATTTGAGTTTTTATTTTATTCACTATCATCTCATAAGCACAGTTTTCTATTTTTAGTCATTTAAAGGATATTTTAATTGATGAGTAAAAGTAGATATGCATGCTATACAAAGTTTTAAAATAGCTATATATGTATTGTAAACAAGTACCTATAAATTGCTAAATTGAGCTAATTAATGTAATATTCTCCCTTTCATTTATCAAATGGTGGGGATACTTTTAAATTTGTTCTCTTAGTCATTAGTATATACAATATACTCTCAACCATGTTACACAATAGACATCTTTAGCATCTCCTCTCATCTGACTGAAATTTTATGGGTTCATGTAGGGTTAGTGGGGTGCGTAATGTCTGCCCCAGGGCTAAGGCCACTCAAGGAGGCAGGATACAGGAATTTTTGGCTATGCTTACCCCCCACCAGCCCCGGGCAGGTTGCCAGGCTATGTGAAGCAGCTGGACAACTGTTCCTGGGGTGAGGATCGCTATCTGAGGTGCCCCAGGAAGTGCCAGAGCTGTCTCTGGAGTCCCTGGGCCTGCCCAGAGGTGGTGGCTATCTGGTTCCCAGGCTCTTGGGCACCCCAGGGGCTGTTGGATGCCACGGAAGAGCTGAGAATGGAGTGGGGTCCCGTAGGCTGGATCTAACCCAGAGCTGAGGAGGAAAAGAGGGGAGAGCTCCGGCTGGATCCCATGGGGAAGCGAGTCCTTGGCCTGTCAGCTGGCGGCTTGACTTGGTGGAGGCCCTGACTGGGAGCACTGAGAGGCCTTCTGTGGGAGATTAGACAGCCGGCTCTTTAGATGAAGACATTGTTCCATTGTTCCACACGTTGGATCCCCATGAAAAGAGGTACTCCATGGTTTTAAGGCATTTATTGTCATGGCGGAGAGTGGCCATGAGTAAAACCTTACCCCACTTTCTGAGGTTAAATACCTTAATGTAGAGAGGAGTGCCTAGGAAGGAGAATTTACTGGCTAAGCCTCCAGGCCTTTAGGTACCTCATTAAAATGGAGATCTTTCTTAAGGCTATGTGACTACAGGTCACATCCTCTACCTGTGGAGGGGCTTGGGGCATTGCCCTTATGTGACTGATGGCCACAGAATTATGGAGGGCTGCAGCCTTGTGTCAGGAGCCTGGTGTCCAGGAGCATGGCAAAACACCTACCATCCCTTGCAGGGTTATTCCCTGTAGGGTCACCAGGGTTTCTAACCTAGCTCAACCAGAAACCAGGCTGCCTTTCATGGTCTTACAAGTTCACATTTGTGTTCCTAACTCCCCACCCAGGGTAACCACTTCTCTTCTCGGCTCTTTGTCTGTGAGTTTAACATTTTCAGCTTCTGCAATTAAGTGAGATCATATTATGCTTGTCTGTCTGTGCCTAGTAGATTTCACACAATACAATGTTCTCCAGACTGATCCATGCAGTCAAAATGCAGATTTCCTTCTAGTGTGGTTAATTGCCACTCTGTCCATTCATTTGTTGATGGCTAGACTTTTGTTCTTCCGCTATTGCAAGATAGAGCATGTATTCTCTAGGTAGTGGTTCTGGGGACTTTAAGAGGTAATTCCGAGAAGGCAGAAGTAGGTCAGTAGGCCTCTGAAGATTTTTCCTGGTTTCTATAGTTCCTGGCTCCATCTGTGTTCATTGCTTCCTGCTCTGTCATGATGTGATCAGCATTTGCCCCAAACTCTCACCTCTATGACATGTGCTTCTATGACATGCCTTCCTTGCCTTAATAATGTAAAACTCTCTGAAACTGTGAGACAAAAGAAAGCTTGCCTCTTGTGAGATGTCTGTGTCAGATAATTTGGTCAAAGCAATACCAAAGTAACTAATACAGGCACTCAGTTTAGTTCTTCATCTTAGTTAGCTATTGTAACAGTGAAGTAAGTGTGAGTGTGTGTGTGTGTGTGTGTGTGTTTGTGTGTGTGATATCAATACCATGTATATATGTACATCAGTTCTGATTTTAATATTTAAGGAATATTTGAGACACAGAACTTCATTTCCCAACATAGTAGCTATTCTCAAATTTTCTCCTTCTGAAGGAGAAACCCCAGTGCTAGCAGGAAAGACAATTTGCGGAACTAAAATTGGTCACCTGTCTCATACAGCCTTCTTGGCATGTACAGAGCAGTTTCATATGGCTCAGCTGTAGCCAGTAAGAGAAACTTGATTGATAGCTTCCCAGAAGGGAAAAATCACCTTCACAGGAACCAATTTTGTTGCCATATAACTTTTTGAGCTTCATCCTTCTTCCAGCTTGAAAGGTTGAAAGGAAAATGGACACGGATCATTCATCTTGCACATGAGACACATGTATTGAAGGTTTGGGGTAAAGTGAGGAGAAAGAAAAAGGAGACGGAAATTGTTTCCTGGTGTCACTGTGGAGCTTCCACGCCAGGTTCCTTCACATGGTGACAATGGAGAGTCTATTTATTAAGGCATTGTTACTCTGTTTTCTGCCATGCACAGCTGGATATAATTCTAATTAATAACAATTTATTTTTTTCCTTCTCCAATCTTCTGGCCTCTTTTAATCCTTAAATACACCAAGCATGCGTCTGCCTCAGATTTGGTACTTAGTGTTTTGCAGTCTAGAGCTCCACCCCACCCCCCAAACCCTCCAGTTCTTACATGACCAACTGTAGCTGTTCGTGCTAATTAGCTTTCCCAAAACCCTGTTTGCAGCGTCCTATATGTAAGACTGAGAGGCCCTACCCCTAATTGGTTTTGATTGGTAAATCAAGTTTCCAGCGGCCAATGGCTGGGCAGGGAAGCAATGGCAAGGCTTTTAGGATTCCCTGGCAAGGGACAGAGGAGAAGCAGGAAGAAGATAGCTGCCATGCTGGGGAAGCAAGAGAGACCCTAGGCCTGAGAGGCCCAGAGTCAGAGAGTAGTCGTGTAGGCACCAGGGAGTAGTGAACAGAGAATGCAGCTAAGGGGGCTGCAGGCCTGGGTTCAGGGCAGGAAAGATGGAATATAGATTTTAGTATGTAATTACTCAAGAATATTGGAGGGTATCTCAGCCATGTGGAGATTAGGAAGTGGCCTAGCCATTGAGCTGTTTAAAACACATAAGAATATAAAGGCTGTTTGTATGTACTTCATCCAGGGACTCAGAACATTGGGGCAGGTAGCAAGGAACGTGTGCCACTGCCACCAGGATTGATTTGAGTAGTGTTAACTGGTTATTGTTACAACCTACAACTTCATTTCTTACAGGTCTCTACTCGTATCATAAAGCTTACTTGACAGTCACAAAATCTACCTCTCCCTTTTATAGATTTTTCTCCTTGGCATGTTCTTTGTTTCTAATCAATTATTAGTTTTGACTTAACATGCTTATTTGAATAATTTATTTTAGATTTGTTTGTTTGTTAAGATCCTTGAACACAAAATCCTTGAGTTATTCATTGAATTATTCCCCCAAACCATGAATCTTCCTTACCTGACCCTGTAGGGGGCATGGAGGCCCTAGTGCTCACAGACTAGCGCTAAGAGGGATGTTAAACACACAGGTTAGCTCTTCAAATGGGAGAGATGTATATATAACCTGTTTTCTACCCAGAAGGCTGGAAACAGACATCGTTAATAGGCTGATGCTGTTGGTGTTCATGTGTAGCTGAGTTCATGCAAGATTCTCCTCTCTACCTGTAACTTGAGCTTGTTTCTCTTAGTTAAACTCTATAACCTAGCTTTATAGGAGATGCCACTGTGCTTTACAAAGGGTTTTGATGTAGTCATCAGCTTTGCTGTGCACAGGGGATTGAGTTCATTATCATGGTACTTTTTATCAAATTGTTCTGGGCTTAAATATGCTGACAATAAACTACTTGTAGTCAGACTTTCAAATTTGGAACTAACACTGGCTACTGAGTTGTATGGAACTATGTTGTCTTCTTGCTTCCCCGGGATTGTTAATCTGTTGGCAGTGGTGACCATCTCTCCCCTCCTTCTCAGAGATTCTCACATGAAACCAAGTGTTAACTATAACAGAGGTCTGGATCGTGGCTACACAATGAACTGAAGGTGTAATAAGCTGGGCACAAGAGTTAGAATTTAACAAATTAGCAGATTCCCATGTGCTCTCATTGCCCCCTTGACTCTGACAACGGCTTGGGAAGACCTTGCAGAAGTCAGGGGGAAGAAAACAATATCCCTCATGAATAAACTCTCAAAATACTCAACAATATAGTAGCAAAATGAACACATGAACATTTTAAAAGGGATTATACATTATGACTAAGTAGGACTTAACCAAATAATGCCAAGTGCATTTTAATGTCTGAACATAATTAATGTAAAATGTCATACTATTAAAATAAAGAAGAAAATCAAACAATGGTCTTAAAACCCATGAAAAGTATACAAAATAATTAATAATTATTAAAATAATAATTCTACACCTCTTCATAATAAATAAACCCACAGGGAACTGAAATAGAAGGGGGAGTTCCTTGACCTAGGAAGGTTATCTATACAAAGCCAAGCTTATCACTGGTTAACCATTTAAGTTTTTTCCCCTTAACATCAAGAATAAAAATGATATCGACATCTGGCACAGCTGTACACATTATACTAGCATCTGGTTACATAATGTAGACAAGGATCTGAAAATAGAGAGCATCTACCTCAGAAGGGAAACAATGATGCTATTCTACTCTCATGAAGAATGATCCACAGAGAGTCATCAGGGAGTGCAGCTTTAAAATTAATAAAAATTCTAAGTGGGTTATATAATGTTGCCAGTTACAAATTCGACATAGGAAACTCAATTCTATGTGGGAAAACACTGCCAATTAAAGTCAAAGCCCACCATGACCCTATACCCTCTAGGCTTAGCACAATATAGGAGGCTCCCATTTGTGGCAGAGTTTCTCCTTGTATAGCCTTGTCCAAAGGAGTCTTTTATTCTTTTTTTTTTAATTGAATATTTTCTTTATTTACATTTCAAATGTTATCCCCTTTCCTGGTTTCCCCCTGGAAAACTCCTATCCCATCTCCCTCCTCCTACTTCTATGAGGGTGTTCCCCTACCCACCCACCCAACTCCTGCCTCTCCACCCTGGCATTCTCTACAATGGGGCATCAAGCCTTCATAGGACCAAGGGCCTCTCCTCCCACTGATGCCTGATAAGGCAGTCCTCTGCTACATATGCGGCTAGAGCCATGGGTCCCTCCATGTATGCTCCTTGGTTGGTGGTTTAGTCCCTGGGAGCTCTGCGGGGTCTGGTTGGTTGATACTGTTGTTCTTCTTATGGGGTTGCAAACCCCTTCAGCTCCTTTAGTCCTTTCTTTAACTCCCCCATTGGTAACCCACACTTGCCTCTACCTGAGGAATGTCATGTACCCTCAATTATAGGACCAATTTCCTTTCTTCTGGCAAAACTCGTACAAACAATACTTAAGACTCTTGAAATGTTTCTTCATACTAATGAGGCATTCCAAGTATCCTAAGCCCCCAGCAGATAACCTTTGCCCATCCTGGATGTCGCTACCCTCAGTCCCCTAAAACTTTATAAACCTTGAATCACCCTAAGTAGAAGTGATCTTCCAACTGACAAGCATACCCAGTGAGGCCATTCATCATAGGTACTTACAGGGCTTCCATAACCCCTGTTCAATGTCTCTGCTCACATTGCTCTTGTGGGCCAAATCGGCCAATGACTCACAAGAGCTGGGAGACCCACATTTCTATATGATTATGATTCACGGTTTAAAAAATTGAAATTAAACTCAAGTACTTTTACACTGTGCTCAACATAATAAAATAGAAATTGATTTAACAAAAATCTCCACATCACTACTCTGAAAAGGACAAAACATTGTTGAGAGAAAGAAAAGAAAACCTCAGTAACTGAAAAGATGCCACCTGTCTGGGATGGAAATATGTCATCAATATATCAAAACCTCCCAAATTAATCTTCAGATTTAAGATATGTTAAAAAATATTGCAGGATACCTTTTTGTAAGCTTATCCTAAAACATATACACACCTAAAATAAACAAAATTATGGAAATAAAAGAAAACAAAGTAGAAAGAATCTCCTAGTTTTAAAACCTACTTTAATTTGTATAAATATGACAATTTAAAGGACCCCCCATTTAATATATGAGGGGATCTTTCAGTATGCCAATGTATCTGAGTAAAAAGAAAGAAACTTACGAGACTATTCTGCCTAATAAAATTAAGGTAGCTGCCCCCACAGTGAAAAGCTTGATTCACCACTCCCAACCAGAAAAGGTCATTAAGGATTCAAAGAATCTTTGAGACATTGTTTGAATATTGTCACTATTGAAATTAGACAAAGAATGTCAGGAATTTGTCGGGAGATTACCAATTCATAGAATACTATCACTACTCAAATTATCTTCTTACACATTTTGAAATAATATAGAATTATATTATTCTCCCCCCTTCCCCTTCCTCCCTCTAATCCCTTCTATATACCTCCTGCACTAGCTACTTCTTAAAATTATGGCCTCTTCTTTATACTCTGGTGTGTGTGTGTGTGTGTGTGTGTGTGTGTGTGTATAAATAAATTTCATTAGTCTTTTTAGTGGTTCTTGAAAGTATATGGTTTCTGGGATAACCACTTGGTATTTAATAAGCAATTGGGGCTCACCCCTAAGGAAGACTATTTCTCTGGCTCTCAGCCTCTGTAAGTTTCCTATGGTTCTTTGAATATGGGAAAGATGCCATGAAAATTTCCCCTTTGATGTTAGCATGTTAGTTTCAGATTTTGTTTAGGCAGTCATACTGTACATGAATCTTGTGTGAGACATAATACCTAACTGCAGTCTAAATATGTATTTTACCTGCAGATAAGTATAGCTCTCAACCAATCATCAACCAAACTTCTCTTGCAACAAATGGAGACCATTACAGAAAACTACAGCCTTGTAAAGTACAGAGAATGAGTCGGGAGCCCAGTGGCAATTACCACACCCTCAAAACAACTCCTGTTCCTAAGGATCAGAAATCATCAAAAAAGAGGCGAAGAAGAAACAGCAAGAGGGGAACAAGTCAAAGGATTAGCAACAAAGGACCAAGGAATCTGCTGTGAGACTGTGTCTCCTGAACTGCCTATTCAAGATTTATCTTTATGTGTATGGGTATGTGTGTCTGTGCAGCATTTATATACAGTGCTAACAGAGGCTAGAAGAGCATATCAGATCCCCTGGAACTGGAATTACAGACAGTTATTAGATACCATGTAAGTGCTAGGAACCAAACCCAGGCTCTCTGCAAAGCAACTACTGAGCCTTCTCTCCTTCCTCCCAATCATCTTTATTTTTATTTCTAAATATCTAAATTGTGCTTTAGGGTTTTCATCTCAGAATATCATCTCATAGATTTTATTGATTACAACCCATTGTCAAAAGTGTTTCTGATATCTGAAATCAGAATATACCCACTATATGTTTAGTATAATTTCCCAAAGCCTACATAATGCTGAGATTTAGTTTTATAAACGTAAAATTGTTCTGCCTTTTCTGCCATATGATAGACAAAAAGAATTGCCAATAAGAATCTTCATTGTTGATGACATCACATTCCTTCTGATTTACAAGATTTGGGAAAGTAAAGAAGAAACTTGCCGTCTCGTTATTCTCTATCTAGAACCAACGCAACTCTTCCATGTTTCTGCATCCCAAGCCTGGGACATAAGCAACTCTGCAGCAGCCTCACATCCTCACTTGACCACAGGCCATATTGCTTCTGTCCCCTACACTGAATCATTTAAAACTCAGTAAAGTGCTCCCATTAGCTTTTCAAAAACACATCATCTAAACACGCTCTGCAGAAAATCTTCAAGTGAGGGTGTGTGGATAAGGCATATGCGGAAACTGTATTATTTGCTTTGTTTTGCTATGAAAATAAAAACTCTTCTAAAAATAAAATATTAGTAAAATTATCATTAAAACTCTCCGTCCTGATGCCACTGAACTGCAGTGTCCACAAATGAGCCCCAGGGTGTAATGGAGGTGCCTACTTCTTCCATAATGTCTTTCCACTCCGTCATCCTTCTGCTCCTCAGAAGTACAGATGTTCAGACCACTCTAGGCCATAGCCCTTTCGCTGAAGTCTTCACCCATCTGTCACTCAGACAGACAGCCTTATTCTTTCTATTGGGACCAGTTCATGCTCCTCCATTCCAGTGGTGCCTAGCTGACTCTCCAGCAAATCCAGTGTCTTATGGTATAACTATATGTTCTGCATATTTAATTTTTTCCTAGGACTTCTTTGAAAGCCAACCTGTATTTAAAAGCAGGTTTTCCAACTTCCAAGGTTTTTGAAAGTTATACTAGTTATTACAAGACAAATAGAAAACATTACCTCAGCTCCTCTTGGCCAGTGTTTGTTATGCTTCAGAAAACAAAGCCAGTGCTTCGAGCATGTGATGTGCTTTATCTTGGGCGACACCCCAATCCAGAACATGTTCACTCCAACTGAGTCTATTGATATCTATTATAGTGTACTAAATAAAGGTTAGTCTAGTTTTGCCTTTCCAATTTTTCTATATATTTTTAACAGACACTAGTGGTCATTTAAATGCTCTGACAAAAAAAAAAGGTTTTCTATCATAGAACATTTCAATTTTTCTGTTCTTTATAGTCCTTCCCTCTACACTGTTTAAAGTAGGATATCTTATATTTGATATAAGTGTCTACAACATTAATTGAAGTGGAAGCAAGAGAAGGTCATGAATTACACAGGCACTTACTTATTCTGTGGCTTTTACCTGCTCACTCATCCGTAGTGATGGCTGATCTTGATGGTGAAACCAACTATGACCCCAGCCTTGCCCAGATAACTACAGCATGCTTCAAGGAATGTCTGAGAGCCTTTGTCCAGAGACATCTGTCATGTGGAAAGGCAGCTAGGATCCCTCAGTGTAGGCTGTTCCATCCAATAGACTCGGGACCCAGAGGGAACCCTGTCAACACAGGCTGAGCCCCTCTGCCACAAGTGGACTCGGTCTGCCACATGCTGCCACCCCCATGATGTTACTGAGCCTTTCCTCAGTCCCATAGATGAATCAGTCTGAGGACCACAATTGCTTGGCTGAACGTTTTCCATTTGTAAATGTTTGCAAAGAAGAAAGATTCAGAAAGGTGAGCAGAAAGTTATAAAGCATGATACAAATATTGGTTCTCATCAAGAAAGTCTTGGAAGAAATTAGATTTTATCCAATCAACACCATCATTCTAAAACAAGGAAATGGATAACATGCTATATAACATACTCACCTAAGAATTGAACCTTAAACAACAAGTTTTCAAACAGTAATTTAGGAACTAATATGTAGTATTTAAAAATAGTGGTTATGACTGGAAATTCTTCAGTATAAAGCCAACCTGTATGACCTTTACAATTAGTATAAATCTACTAACTGTTAAGCTATTTCCACATGTAAATTTGGTTCACAATGCCTTTGAATTTTAAACTCTTTAGAGGTTGTACCTTTTCCCAAATAACAGCTCAGTGCTGGGTGCCTGAATCCTTCAGGATTGACTCATGAAATGGAAGCTTCAGTGAACTCTTAATTATATCCAAGTAGCAAGAGCAAACGATAAAGGGAGGAAATGAGTAAAATGATTCACTTCAAAAATTATGCTTAAATTTAGTTTGAGACTACCAAATTTCCCAAGAACCTAATATTTCAAAACTGTCATTGAGTGATACAGTTGAATACACACCAAAATATCCATGTGCTAATTTCCAAAGTTATGAATAAGCCATACCCACAGCAAAATCAGAAACTTAACCCACAGTCACACTGAGTTCAATTTTAGATTGAGACATTGCTTTTAGAACTAACAAGACCCTATGATGAGAACAGTCAGTGAAGTATAGTGGGCTTTGCTTGATGCTGCTTATACTATGTTAATTTGGGTCCCCAAAATTGTTTGTGTGAGAATCCCCAGGTTCACACTGAGGAACCCTGCCCCCAGTTAGTTCTGATTGGTAAATAAAGTTCCTGGCAGTTAATGGCTTGGCAGAGCACAGGAGGAAGTTTTAGGATTCATGGGCAAGGTAGAGGGAGGATATAGAAGGAAGGGGAGATTCTCCATGCCAGGAGGAGGAGGGGGAGGAGGAGAAGGAGAAGGAGAAGGAGAAGGAGAAGGAGAAGGAGAAGGAGAAGGAGAAGGAGAAGGTGAAGGAGAGAAGGAGAGAAGGAGAGAAGGAGAGAAGGAGAGAAGGAGAGAAGGAGAGAAGGAGAGAAGGAGAGAAGGAGAGGAGAGAAGGAGAAAAGGAGAAAAGGAGAAAAGGAGAAAAGGAGAAAAGGAGAAAAGGAGAAAAGGAGAAAAGGAGAAAAGGAGAAAAGGAGAAGGAGAAGAAGGAGAAGGAAGGAGAGGAGAAATGAGAAGTTATAGGACAGAGAGCATAGCCACCACATAACAGCCAGGAGTTGGCTGACTGGGCCCAGTGCAACAAAGATGGAATACCCATTTTAGTAATAACTTGAGAATATCAGAGGGAGGTGTATTAGCCACCTGAAGGTTAAGAAGTGGCCCAACCATTGAGATGATTTAGACTTATCAAAATATAAAGGCTGTGTGTGTGTGTGTGTGTGTGTGTGTGTGTGTGTGTGTGAGAGAGAGAGAGAGAGAGAGAGAGAGAGAGAGAGAGAGAGAGATTTGGGGACCCAGAACACTGGGGCAGGTAGCAAGGAATGCTGCTTCCCAGATTGTTTTGTGTAATTGACTGGCTACTTCTGCAGTGAAGGGACTGAGCCTAAGCAGTACCCATCCTTTACCTGCAAGTGCTTGGATAATAAGTAAGTCTGTCCAAGTACCACCAGCCCTTCATTTTCTAGGTCCATAGCTCATTCTCAGGACCCACAGTATTCCATACCACCAAGCATGAGTTAGGTCTCAGAAGGAAAGAGACATAGGTGGACAAGATTGTAGATACCCAAATCTTCAAGGAACTCGCTATTTCTACAGCTTCGGGAGGTTGGTAAAGGGTAGTGTCTTAGTTAGGGTTTTGATTGCTGAATGATACTACTATGCCATATACTAACATTGCAACCAAAACCAACCTGCAATGGATAGGGCATAGTCCATCTTAAACCTCCATATCAGTCTATCTTCAAAAGAAGTCAATGCATAACTTCAAGTAAAAACTGGTACTAAAGCAAAGACAATGGAGGACTGCTGCTTGCCCCACACAGTTTGCTCAGCCTGATTTCTTATACACTCTAAGACCATTAGCCCTGGCATGGTACTACCTACAATGGATTGGGCCCACCCACATCAATCACTAATAAAGAAAACGTCCCACAGGTATGCATACAGGCCAGTCCTATGGATACATTTTCTCAATTGTGGTTCCCTCTTGTTGGTCATCTTTAGCTTGAATCAACTTAACAAAAAAGCCACAACCATGACAAATACATTTCTGGCAAATGAATATTCATTACTTCAGTCTGAGATTTGGAATCCATTTGAATATTATCCCTGCCTTCCGTACCAGGTTGTGATGCCTCATTGGCACCTGTATTTTCTCATCATAGAATTCATACTCTCTCTTCAACCTTTTTAAAAGCAGAATAAATAGTTCAACCTTATCTTAGAATTCTCAGTGAGGATATTCTTCGGTTTTAAAATGTCATAGTGGAAAGTTTATAATAAACTTAATAAATAAACTACCCAGAAGTATATTAACTAGTAGCCCAGTTTCTAGAATTATCAGCATTTTGTTAATCTTGGTCAGTTACCTTAGGGGGTCATCAAGTGTTTCCTAAAACGGATTGCATAGCAGATATTTACCATTTAGACAGCCATCTGGTCCCTGTCACAAACTAAAATAATCTGTGGTCATTATGTGAGCACAACCATAGGCAACATATTAACAAATAGTACGGCTATATTCTACTAAAGTTTTGTTTACAAAACAACAACAGTAACAACAACAGCCACTCCATCCTCACCACTCAAGGATAATCACACTGATTTCTGTCTTCATAGAAAATTTGCCTGTTTTGAACGGTGAAATAGTGTATGGTTTAGCATCTTTTCCCAAATGTAAACTCAAGATTACCCCCTGCTGCCAAGTATAATGGCAGTGTATCTTTCCATTGTTGAGTTGTATCCCATTATACATAAAAAACATGCTATTGTATAAATTTTTCTGCTGATAAACATTTGGCTGTTTAAAAGATTTTGTTATTATGAATAAAATTGCACCAAGTGTTAGTGTACAAATGCTTTCATAAGATTTGAGCTCCCCAGAAAGGAACTGATGGCTCTTAAGATAGCTAAATAAACACAGTGACAATGACAGTAGTTAGGCCACTTTATACCTCTTCCAGGATTACATAACAGACCTAATTCTGAGCTTCTTTCAAATCCCTGGTCTTCTCATCTTCTCGGGCTTCTTAAAATTTCAGCCTTTCTATTGGTTAAGTGAATTTCATTGTAATACATAGGATTACTTTGGGTTTTGACTTTTTTTCCTCCTACAGGTACTGGCCAGCCTGTATCTTTAGTGAAGTATCTTAACATTTTAGTGTATTTTAATTATTGATTTAATCAGAGATTTGTGATGTATTGTCTCTGATCAAATTACAGCTATTACAATTATTATTTTCCCCTAGGTTTCCTCTCACAAAAGTTGACTTTATTCTTCACAGCAATTTTGTATTTATAGAAAAAAATGTGTAGAAACTACTCCTGTATGTTTCAGTCTTTCCTAACAGCAACATTTTGTGTGTTTGTGTGTGTGTGTGTGTGTGTGTGTGTGTGAGAGAGAGAGAGAGAGAGAGAGAGAGAGAGAGAGAGAGATTGAGAGAGAGATTTACTTTCCTTAGTGTGATAAAACACTACAACTGAAAGAACTGTGAGTAACTCCTGGACAGAAAGCTAATCAATCACATCGTTACAGCAAACATGAAACAGAGTGAACCGGAAGTGAAGTCAGGCTATGAACTCCAAGGCCTGCCCATTCAATGACATACTTCCTCTACCAAAGTTATACCCCCTACAAGTTCTGAAGCATCCCTAAACAGGAAAGGGGGCTCACCAGCCAGCCATTGTACCCCCATGTCTTTCCCAGCTGCAAGTGCTCTTGGAAGATAGAGTAGATGGGAAATAGATGACTAAAACGGGATTCTGTGATGCGACCTCCTCAAGGTCATTATCTTTGCAGTGATTCAGTTGCTTTGAGATATTCCGTGCTCCTGCTAGTAACCCTTCACGCACGCTGTATATGTAAGCCAAATGAAATTATTAGTCACTCAACTGGACTTTGGAGGAGCTGTTTGCTTCAGCATAACCCAGGTGCCCTCGGTGAAAGGAGACATATTCACATCACCCCAGGAAAAATTAATGCAGTGATCTATTTTTATGTTTACTAATACTTGAAAATATAATATTTACTCTCTTTTATTTTTATTTTTAAACTCCCCTCAGGCTCTGGCCAAGTGGTGCTGGTGAGACTTAAAGGCTGTCTGAGAATATTTTTTTCCTAGTAACAAGAAGAGGCTTTTACATGCTACCACATTCTCTACATTTATTAGCTAGAATTATTCTCTAAAGAACACCTTTATACATAATAGTTATTCTACAAATGACACTGGCATTCATAAAATGAATGCATTCAGGATTTTATCTAATAAGCATAATGAACTACTATGATGAAAAAAATAGGCTTGTGTAATTTTATAGTCAATATATTATATTGACTACATATAATATATTATATTATATATTATATTATATTGACTACATAATATACATTATATTGACATATATACTATATATTATATATTATATTGACTACATAAAACCCATTGAATACATCACATAGTTTAAAACATGAAGTCCTTAATTAAAAATTAAGTTATTACAGGAAGTCATGAACTTTGCCCTGGTAGTGGACATGACCTTTGCTTGGCAGAAGTGTTTTCAACTTTGATTTAGAAAGAAGTGGTTATACGATGCCATATTTAAGGTAAAGTATAAGAGACACAAGGATTGCATTCTTAAGATAACGTGTAAGCGACATGAGGCTACACCACCTCCTCAGTCTGTTTATTGCTTTCCTACACCAGGTTAAAATACAAGTTTCAATCTTGTTGTTTTATCAGAATTTTTTCCCGTTTCACAAAGTAATAGCTTTTGCAAGGCACCAGGACTAGGAACCTCCAAGTGGCACACTTTATCAGCAAGCACTTCAGTCCCAGGGAAGGGAGATGGTGACTATAATCCTTACAGACCTATTGTTTCTTTCATTTTGCAAAATTGTCTCTTACAGTGTTTGATGTGCAGTCCTGTATATCTGTGGTCCCTATAGTCATATACACAATTGTTTATTTCAAAACAGTTTATTTCAAGTTCCAGTTTTGTATTCACATTTGCCGCTAATATTTATTGCTTCAATTCTGTTACCTGGGATACTTATTCATGTTTTAGATTTTTCTAAACTCAGAAGAACATACTTGAAAAGAGACATACTTGAAAAGACAAACTAAACCAGTAACTCATGAGAGTTAGCTGTGCATCTGAGCCTGTGCACCATATGATCTTCTTCACAAGCATCAGGACTCCCAAATGTAATGTGTACATCTGAAGCAGTATGATAACACAGCGTGAAGCAACATTCACCCTGTTCAAATTTCTGACTTTGATTTTCTGTTGACGTTGATGACTATCATAGTCTGGGCTGATATAAAATATCTGTCACAGTAGGTAGAAACAACAGAAATTTTATTTCATGTTGTTCTGGAGGTAAGGGAGTCCAAGAAAAGCAGATTCGATGCCTAAGAAGGTCTGATTCTTTGTTCTTCCCTCTATATCTTCCAGGGTAGAAGGAATCAGGCAGATCTTTGGGGTCCTATCATTTTCAAGGACACTAACTCTATGCACAAAAACTCTGCCCTCAAAATATAACAAGCGTACAACCGAACCTTCTAATGAATTCATTGGAGGGTTTAGAATTTCAGCATACAGATTTGGGAGGCAAAGATGTATACATTATTGTGACCATCCTGATATGAGTGACAGCACTCTAAAGAAATCACATGCACAAATCCTCTGGCTACCAAACTATTAAAACAATACTCTCAAGGAACTGCGGTTTCCCCAGGCACTTCACACTGAGTGAAGAAAAGGTTAAAGCCTGGTGCCAGGCAGCCGGAAAAGGAAATTGTTTTCCAGGCTGAGCTTAATGGAGGTCTGACAACATGTTAGCCTTTTTTACAGGAGAAACTAAAGCCCAGTCACATTGTACTGACAGACTACACCTTAACCAAGATTGCTTAGTTATGCCAAAGTGATACCACTGTTTACCTGAAAACACCATTGTTCTTCATAAGCTGCTTCTGTTTCTGGCATAAGATATCTTAAAGTAAGTTTGTATACTTTCTACTTCAAGTGTGGGTTCCACAACTTAGATCCCCAGCACCTATGTAAATACCAGTCCCAGTGCAAGGGAGGTAGAAACAAGAGATGCCTGAAGCAAGGTTGCTTGCTAGAGAAGGCAAATCAGCAAGGTCTGGTTAAAGTGAGAGACTCTGCTGAAAGAAAAAAATAGAGATAGAAGACACCTAATGTTTACCTCTGCTCCCCCCTTCCCCCACACACCTGTGCACACATATCCAAATAAATCTGTGCCCAAATACATATGGACAGACACACACACATCAGATCCTCAATATTAGAAGTACCTGGTACCTTTGGAAAGGGCAAACGAAAGATAGTCGATAACAATGTTGTTGAATTTGGGGTTACAACCTGAGTCCCAACTCAGGTCCAGCCACTGATTGGGACTGATAATAGTGGAAAGCAGAAAAGGGCAATGTATTCACCATGGCTAACCTGGGAAGAGGGAGAAAGAGCTCTTCCAAACACTTCAAGTCTGTCTTTGGATCCTGAAATGAAATTCAAGTTTAAGTAGAGGTCCAAGAATTAAGTATGTCTAAGTAATCCTGGTCAGTATGTGAGTTCCCACCCTGCATTATGCCTTTTCTTTCTTCCATCATAAGATTTTCTAGGAGAATTTCTACTTCTTTATGGTCTATAGTTTCAACAGTCTCGGTCAAATTGAGAGACACAATCATGCCTTTAGAGTATCTTCATTCTGACAAATCAGTTCCAGTGAGTCACCAAATAAAACTGGGTTTGAGAATACTTACTAACCAAAGGAGATTAATGATTAATGTTCACGCCAAGAAGAGGGAGAAACACATATACTTTCCTTCCCACTCCTATTCTCTCAGGTCTCTCAGCGCCCTAAAAGGCCAAAGTGGCTCCCATTGTTAGTATTCCTAGGAAATACCTCACCATAGACTTCACAGTGATAAGTAGGGTCTAAAGGAACGCCTAGAGTTCACAGCTTGTAAAAGGAAGTCTCCTTAGTTATAAATAGCTAGCTGAAATTAGTAAACACCAGTGAAGTCTGTACAGAGCCTAAGGAATCATGTGGTTACCATTCGCCCAGTGGAAAGAGGCCCCTCTGTGAAGGGACAGTCTCAGAATATCCATCACCAGTAAACTCATAGGAAAAAGAAGACGGCATAAGATGTCTTTAAATGATACATTAAAAAAAGAAGAGCTCTTCCATATAAAAAATGAGGACAATAGAGAGTAGATAAAATGACAGAGTATTTAAAAGATAAAATCAAAAGGGTTTACATGAAATTAGACAAAGACAGAAAATGTCAAAAAAGGGGAGGGGAAGGCAAGAATATTGGTATACTAGATTAAGAAGCCTACTATTCTCACAAAGCAAATCAAGGTAGAGAACAAAGAAAACAGAAAACAATTTGTGTGTGTGTATTTTCCATGAATTAATGGCAGATTCAAAGGACTGTTAGACACCAGCAGAGGAGGTGAAAATAAACTCTCTCCAAGAGTCCTTCAGAACATTCCAGAATGCTGAGGTCACAGGAAAGACTTGGGAATGAGTATGTATGCATGTTTGTGTGAAGGGGTGGGAAGGGGAGGTCTACTTCTTACTCTTCTCCCTACTGAAGATCCAAGGGCAAACCCAGTCTTAAGAGAAACATTATCCCACCGCATCCTCCAGGCCACCCCGGGGTGTGGTGAGCAGCTACAAGTTACACTAACAGAACTGAACTTGCTGCTGTGGTCTATCCCAGAAAGAAGGAAAAAAAAAAGACACAAAGCAAGCAAAAGGAAAGGTATGCTTGGGGGACGTTCTGGAGTTCATAGACTCAAACTTCCTGGAGTTAGTTCTCTCCCCATGAGGACACAGATGGCAGGTGCACTCTGCAGCAAGGAGCTGTGCTATCAAGCGTGAAATGCCATCTACTAGCAAAGCTCATTAGAGATAACAGTGCCCACACTGGTTGAGTTTTTAAATTGGGGACCCTCTGCCTGTCAGGTATCAAAGTTCCAGATCTCTTAAAGGAAAGCAGGTGTTCTCCTCATAAACCATATTGTTTGTACAGAAAACTTAAACATAATAAAGTGTTCTTTTCATTCGGAGAACCTTTGTATCAGTGTGGAGAAATGTTTATAATTCAGCTTCTGGAACAACAGGCACACCACAAACCTCCAGTTCTTACTAATGAGCTGGAAGCTGGCGTGCTGGTCAGCGTATAGGCAAAGCTTAATTAGTTCTTGCTTCACTGTAATGGGAAAGCCTAAGAAAAAGAGCCCACGGTTTTCATTTGTCAACAGAACTCTTAAATTTAAAAAGTGTGGAAAGTTCTTCCTTTGGTGTTCTAAGACATTTTAAAACATTGCCAATTGTCAGGAATGGAAAGTGTGATGTTTGACCTTGAATCAAAGTTTCAAATACCTATTGATTGCTATGAAATATTGTTTGAATGCTTCCCACCAACATGTGATTGAAGAAAAAAAAATACTGACATCTGTATGATGTTGTCGTAAGAAAATCCATCACTTTGTATACTAGTTTAAAATAGTAATTTTTCAAAACGACAGCTAGGGATATGGAACAGTAGATGAGAGTGCTTGCAATGTGAGCATAAAGACCTAAAAGCAAATTCTCCACTCAACTCTACCCCGACATAGAACCAAGTATGATTGTGCATGCCCCTGTAATCCCAGACCCCCTGGAAATGGACAAAAAACAGCCTAGTCCCATCTTCTAAGAGAAATCCTAAAGGGATCAAGAGAGTGATAGAACAGGACATCTGATACTTCCCCTAACCTCTGTGTGTGGCAGAAAAAGACAGTGCAGAGATTCCTCCATATTGTATTCTTGCTGAGGTCATTTTAGGTTTAAGTAGAATTTGACCTACCCAATTTTATTCTAGAAAACTGATGTCAAGATGCCCCAGACAACTTACCTTGGTTTCTGTTAAAATGCTTGCTTTTGCAAAACCTCTTCCCGAAGCTCCCTAACAAGATAACAGGGTGTGGTTTATGCCTTTAAAATCCCCTCGGTCTAAATGTTCTAGATTATATGTGAGTCAGGAACACCTTACTGTAGTCCCAGCCAACTAGAAATAAAGACTTACGATTAGTTACAGATTCTATCTAAGTAGTCTTCTCTTGGGATATCCTGTTACATGTTCAAATGTTCATGAACACCTATACATACACATACAATACACATATGTATCATACAGAGAATCATACATATACAAACATATACATAAATGCAATAAAATTTAAATTTAATATCAAAGTGGCACATTCCAGGTATATTGGTATTTGTAAGCAAAAGCAAGGTGAAACGACCAAACTTAGGCTGTTCTTTGGGTAGAAAAGTTTATTCCAGCAGCCAAGGCTTTCTCTCGGAAGCAGAGAGGAGCAACACTTGCATGGAGAATATTGGCGGTTATAAAGAGTTCTATTGATGCAAGAAGAAGGTGAGTTAGCTGGAGCAGCCTAGGAACTGGCATGGGGGGCTTTGGACTGTGGAAGGTTTTTTGAGTTAATAGGGAGTCAGATGATGTTTCCTGAGGGAGTGGGTGGAAAGGTCTGGATATGGGAAGTAATGGCTTTTCCTGACAAACAGAACCCCACTTTACAAGATTTGGGGGGAGTGCTTACTTTAAGGAGCAATCCTCCTGCCTACCTCGTTGGTGTGCAAACTCGGCTGACCCAGGACTGTCATTTGACGGTGGTGGTTTGAATGGCAATGGCCCTAAGAGGCTCGTGTATCTGAACGCTTGCTTTTCAGTTGGTTGACTGCGGGAACCAGTTAGGAAGTGTGGTCTTACTGGAGTAGGTGTGTCACTGAGGATAACAAGCCAAGCCTAATCTCAGTCTCATCTCCCTGTCCCTGTCCCTGTCCCTGTCCCTGTCCCTGTCCCTGTCCCTGTTCCTCTCCCTGTCCCTCTTCCCCTCCCCCCTTACCCCCTCTTCCTAATTACAGATCAGGATGTAGCTTTCAGCACTTATCTTGCACCATGCCTTACAGCCTGCCTCCTTCTCTGTGACAATGAATTAACTCTCTGAAACTGTAATCAAACTGCTAGTTAGATGCTTTTCTTTAAAAAAGTTGCTTTGGTCCTGGTGTCTTTTTGCAGCAATAAAACACCAAGACAGGGCCTAACAGCATAAATCTATAATGCCCCACTCAGGTGGTAAAATCCGGAGACTTGGCTACATTGTGAATTGAAAGAAATCCTGAGCTATGTGAGATCCTGTCTCAAGCCAATTAGTTAATTAATTTAAAAAAATCAGGGGACAAAAGGAAAGAAAAGTAGGAAACTAATCAACTCACTCAGGCTTTTGTACCCACACCTGATGGCTTTGTTGTTGGTTATTTCTATACTCATTTTCCCATTTGATGAAAAAAATAGCAATGTTGCTCTAATTGTAATTAAAGTCCTTAATAACTCTTCAGTTAGAAGCAAACCTTTATTTGTATCCCACTTGGTCCTCAGCAGGATAGAGATTGGAAAATAGCTGTTATCATGCATGTTTCTTTAAAACCTGTGACTAAAACTAAAATTGTTGTTCTTGGTTATGTTCACCCTGTTTCTAAAGAAGCAAAGGAGGGAATCCAGGCTTGGGAGGCTAGTTTCAGGCTGTTTCCATTGTCTTATCACTGCCGAATGCATCACACTAAGTCCTGTGATTCTCAGGTGGTATCAGGAAAGCTCAAAGGGAGAAGACAACACCCTATAAAGATAACCCCTGTTATTATTTATAGCACTATTCTAATGTTGTAATTTACAACTCTGCTAATCAGTAAGCCAAATGGAATGGCTTACCCCATCTACCTGATAGAAGTGTTGTGAAATGTAACTAAATATTTTCCATCTATAGAGCCCAAGAGCCCTAGAAGATTTTTAAAGAGTGCCAACATTCAACTTGCAGAAAAGGGCCATGTGCAGGAATTTCTCTGTAGGAAGTGCAGGCAGGGCAGCAGATTCCACTAAGCTTCTCTGCTCTCTCTCCTCCTCATCTTCCACAGTCCCTGTACACCACTCAGCAGCATCCCACTGGGCCTTCTCTCCTTCAGATGCTCGGAGATCAGCCAGCAGAGTGGCAGAAGGGACTAGGGTGTATCAAATATGCATTACTGTCTGAAGGTTATGATGTGTGCATCCTGACTGCTGGGAATGGAGAAGGAGGAGAAAGGACAATGGTTATGCACACAAAGAATAATTTTACTGGGAACACAAAGGCACAAATCTATCGTAACAGAGACTCCACAAAATGTTCAGCAGGTGTTCTCTCTGGAAAGTGGCGAAAAGACTAGCTTAGAGAGTTTTGAGTGTTAAGTGGTTTATATAAAGTTATCTAGTTTGAGACTATAAGCTAAAAATCCTATCGAACAATCTCTTTGAAGGATGAAAGAAAGCCAGAGAGCCAGGTTACTAAGAAACAATGTAAAGATGATGAGCAAGCCACCGCTGCCAATTTGTGGAAGGATATGAGGTCAGGCACATTGTTAAAATGAAATGAAAACCCAGATGTGCCTCAAAAGAGGAATGGATACAGAAAATGTGGTACATTTACACAATGGAGTACTACTCAGCTATTAAAAACAATGAATTTATGAAATTCCTAGGCAAATGGATGTATCTGGTGGATATCATCCTTAGTGAGGTAACCCAATCACAGAAGAAGTCACTAGATTTGCACTCACTGATAAGTGGATATTAGCCCAGAATCTTAGAATATCCAAGATACAATTTGAAAATCACAAGAAAATCAAGAAGAAGGAAGACCAGTGTGTGGATACTTCATTCATCCTTAGAATAAAGAACAAAATACCCATGAAAGGAGTCACAGAGACAAAGTTTGGAGCTAAGATGAAAGGATGGACAATCCAGAGCCTACCCCACCTGGGGATCCATCCCATAATCAGTCACCAAACTCAGACATGATTGCATAGGACAGCAAGAGTTTGCTGAAGGGATCCTGATATAACTGTCTCGTATGAGGCTATGCCAGTGCCCAGCAAATACAGAAGTGGATGGTCACAGTCATCTATAGGATGGAACACAGGGCCCCCAATGGAGAAGCTAGAGAAAGTATCCTAGGAGCTATAGGTCTGCAACCCTATAAGAGGAACAACAATATGAACTAACATGTACCTCCAGAGCTCGTGTCTCTAGCTGCATATGTAGCAGAAGATGGCCTACTTGGCCATCATTGGGAAGAGAGGCCCCTTGGTATTGCAAAGTTTATTTGCCCCAATACAGGGGAACACCAGGGCCAAGAAGTGGGAGTGGGTGGTTAGGGGAGCAGGGCGGGGAATGGGGTATAGGGGGCTTTTGGGATATCATTTGAAATGTAAATTAAGAAAATATCTAATAAAAAATGAAATGAGAAATGTTAAATAAAAAGAATAATAGGCATTTTAGAAGCAAGTCTTGAAGAAGGACCTGGAAAAGAATAAGAAAAGTCAAACTTCTCTTTAAGAAACTTCAAGATTCCCAACAACAAGCACAGGAAACCATTTTAATGAAACATCACTTCAGAAGACTTAGATTCTTTTCATTCTCCTTTTTACTTGTTAGAGAGCAGGGACATAAGATCTTCTAAATCTCTCCTCTGTCAGGAAGAGAATCAACACTGAGGACAGAAGAGAATGTAAATGGCACCCCTTGTTCTAAACAGAAGCAAGAGGCATTCAAGTCACACATTTGCTCAGGTACCTCTCCACAGCTCAAGTTCTCGGTCTAGGGTGCTTAGTTTTAATCATCAACTTATCAGAACCAAGAGTCACCCATAAGAACTTGCAGCCAGATATGTTCTAGGATCTTTACTGGGTCATGTGCTCTGTGACTGGATGAGCTGAATGCCCCACACAGGCTTTGGGACCTGGTGAACTGAGATGATCTACTCTGTCCTATCAAAGGAAGAAAAGAGGGAACTCCACAGAGATGGGATCAAAGGCTAATGAGACCATACCACATCCAGGAATAGATAGGTACATGGTCCATGGGAACCATAGGTGAGACGAAAATTTCTGGGTCTGGTCTTGGTTCTACAAAACACACAAGAACTGTTCTCAGCAATGTGCACTCCGATGCTCATTCTCTTCTTTGTAGAAGTTCATGAGACATCACTACCATGCAAACAGAACAAGCCATCAAGACCAAACCACACTGTCCACAGGGCGCATACCTATGAATTCATCTGCTTTACTGACATTTGTAACTCCCAAATTAATCATTCAGTTCCTCTGCAGTCATTTGTGAACATCCTCAAATGAATAGCAGTGAAAGCTCTACGTTCCCAATGTCCAAGTCCCCAGCCACCCTTGCCCTATTTAGGCTTCTATAATAAAAACAAATGCACTTGCTACAGTCCGTTCAGCTGTACATATTTTACATTTTCTGCTTTTCCTTGATGATCAAACTCATTTACATTTCCTCTAAGTATAGTATTTAGGAGCGCTCTAGTGTCCTTTAGAACAAGGGGACTGTGATTTGCTTTATACAGAAAACATATGTATTAGACAAGCTTTTGTTTAGACATGAGCTATGGTGAAGTTTGCTGTGAGCTCAAGGTTAATCAACTAATGAGGTATTTTCTTTAAACTGAAGAAGACATAAAGGTTGATGAGTCAACAATAATGTTAAAGCTAGAAGTCAGTATTTTCTCCACAGACAGTAGCTCAATTTTTGCTAATTCAGTCTTGAGTCACTTTATAGACTTGCCACAGAGAATGAGTGGGTGAGGTTAAGCATCAAGTGAAATGGCAGTTTTAACCATATATTGCATACATGTGTGTCAGTCTTGTTAATAATTTATCATTTAAAACTCTGAAGTCTAGACATAACTAAAAAGAGCTCTAAGCAATAAGCAAATTACTGATTACAAACATTTATGAGTTGCTGAGTATAGTTAGGAGAAATATGGAAGCAAATTGTTATATTATTTAATTCTGATTTTTAAAGTATCTATATTTTTGGACAGTCCTGGGGACTGAGGGCTTTCCACTTGCTAGCCAGTGCTCCTCCACTGAGCAATTTTTGTTTTTAATTTTAACTGAGCATACCCAGTAATGGGCTGCTTGAAATTTCTCTCTTTCTTCTCTCATGAACCCAATTTTACTCTATGATATACCCAACTCCCAACAAACACACACATAGTGAAAGTTAAAATCCAGATTGCACATTGTACAAAAAAGAATGCTTAAAATTTTCTCATGGTCATGACATCTAAATCACACTATACAAATGCAATTGCTGTGCTGTTGGGATATGTCATTTCCATAAATGGCATATAAGTCTATAAAAGAAATATAAGTTTACTATTACACCTTGCATGACAATTCTGTAAGGAACATGTTATTCTTTTTGTTCCATGATGGAAGAAATAGAAGCACCGACAGCTCAACTGCCTGTATAGGATTATGCAGCTGATTGAGGGACAGAACCTGATGGCATAAAAGACTGACCTTAAAAATGTAGGAGACTAAATAATTCCCTCTTACATCAGAGCCGCCGAATCTAAAAGACATGCCCGTTTGTGAGTTCTTATCCCATCAGTGCACATTTCTTTAGTGACAGTCACCTTGAATACTAGGCTATTTCTTGGGCCATTGTTCATACCCTTCACTCCCTTTTCCATACTACTTAGTTGGACCTTTGATTTAGATGTCTGTGCTCATGATAGGGATAAGATTTCCTGACATTAAGGACATGCATTTTTAGAAAGCTCACTAAAGTAACATTCATTTTGCATTTCTAATTACAGTGTTCAAGCTCATCAAAATTCTGGAAGTAGAAAACTAATGTGCAAAAAAAAAAAAAATCCAGTTTTTGCAAAGAACAAAGTATCCAAAAACATGTCAGCAATTTCACCATCCCAGATCCAGATAACATAAAACCTAATAGCTAAGTGAAGACATTTTGAGACATTCTTTGTAAAAATCCATGGAGGTAGCAAGCCAAGACACTCCACAAACAGACATGACATAATGAAGACATGACATAATGAGATTAATTTATGGAGATGACATATCCCAACAGCACAGCAATGACATTCATATAAATCATTTAAATCACTGACCACAGTCTAAAGCTGCACACATTTTTCTTCAATGGGAAGGAAGTCTCTGAACACTGAGTTGCAACTTTATTTGAATTCTGCCTGCAAAATCTTTTATCGAGTACTTATAGACTCAAAATATAAGATATTTTATCTGTGCCAATAATGTCACTGGAGTCAATAAAGTCATGCTGAAGTTTCAGATGGCCCAAGACAAGTCAGGCCACCAACAAAAGGCCAGCTGGCTGCCTAAGTCCCACAGAATGACATATCATGAATCGTTTTTACTTTTTTGCCTTGATTACTACATTTTACATATTGTATTTACTAATATTATTTTATGAAGAGCTTGCACTTTGCCTCATGATTTGGGTTTTCTTGGATCTATATCTCAAGTACATTTTTCTCCAAACCTGCAGCATCAAGGTATCTGACCTATTGATCCAGCACAAAACTTTCCCTGAAAAATCATTTGTGAGATGTGCCTCCAACACAATGCCTGCCTCCACTGAACCCTGGGCTTCTAAGTAATTACCTTAAAGACCTTAGGATGTCCACATTTCCATCTTCCGGACTTCCTGTGAGGCATATTTGACTTAAAACAGCATTAGAAAGCTTACACTTTGTTTTTCCACTAAGAAACTTTTTCAAACAATGGATTGTGAATGTATAATTCTTCCAAACTATTCTTTGTTTATATACAAAAGTACTGAGAAATTTCTGTAATAAACTGAAAATTACTTCTGAAAATTACAGAAGCCTAAATTCTGAACATAAATCTTAAGCTGTGACTTCCTTAGTACTCAGATTGCTTAGAAATTTGAGATGTGGGTGATGGGGAGGTGGCCATCCCTGGAAGGCTGCTGCAGGGTGACTCACATGGCAGGCACCTATATCTTCACATGATATGTCAGACTGGAACGTCCCTGATGGGCAGCAGTATGGAATCTGGTGAGTCCCATCACCAGTGGAAATGGAAATTGTTAGAGTACCATGAGAGCCAATGTGGAGATTACTCAAAGAACTAGAAACGTATCTACCACCCAATCCAGCTACACAGTCTCAGGCAGATACCCATAGGACTCAATGTCCTACTCATTAATGTTCATTGTTGCTCTACCATAAAAAGGTCAGAAAATGAAGACAGTCAAGAAAAGAAAAGAAAAGAAAAGAAAAGAAAAGAAAAGAAAAGAAAAGAAAAGAAAAAAGGGGAAAGGGGAAAGGGGAAAGGGGAAAGGGGAAAGGGGAAAGGGGAAAGGGGAAAGGGACGAGAAGAGAAGAGAAGAGAAGAGAAGAGAAGAGAAGAGAAGAGAAGAGAAGAGAAGAGAAGAGAAGGAGAAGATCTAAATACCCATCAGCAGATGAAGGAGTAATAAGAATTTGGTACATTTACACAAAGAGGTATTATTCAGTTTTTAAGAAAAAATAACATTATGAAATTTAAAGGTAAATAGACAGAGCTAGAATCATGCATTCTGAGTGAGGTAGCTGAGACCCAGAAAGATCAATGTCACTTCTTTTCTCTAGCTTAGGGATCTTAGCTATGAATCGTTAGACGTGCATGTTTCATTTAGAATACAAAGGACCATGTGGGGACTTTCAAGAGGAGATGGAATGCAGTGTCTAAGGTAGTTAAAGAGGAATAATGGAACAAGGAAGGTTAACTTGGAGTAGAGAATGGGGAAGATGAGTAGTGTAGGGAGGGGGAGGGATATGGGGATGGATAACTAACACTATAGACCTTTCAAAAGGGTCATAGAGAAACCTATTACTGTAGAGGCTTTCGTGTGTGTGTGTGTGTGTGTGTGTGTGTGTGTGTGTGTGTGTATACCTAAACTATATACATGATTATATGTGTATATATAAACATACATATACATTTAAACTATATACACATACAACATATATATGGATTGCTTAGGAAGGGGGGGTGGACCTGGACGGAACTGGGGGATGGAGTGAATATGATCTAAATAAATGTCATGAAATTCTCAGTAAACTAATATAATTTTCAAAGAAAATTCAAGATTCACCCAGGTTTATCAAAACTATCCAGGATAATGTGAGTAAATGACCCTTTGTCTGTGATGGTAAAGTCTGGAGACAGCTCTTTTGCGTGAATTACCATCATCACTGCAGCCACAGTTACCAGACAGAGCAGTTGCATTTCCCTTGAAATTCAGTTCCAAACAATATTACCAGCTGTAAAATGTTCATGGGCGCTTTCTTTGTTCCTTATCTTTCTCATGGACTTGCTCACACATTCTAGAATACGAAGCTTCCACATTTACGCACTCCCATTTCATTAAAACTGTCACTTCTATAGAGCCTGATTTCTTTTTGTTGTCACTGGGTTTCTTTTTGGATGCTGAGCCCGCCAGTCCTTGGTTCATTTGGATGCTCAAGCTGCATTGTTTAAGTCTGGCTTTAATTTAAGTGGGAAACATTACGCATAAAATAAAGCACTGTAGATAAATTAAAACCACCTGCCACTCCCCATATGATGAAGGAGCTGCTCTCACCTTGCCCTCTTCTACCCTCCCCTATCAAGTTCACCACATGCTCAGTGACAGCTTGTAGCTCATTGACATACCCAAGCCTTTCCTGCCCTTGTTCTTACCTGCATTGCTTAATTCTATAACCCTGTACCTCTTTATCATTGCCTGGAAGAAACTTTTTTGTAATCCATTTGTCAGTAACACTGCCCCAGAGAACTCTTCTCAACTCTCCAAATTTGGCCAGGCTACCACATTCTATACCCTAACCAAATTTCTACCAAGCCACTCCGTAGACTAGAGCTTTCTTTCCCTAGATGATCACCATGTGAGATGTTACTACAGACTCATTTAATTTTGTAGCAGGCCAGCTCTATTGATTTACATAGGGTTTGATGAAGCACAGACAACATTGCACGACTAGAATGAGCCAGAGGAAGTTATAATATGATTATGTATTGAATTAAAAAAAAAGTTACATTTGCTATAGGCAACAGATACACACTTGAAAAGTTGCTTATAAAAATTATTTTCTACAAACCACAGTGTCTTTAGACCATTAACTAATTTCTACTCTGTAAGAAATAACAGACTACTTATAAATCACTTTTTTGTTCAATAAATATTTTCTGATGATTAAAAAGACTTACTTATTATAGACTACTAGAAAATATAAAAGTACATGTAAAAAGAAAGAAACAGATTTTTAACACAAGCAATATTCTAGCAATATTTTACCTGGCATTCTACAGTATGTACACAAACAATATATTTTGATTATGTAGTGTGTGTAATTTAGGATGCTTTTCTCCTGGTGTTATGTTATATTCCAGGCTGGCCTCATGAACTCATGATCACCCTGCTTCAGTCCCATAGAATGCTTATTTTTAAATGGGTCTGTCTAATGTAGTGACATCTGTCTTGGAGCTCACTGTGTAGACCAGGCTAACACTGGCCTCCTGGATGCTAGGTTTAAAGTGAGTGACCCAAGACATTTTAGAAGTCAAATCGTTCCATGTTAGACATCTCCCATGTTCTCTTACCATATTCATAGCCTATTTAACAGTGTGTCCATGAACAACATACCATATACACAATAGTGGTTCTAAAAAATTATCACAAAACTAAAAAATTACTCCCAGTGATGTCACGGTTTGGTCTCATACAACTATACATTACTCATACGTAATATGTTGGGATAAACCAGCCACCATGATAAATACCACATGATAATGTAGCACAGATAATTCTGAGAGAATAAACTAGTTGTCAGAGTTTCTATTGCTGGGGTAAACATGATAACTAAAAGGGAAGAAATAGTTTATTTGGCTTATATACATCTGAGGTCATAATCCATCACAGAGAGAAGTCACGGTAGAAACTCCAGGGCAGGAACCTGGAGGTAAGATCTAAAGCACAGGCCTCAAAACACTGCTTATTGCCTTATTCTCCAAGTCTTGCTTAACCAGGTTTCTTATATACTCAAGGCCAACTGCCCAGGGCTGGGCCCTTCAATATTAGGCATTAATTAAGAAAATGCCTAATATAGACACATGCTCCACTATGTTCATAGCATCCCTATTTATAATAGCCAGAAGCTGGAAAGAACCCAGATGTCCCTCAACAGAGGAATGGATACAGAAAATGTGATACATTTACACAATGGAGTACTACTCAGCTATTAAAAACAATGAATTTATGAAATTCTTAGGCAAATGGATGTATCTGGAGGATATCATCCTGAGTGAGGTAACCCAATCACAAAAGAAGTCACTTGATATGCACTCACTGATAAGTGGATATTAGCCCAGAATTCTAGAATACCCAAGATATAATTTCCAAAACACAAGAAAATCAAGAAGAAGGAAGACCAATGTGTGGATACTTCATTCCTCCCTAGAATAGGGAATAAAATACCCATGGAAGGAGTTGCGGCGACAAAATTTGGAGCTAAGACGAAAGGATGGATCATCCAGAGACTACCCCACCCGGGGATTCATCCCATAATCAGCCACCAAATGCAGACACTATTGCATATGCCAGCAAGATTTTGCTGAAAGGACCCTGATATAGCTGTCTCCTGTGAGGCTATGCCAGTGCCTGGCAAATACAGAAGTGGATGCTCACAATCATCTATAGGATGGAACATAAGTACCCCCAATGGAGGAGTTAGAGAAAGTACCCAAGGAGCTGAATGGATCTGCAACCCTATAGGTGGAACAACAATATGAACTAACCTGTACCTCCAGAGCTCATGTCTCAAGCTGCATATGTAGCAGAAGATGACCTAGTCAGCCATCATTGGGAAGAGAGGCCCCTTGGTCTTGCAAACTTTATATGCCCCAGTACAGGGGAATGCCAGGGCCAAGAAGTGGGAGTGAGTGGGTAGGGGAGCAGGGCAAGGGGAGGGTATAGGGAACTTTGGGATAGCATTGGAAATGTAAATGAAGAAAATATCTAATAAAAAATTAAAAAAAAAAGAAAAACAGAAAATGCTTTATATAACTGCTTATAGGAAGCACGCTGGAGACATTTTCTCAGTTAAGGTTCTTCTTCTGGAAAATTTTATCTTGTATCAAATTTATAAACAACTACCCAGGACTATTGACCCTTCGTTAACTTGATGCACCAATATATTGCTATTAAACCATAAACTTCCCTTTATTGTGTATACCAAATAATTCACATTAATATCAGTATTACATTATAAAATACATTTCAACTTTTAAAAAGTCCTACATTTCTTAAAATTCAAGCATTTAAAAGTTAAAATTTAAACAATTAAAATTTCAGTCTCAAAAAAAGTTCCATCTCTTTCAAATATGCAGATTTGTAAAAGCTCAAAGTCTCTCTAAATATCCAAAATATTAACTGTGAATTCCTGTGAAATCAAAAATAAATCATGTCTTTCTTATTCCAAAAAGGAAGAAGCAGGACAGAGACACAATCTGAACAGAGTAAAAACCAAAGTCTAACTGTGTCAATTAAATAATATAGCTAAATGGTCACATCTGAAATTCCCTCAAAGTTGTCTGAGTTCAAAAGGGGCTGGGTAGCTCCAGCTCTCAGGCTCTGCCTTCCACAAAACACATACATAGTTTCACACGCTCAGTCTGGTTCCATTCCATTGCTATTCCTGATGGTCATCTCACCAAAATGGCAGTACCCAATACGCTAATGTCTCCCCACCCTGAACCTTCATCAGTGGCTCTCCTAGCCTCTCACAGTTCCAAAAGCTCAGTGGCTCTCCATGACCTCTTCACGACTTAAAGATGGACACAAGAGATTCTTACATATGACCCTCATGAGATACCTTGCCTCCCTGTCTGGACCACAGACAGCCTCTAGATGCTAACCCTGAGTAAATGCTCCCAGATCTTAACAGATGATTCTGATCTCTTCTTAATAACTGCTGATTTCTCAACTCCAGTTGACCAGCATCAGCGTTCCTAGGCAAGTCAGCACTGCTGGACTCTTTGTTAATCACAGCTGATTCATCAGCGCCATTTGACCAGAAACCACAGAGTCTTAGTATAAAATATCGCACAAATGGCTTCAATGGACTCACTGAGTGCCTTTTAAACTTCCCTTTGAAATACCACATATCGGGTCTCCTTAATCAGCACTATCAACATTGCCTCCCAAGTTCTCACCGTAATACTTTAAGCTCCGAGAATGTAATGACTTTTCCAACCTACACCATCTTCCCCAAAATTTGGTCAGGTCTGTTACAGCAATAGTCCATGATCTTGATGCCGATGTTTTTCCTAATTTGCTTTTTATTGCTGTGACAAACACCACTACCAAAAACAAGTTGTAGAGGAAAGAGATAATTTCAGCTTACAGTTATAGGCCACCAGGAAGGGAGGTCAGGGAAGAAACCCAAGGCAGGAACATGGAAGCAGAAACTGTAGCAGAGGCCATGGAGAAATCCTGGCTTGTACTCCATAGCTTGCTCAGCCTGCTTTTGTTGTTGTTGTTGTTGTTTTTGTTTGTTTTTTTGTTTGTTTTTGTTTTTGAGACAGAGTTTCTCTGTGTATCCCTGGCTGTCCTGGAACTCACTTTGTAGACCAGGCTGGCCTCAAACTCAGAAATCCACCTGCCTTTGCTTCCTAAGTGCTGGGATTCAAGGCGTGTGCCACCATGCCCGGCTCAGCCTGCTTGTTTGTTTGTTTGTTTGTTTGTTTGTTTTTCGAACCACCTGCCTAGGGATGGCACAACCCTTAGTGAGCAGGGCCCTCCCTCATCAATCATTAATCAAGAAAATGCCCTGCAGACTTGTCTACAAGCAATCTTCTGGAGTCATTTTCTCAACTGAGGTTCCTTTTCCCAGATAACTCTAGCCTGTATAAAGTTGACAAGACACCAACCAGGATACTAGTGGATATATAACAGACTACACTACTTGTTTTTGTGTTGGCTGACCTGAACCATTCACTGTTATTTCAGACTTAGAAGATCCTTCAGTAACTATTCCAAACACCCAGTGTTATCACAGATGAAGACATTCCTCAAGCCCATGTTACCATCTTCAGAGATAAGACATGAGGATAGAAGACAGTGATAGTTGTTATCTTATGTGGTCCTGGACTATGTTAAGATGTTAGTGTCTTAGTTCTTAACCAAAAGGCTTTAAAAAATAAAATAGTAGAAAGTTAAAAATCACAAGTAGAAAGCCTGGCATGTTTCTACGCTTATAATCCCAACATGTGAAGGCCCAAGGCAGGAAGATTCTACATAGTGAGTACCATGCAATCCAGGACCACAAAATGAGACTGTCTCTTTAACAACTACAAACAGAAAAGCCTTACAAAATTTAAAAAGTGCATCATATAGTTGTACATTATGTTTGTGTTTTAAGCTGTTTTTCAGAGACAAAATAAATTAGTTTGTAAGAATACAATAAGCTTTTTGATTTACTGAAAAAAAAGTGATTTAATAAATTCAGTGCAGCCTAAATAGAGTGTTCTAAAGTGTACAGCAGGGAACAGGCATGTCCTGCCTTCTCACCAACTCAGTGAGTCAACTAGAACAGCTCCCCACTGTGTAAGCTCCTCTCATGACAGGCGGCACCCTAGGCAGATGTGCCCAGGCGGTTTACCTTTATACTTCATCTATGTCCTTCCTTTCCTATGCTTAGACATCTACTCTCTGATATATGGTCTTATTTCCAGCAGTTCCATTATAGAGCAGGCTTTATGCGATTTTAAGCCGAAGAATGATCTAAGTATGAAGTAAGCTATCCCACCTAAGTTTAAGTACCATCTAGTCACACAGTGATTAAATTGCCTCAGAGTGTGTCCCTGACATGAAGTGATTCATGGCTGGTCTAAATTCAGAAGAAAAAATGTGTGGTCATAAATAAGCAGCTTAGGAGAAACAGTCATAGAAGATTATGAGGTATAACATAAAGATATGATTTATAATGCATACCAATGTAGCTGGGAAATGTGGACTTTGGTGTCCAAATCAGTGAGTTAGTCTTCTGGCTACATTGCTTCTACAAGGCCAATCTTGGATTTTCCCACATTCCAAGATTTTTTTTTCTGATAGGAAATTGATATAACACTCACTTCAAAGGTTTCATTTAAAGATTAAATACAGTAAACTCCCTCTTTGTTACTTAACCCACATCCTCATCCTCTCATACAAACACAGAAGAAAAGTCATTAGCAAATGGCCATCATCAAATAGAAACAAGTGGAAGAAATAAAGAAGGACCAAGATTTGAGAAATAAATAGTCATAGGCCAAGAAGGAAGAAAACACTAATGGGGAAAAGCATCAGGTAGAAAAATCTAAGGTCCAAACCACATTATGTGCAAAGGTTGAAATGGAGGGAAGGGTGGGGCCAGACAGCGAATGCACCAGGTAAGTTAGATACGCCTTCATAGAGAGAGTTAGACATTTTCTTTGAGCTATTGCAATCATGTCCAGTGGTGGCCTTGAAGATAAAGCAAATATCTGCCAGTGTTGGGAACAAAATAAACTGGGGGTCCTGGGGGCCCTGAGGAAAGTAGAGAAGGAAAAAGATGCCCACTGCCCTGCCTGAGTTTCCCTATTATCTGGTCAGTCACGCGTGGGAGGGCTGCTACCTACCCTAACCACTCATCCCTGGGTGGGCATTCCTCTATCCCACTCTTCAGGGTGTGGCCAAGGGGCAGCCCTGCCTGAGACACCCGCCCCCCACCGCCCTGGAGCTACTTTGCTAAAACCACCAGGGTTGTGGGATAGAGGGAATGGGGAAGAAGTTCCCAACACTAACAGTGGAACTTGAAGGAGCAGAGCAGAGCAGAGACTCTATGGTTTAAAAGCTTTATTATAGAAATTCAGGGGAAAGAGAAAGAGAGAAGGTAGGAGAGAGAGAGAGAGAAAGAGAGAGAGAGAGAGAAGGTTAGAGAGAAAGAAAGGAAAAGAGAAAGGAGAGAGGAGAGGAGAAGACAAAGAAAAAAGGAGAGGAGAGAAGACAACGAGAAAGGGAAGAAGAGAGAGAAGTGAGAGGTAGAGGACAAAGGAATAAGAGTAAGAGTAAGAGAGAGAGCGAGGTACAGGCTGAACACCCCTTTTTATGGTCTTCACTGTTGCTAGGTAACTGGGGAGGAGTTTAGCCTGAAAGTCAGAAGCTTGGGCCATTGCTTACTATTGACCATGCTTCTCTTGTGGAGGCTGTGGGAGGTGGTAACTTAGGCAGGGGCCAGAGTTCCAGGAGCATGAGGGAACATCTACTGTGTCATGTAGGTGAATTATAACCATCGGGGTTCAGACCTCAGCTCGATTGGAGACCAGCCTGCAATTCCCCACAATTCCTCCTATTTTTTTATTAGAAAAAAAATTGGGGGGGATTAAAATTTAAAAAAAATTTTAGAATGGAGTGGAATTATCAGTAGAAAATATACAGCCTTATAGGAGTAGCAGAACAAAGCCTGAGTAGTAAGGAGAATTAAGGGTAAGTGTTGAGAAGGCAACAGATTGTACAATCAATTGTTTCATGGGTACATGTACAATTTGAGGGTAATAACATCCATTTTTGAACAGCAATTAATTAATCTAGAAAGACATTATGCTTTCCTCACTATTATATAACTTTCCCCAAAGTTCAACAGCCATTTGGCTTTAGCAAAAAGGTCCATCTATAGCTGGAAGGTTCCATCTGTCTTCTGTAGGGTTCAGCATTTGTCTCGGGAGCCCTCAGTCAGATGAGATTTTTGGAGGAAGGCAGCTTTGTCTGTAGGTCCCTGTAGATGGTGCTGTCTCAGGTAGAGCTGTGGCAGCAGGCCTCATGTGGAGATAGACCTGTGGTAATTATAACAAAGGAGCAGAACACCAGCAGAGGATATTTGCATAGTGTGGATAGCAAAAGTTATGCCTGCAATGGTTTGCTTAGGAGCACATCACAGTCCCTTTGGATGGCTGAGGAAGAAAATATCATGTCAATTGTGTAACTGGAGTAGGCAGTTAACAGTTCTCCTGTAAAAGAAAACCGGTTATTAATTAAGGATTGGATGACTTTTGCACCTTAAAGGAAATCTTAAACAAGTTGAATTTTTAGACATATATCATGAATACTAGAGAGAAAAAGGAGCATTTAGAAAAAGAAGCAAGAAATTTTTTTTTTTGTTTAAAAGCACGATTCAGGTATTCCAGTAAGGGGGGCGCAGCTTCAATGCAGTTTTCACAGGCTTATCTGGATGGGGAAGGGGTATAATTCCTCCTGTTTTCTTTTTATTTTAACTGGAGAGTAAAGGGTTAAGTGAAAGGCTTTTAGCAGGGGTTCAGCCCAGTTGTGGCGGGTCCCACCCACGTAGCTGTCAACCACCACCTAGCTGGCCCTTACACAGCTCAAAGCCTGGCACAAGGAGGGTAAGGAGGAGGGGTTACAGAAGTTAAATAAAAAATCAACTTTCTTTGTAGCTGAAATCTGAGGAGAGCTAAGGGGCTGACTGCAGATACACCAGCCCTCTGGTCTGTAAAGAAAAAAAAAAACTTCAGAAAACTTCTCACCAGCCAGCAGAGAAAAACAGAGCCCAGAGCCCAGAGTGATTAAGGTTGGGGCAGGCTCAGAAATTCAAAGCTGAGCACTAGAGAGGAAGGGCAGGGCTGGGGAGAGCCAGAAAACCAGGCAGCCATTGTAGTAAAACCTGAGAGAGAGAGAGAGAGAGAGAGAGAGAGAGAGAGAGAGAGAGAGAGGAGGGGGAGGAATATCCTGGCCAGAAACACTTTGGAAAGAGAGAGAGAAAAGTAAAAGGCCAAGTTTTTGAACTTGTTCACTCAGTCTCTTAAGAAACTTGGAGATCTGATGTCCCTCTCTGTGCGAAGCATTCTTCAGCTGGTTCTGAATCTCACGGATGGCGTAACCATCCTCTGTGACCAGTTGTTGGGAACAAAATAATTCCCCACATGCCAGCGTCCTTAACATTACAAGCTCCAAACCTGGTGGACTCCCTGTCTAAAGAATGGAGTGGGTACACTTAAAGCATAAAAACATGTTTTCATTAAAACACAAAGTCCAGAGAGACTGGTAAATGTCTCAATAGGTAGATGTGCTTGTCCTGCAGGCCTGATGGCCTCAGCTCCATTCACAGAACTCAGGGTGGAAGGAGAAATCTGACCCGGCTTGGGGGAGTGTCCTCTTACTTTCATGCACACACACACACACACACACACACACACACACACACACACACACACACACACATACCGTACATGCACTCAAGAATAACACTTTTAAAACATTTTGAAAGAAGTTTATAAGTGGATATGATTGGTTTGAAGCTCTCCGGTGCCATCGTGGTTCTAGCTGGCTTTCAGCCTCCCAGAGAGCCATCTTCTTTATGACAGAAATATCTTCTACCCATCTCATCACAAAATGCCTAGACACAGCTGCAAATGTTACACAACCACCTCAAGAGACCATAAAACAAAATGAAGGAAAATAGTTTTTATATTCCTCTCCCTTACTCTACCCTCTTAGAGTACCACCAAACCTTGTTTATCAGTGGCTTCCCTAGTGGTCCCACATCCTCTCTGAGAGAGATCACCATACCATAGCACTATTCAATTAGGTCAGTCACGGCCCCTCCTGTGGAGCTAGGTATATAGAAAGAGAAACAAACCCTGAGTTCTCTTGGCATTTAAGCAGCTGACTGTGGGTGTTGGAGACATGAGTAGAAGCACAGCACAGGCTAGAAGGGAGTGAGAGGGCACCTGAGCACTGGCCCCGTCTCTTTCTTAAGCTGCTCATCCTGCTCGCCTTCAAGACAAGGTTCATTATCACACTGGAGATAAAATCACATCCAAGCTCTCGATTGTGTGTGGTGTTTTCCCTCTGAAACTCATATTGGACTTTAGTCTCCACTGAAAGGTATTAAGAGGGTAGAAATTTAACCTGACTGTAGTGTTTAGAGGTATAGCCTTGGGCTGGTAATTAGGAATCTTTGTGATCATCAAAGTCTAACAACAGAATAGCAAGAATACATAAAAAGGAAAAGGGCACTACAAACGCACACCTATTCACACTCTGTGTATCTGCTCAGAAACTCTAGCAACAAGACCATCTAGCAACATGACCTAAGATCAGAATCATCATCACAAGAAACTACTAGAGAAGAAGGCAGCCTGCAGGATTGTATCATTCACAATGGAAAATGAGCTAACATAACTCCCAAGTGTGTGTGCTGTTACAAGGGTTAAAGATACACAAATGCCTCGTAACTGTTACATGAGAGGTACAGGTGCAACTTGTGTTGAGTGACAGTGGGGTGTCTGCCTTGAGCTTCTGCCATCTGCAGACTTGTGAAGATTCACAAGCCGGAAAAGGTGCTACATGACACCATTATCATTATTACAACTCTCAGGGAAGTTGGCAGACAAAGCACTGTTATTGATCACATACACCAACTAGTAAATTGGGTAGCCTGGAGCCTTTCAAAACACACTGAACCTACCTTGGAGCTTGACAGTGAAGATTGTTTACAGCCTATCTGGCAGTGGGAGCCACTTAAATATTCTGTCAAAGACAAAAATGTCACGAGTAGACCTCAGCAGGAAAATAATTTGTCAAAATCTCAACAGAGACAATTTTCAATGTATTAGGACTCAGAGTATTATATGCTTGAGTTACCTCCAGAACAAAACTTTATGCATGAATAAACAGATAAATGCAAGGGAGACAAACCAGAGGGCTATGTGGCCCATTCTCTCCCAGAAGTCTGCTAAGACCGACAAGAAGGTGACCATTACCTTTGTTTCTTGATGAATCAACCCAGCCACTTGGCAGCGACATCAGGAAAAACAGTCAGCATCCGGAAGAGTGATGTAACCATCTGATGGGTATGTGAGTTGTAAAGCCATCTGTCCTTGTGCCCAGGCACCATTGATTTCTATGTCACACTGCCATGGCCTTGTGGAAATTGCTTTGTGAATTATTTATATGCTGAATGAGGAATCAGAAACTTTTAGGTCAGGACAGGTGAGGAATGATTGCGGGTCAGACTGCTAGGGCCTGCCTTCATACAGCATACAGGGAGAAACATAATTGGAGTACCATGTTGTCCCATCCAAGGACTATGAGGAAAGACCCAGAAGGTTGTACCAGACTGGCTAATTATCTCTATATCTCAAGTTTCCCCTGGGTCTCTTCCCTCTAAAATAGCCCTGTATGCTTTCCAAGTTAAGTATCAGACCATGTGAGTGATTTACATTACCACCTTTCTCACCAATCATTCCATCTCTTCTACAATGCCTCTCCTCTCCTGAGTCCCCGTCTATGATGGCCTCCTCTAGAGTTGCCGGGCGGTGGTGGCGCACGCCTTTAATCCCAGCACTTGGGAGGCAGAGGCAGGTGGATTTCTGAGTTCAAGGCCAGCCTGGTCTACAAAGTGAGTTCTAGGACAGCCAGGGCTATACAGAGAAACCCTGTCTCGAAAAACCAAAAAAAAAAAAAAAAAAAGTAATTGTCATGACTTAGCTAGCTATTATTTGGTGTCATGTGGTCATGTGTATGGTACAAATGGGATGAAAGGCAAAAAAAAATGAGTGATTGTTAAAAAATGTATTCAAGATGCAGTAAGTATAAATAAATAAATAAATAAATAAATAAATAAATAAATAAATAAATAAATAGATAAATAAATTAGATGCAGAACCGAAACTGGAGAGGTTCAGTGGCTCAGCAAATACTTTAGGATTCCCAGTACATGAAGATGCTCTGGAAAGTTTGACACTTAAGCAGGGAGGAGGACATTGACAGGTGTGATGGTTGGGGACAGGGGACAGACACACTAATAGATTTGTACTGTAAAGTGTGGTGAGGTGAGTGATGTCATATAAGTACATTTAAATATTTATTTAAAATGATTTGAGACAGATAATACCCAAGGCTAAAGGAAGATGAGTAAGACATGGTTCCACCTGAGGACAGAAGAAAGAGGGGAGCAAAGCGAAGGAAACAGGGGTAAGCAAGAACAAGACTCACAAGGCAAAAATAGTTCATGCTCAGAACCACAGATCAATCAGGACAAAGTCTGCAGGCTGCAGTAGTATGGTCTGTATCCATTCCTCCTCTGTTTCTTGTGGTGGCTCTGAGAGAAGTGAGCACTGCTACCCATGTCTTACACTGGAAATAACTAGACCTCATAGAAATTATATCAGCCAAGAAGAACTAGGCCCCAAAGACTCCTGGCTCCATTTCTAGGGTCCTGTTGCTTCTATTCCATCTCCTTAACCATATATTGAAATCTGTACTACAGCATAATTCAGTGACTTCAAAATTCTGAGCACATCCAGCAAAAGAATTACTTGTTCATTCCAATCCAGTATCTGCTCAATTTATATGTATATATATACATATATATATATACATATATTTTTTTCAATTTTTATTAGATATTTTCTTCATTCACATTTCAAATGCTATCCTGAAAGTCCCCTATACCCTCCCCACCCCCCCCACCCAGCTCCCTTACCCACCCACTCAGTTTCAATTCATTTAAATGAAAATACAACCAAAGAGCTCTTCTTCTGAGGTTGTTGGACCTGATGATGAGGGAAAAGTGAACAAATGTCTCTCCACATCAAGATGAAGCATTGAAAAAGGAAAGTATTCTACTTGAATCTAGCTCCATGAACGACTATGACTAACTCAGACAGCTGCATCACTGAACAGGCCACACAGTATGTGCAACAGCATCCCTGAGTTCCCTGTACGGCTTTTAGACAGCTGACTCTTTGATTTGTTATTACATTTACAACATTGGAGAGGAGCCTTGTGACTCTTCGATGTTTCATGAGCTTTCTGGGCTTTGTCTATTCCCTGAGCCTTATAAGCACCCTTTCTTTCAATTCAGAACAAGATGTTATACAAAAGGGTGAATTCCCTCTTGTTTCTGTAAAGCCACAACAGTATCTTAGCATGCAAAAAATTGCAACTGCTCCAATAATGGAAAAAGACATTAGATTCTATTAATGTAGGGAACACAGACAAATTTTGTGAATAGTAAAAAGCTCTCACATAGAGGTGATAGTTGAGGAATTTTAACATATAAAGGTATACATTTTCATGTTGAAATTCTGCTAGTTTGTAATTCTTAATTTTTCACCTATAACTCTCCAATAAATTAGTTGCTATCATCACATGCTCAGTAGGAAATAAAAGCTCTTATCAGAGCCTGGACATTGAGAATTAAGCCTATACTTTGAATAAGAGTATAAGAGTTCAAGAAGTATTGAGAAACAATAACCAGGGTAGAGCTGGGTTTTACAATGGGAGAGCATTTAAAGCAGGCCCTGGAGGACTTAAGAATGGAATCCATCATATGGTTTTCTGGGAGATCTCCCTGACAGCAGATCGGTCTTTAGAAAACAACCTCAGATTTTCTTCTAAATGAGAAATGTATGCGACAAGAAGAGACTCCAAGAAACGTGGAGAAATGTTGTGAAAGGCTGGCACTGATCAACTCCAGCCCTGCCTGTCCTTCTACCTTTTCTTTCCTGTGAGTCTCTTAGACAATCTGGCTATGCTGACTCCTCCTAAATACTGCCACTTTTCATCAGTGGTGGAACTCCAGGAAGCCAGGATCTTGGGATTTCATCATTTGACGAACTTGAGTAAGAAGTTAGCTCCCTTCCTGTCAGTCCAAGAAATGAGTTCACCAACCCGAAGACTGAAGACAGTCTCTTTTTTAATAATAATAATAATAAAATAATTCCCTTTGGATCAGAAGACTTTGCCCATGTTTTCATCTCAACTCTCTTTCTGATCCATGACACCCAGAATATAGCACTTTTCCCTCTTGTTGCTTCAAGTTCATGCTTTGTAAGGTCAGATGATCAGAAGGGTTGGCTCCAGCTAGAACTGCATAGACCCTGCATATATCTCCTTAAATACTTTTAGCCTCTTCTTTCTAAACCCTCGACTTATACAGGGTTCCTGGGAATGAAACTGGCAGTTCCTTCTAAGGAATTCTTGATCATTCCTCAGGGAAGATGTACTCCTATTGCCAGAGGGGATAGTAGTTGAGCTGTCTTTACTTCCTCTGAGAAATGCTGTTTTTAAATTAAAAAAAAAAAAAAGTCCCCAATTGTTAGGTTATTCAAACATCAAGATAAAGGCTGGAGTTTCTAACAATATGTCCCTAGGCTCTTCAGCCCTGCTCACCAGCTTCTTCATCTAGTTGACCCAACCTGACATGCTTTGTCTTTGAAACCATGTCTAATTCCTTTAATGTCTGTCTGGATAGACATTTCTCCATAGCCACTAGCCGTGCTTATTTTCCCATTTGAATTCTTCTCAGGAGTCACTTTATCAATTCACTTGGCAGACACATCCTCCAAGTCACAAGCCTCTTCCAAGTATAACATAGAACCCAGTGAGGGATGGACTGAATCCCACAGCCTGAACATCTGTCAGTGATCACCTTCACATGGACAAGCATCATTAAAATAGACATGTAGATGCATATGTAAGAAGAAATTTTTAATAGGCCAATTTTTTTTAAAAAAAATGAGAGGAACAAAGGAAAATTGGGTAACAATGAATGATGTTTTTGGATTCATTAACCCTTTACAAAGGGTATAACCCAAATGATACTAAAGAGACAAAGGCATTTGCAACAGCGTGGATGAGACAAAATGACAGTGTGTTAAGTTAAATAAGCCTAGCATAAAAGACTAATACATATAATCGCATTTATATGCATATACATTATATGTAGAGCATAATGTGATCTTACTTATATGCATATATATTATATGTAGAACATAATATGATATTATTTATATACATACACATTATATGTAACACATAGTGTGATCTCATTTATATGCATATACATTATATGTAGAGTGCAATATGATCTCATTTACATGCATATATATTATGTGTCGAGCATATCTGTCCATAGATAGAGTCTTTGAGTAGAGCTTTCAGAGGTTCTCTAAGCATAAGGGAAAATTCCAAGTTACAGATATGCTGTTATTATGGAAAATGATTTATTAGTCTATAAAATTGTTCATTTTTGTAAATTCTGCTCCTCCCTTACTTCAGGATGTGGGTGGCTTCCAAAGAAGGACAGAAGGTGGCTATGTCTTTGCAAAGAAACACAACTGCAAGGTACTTCGGGAAAGAGACAACCAGAGGGTCCTCTCAGGAGGGAGGCCCTTTGATACTCTGGAGAATCTGAAAACCATAGTTCTATGGTCCACCAGCAGGTGCCCACTCTGCCACATTCCAAAGCCCAAACATGGTGGGGACAACAGCTTCTGCAGTGAGGAAGAACCTCTGTGACCCAGGACAGATAGAGTTCCAGAGGGGCATGCCAGTACCAAACATCCAAAATGGACATTACATCATAGTGAGCGAGGAACCCAAGAACTTAGACTCTCCTGCCAAGAGTAGAGATGGAGGTCTTTTAAGTCTCTGTCTCTTAAACAACTCCAGTGCCTCTTGCCTAGACTTAGAGACACTGCTCTTTTGTCCCTGCTTTCATCAGTATGATTTGGAAATGTTCATCTGTCCAGGGTAGATGTGCTAAAAACAGTTTTTCAGAGAGAACACAGGGATGTAAGATGGGGAATTTTCTTTATAGCTCATGTATAAACAGGAAGACTTTTTTTTTTATCAAAGTTGGAGTAAATTGTTTATTATTGTTTATATGGTACACTGCAATACTGTTAAGATAGTAGTAGCTACAAAACCAAGTGAGAACATTCCTGTCACCATGCCTAAGATTTTTCTTCAGAATTTAACAATGGGAATCTTGAGAGAACATTCACTCTATACAGTCAGCCAAGGTGGTGGGATGGGGGTGGGGAGTTTGTCAGTGATGTATGTATGGCCAAAGGGCTGCCAGTGTGCCTCTGATGTGCCAAGAATATTCACAGGCAGCTTCCAGGTCCCCTAGTCCCCCTACTGCTTTGATGAGCAGGTGAAGAGTCACCTGGGGTTAGGGAGGATTAATTCAGTTTGTTCCTGGGTCATGTAGACATGGCTCATCACTTAGTTTTCTCAGCACAAATATCTTACTTTCTTCCAAGGCCACAGGAGAAATCATCCCAGCAGAAGGCATATCTGGGCTCTTTCTACCTCTGTCTCTATAATAATAGCATACTCGGTGTTCCAAAGAATCAGAACAAGGTAGATTGTCATCTAGTAACTGAGAGCTTGTAGCATACTGTTGGGGTCCACTGCCCGCAGTGGACTGGGTCCCTGGAGGAATGGCCCGAAGCTGAAATGAAACTAAGGGAGTTGGGGAAAGAAAATGATCGCCAAGGCTACATGGTTGCTTCTGCTCAAAGCGACTGTTTAATGAAGGATAAGCACTTGGGGAAAAAAGGAAAGAGGCCCCGCCCCCAGTCTTCTGTGCAGGCGTTCTGGAGTTTGGCGGGAAGCCTGGAGTCGTGAGGTGTCCAAACCCAGCGGGCTGGTGGGTGGGCTGGTCGGTGGGCTGGTCGTAGGTGGGCTGGGCAGAGCCAAGGTCCTGGGAGACCTGGAAGCTGCAGGTACACCTGACTATCTCTTAGCCTAATTAACAAGACAAGAGATGCCACTGAGTGCAGCTTTCTAAGGCTTGGTCATAACACCAGCTACGCTGGTGGAGAAGGGGTACCACAGCATCATTTCTAGAAACCTTAGGCCTAAGTGCAGGCCACTCTTTTCTTTAGATGGAAACAAGTTCCAGACAAGATGGTGAGTGTATGTAGAATCTCTGTTTAGTCGCCACTATGTACACACTTCCCTGCCATTTGAATTGAGCAGCCATATGTTTTGGTGAGGCCTTGAACCTCAGTTTCTTCATCTATAAAATGAGATGAATGATCATTAAGATCATAATTTTAATTTTGTATCATTGTATAAATACATTTATCTTATTAATCTTTTTAATATTAAAAGTTTAAAAAGACAGGGGAGATTGTCTCATGATAAAATGGATCCCTTTGTCTCTGAAACAATGTATTCTACTCTATCTTGTTTTGTAAACTTCTCATCCCTTTTGAAATATTGACCCTTTCCTCTCTCTGATCTCTCTAACATTAGAGACACACCAGTCAGCACTGACATCACAAGGAGCCTCTGTGAAATAAAGATTAAAGTATTAATTTTGGCAGAAAATATTAAAGTTTTGTTTTTTTTCTCTCTGATAGAATGTCTGTATTGCAGGCAATTGGCCTGTCTAAAGTGTTTTTAATATTGCCATGCAATATAATTTCCCCTACCTTTTCCTCCCTCAAAACCTTTCCATATACCTCTTCTTGCTCTCTTTCAACTTCATGGTCCTTTTTCATTAATTGTTATTATATTCATGTATGATATACAAATATATTCCTAAATATAGCCGGCTTGGCCCATATGGTGTTACTTATATCATGTTTCAGGGCTGACCATTTGTATTGGCTACCCAGCTGGTGCGCTCTTCTCTGTGGTAGCCATTTAACTCTTCTGCTCCCGGCCTTCCTTAGCTGTCTGCAGCGATTTTATAGGGTTGAGGCTTTGTGACCTTTCTCCTGGCCACTTTGGCATGTCTACTGATAGCACCCTTTAACTATTCCAATTATTTTTCATAATAGAGAAAAAAACAGGTTATAAGTTATAACTTTTAAGAATTATGGCTAAGAAATTCAGAGATAACTTCTAAACTAATAAAAACTGTTGTCTTTGGTAGCAAGTGAGCAATAAATACTTTCTACTTTAGTAGAAATAAAGGTGACCAGACATGATTCAAGATAATGGTTTGAGGAAAATCCATGTGAACAAACATTTACTCTGGGAGGGAATTGAGGATTTCCTGAATATTTGTCACCTTGAATATTTATATGTAAGTCTTTTTTTTTTCTCAAGAAAATTTAATAATCCTGAGAAAACTTTTTTCCAATGTTTTGATTTAATTAACAAAATTTTACATCGTTTTGCATAGAACTTTGATTTTAAACTTGATAGGGCCACAAACATATAGAACATCCTTGAGTTTGACAGGAATTTTGATTTCTCTATGACAAAGTTTCTAACAATGTATACAGAATGTTATTTCTCTCCCTTTGGATTCTATTTTTCATGCACCCAAGTTGAGCAAGATGGCTGTTCAAAAAAAAGAGGTAAATAAATTCAGGTCAATATCCCTGAGCAAGACAGAGAAGTAAGGAAGGCAGCTTTGAGGGTTAGGGAGGTAAACTGTCTTCGGAGCCGGTTCATGCAGCTTAGAATCCATCTCCTATACTGCCTATGTGCATTTGAATTAGCATTTAAATATTATGGTTACATATTGAAAGCTTGGGCACTGGATACTGGATGATTTCTTCAGTCCTTGACTGGATCATTAAGAATCTGGCCTATATAATACAGCAAATCCATGATGGCTTCATAAAATGATGGTCTTGCTGAGGAGTGGAGAATAACTGGAGAATGTGGCTCATGAGGATATGCCCCTGGGAAGCTCCACCCTGCCCCATATCTGCCTGACTTTTCCCCTACCTCCTCCTGTTCACCATGAGATGAGCCACTGTCCTCTGTCACAGGCTCCCTACTGTGATGTCCTGCTTTTCCATGCAGGAGCCAAACAGTCACAAGGACCCAAATCTCGAACAGTGAGACCAAGTTAGTCTTTCTTCATCCTAAATTGCTTTTCTCAGGCATTCTGTCAGGAGGATAGAAAAGCTGTGATATGCAGCATCAACCCTCTCAAGCATAGACAACCATTTCCTTTAATGGCCAACACTTCCTTCAACAAGATGCTTCAAGGATCATAAAGTGTGTGAGTAATGGTTCTGGTACAGTACAGGTAGGCAGGAATGGAAGGCACTGTTCACCACCCAGTGAGTTCTGAGTTTATCTGCCTTCATTAAAACCTCCAGCAATTCACTAATGCTGGGCCTGCATTGTAAAAGCATTGTTAAGCTATATTCTATTGAGCATTCAGAGAGGCCTATCATATGGGTTGTCAGGAAACAGTTTGTAAATTTGGATCTTTCCTTTATGTGACTTGCAAAGTTGTAGCTCAGGTTGCCCGGCTTGTGAAGCACACACGCCTTTTACCCACTGAGCCATCTCACCAGGCCTGAAGGTATACTTGCAGTTGATAAGCATAGCAAACATATTAGAAACTTTTAGGTATGCATAATTTAAAGAATAGTTGGTTGGATTCTCACCAACCTTTTAAGTGACTTTTGACTGAAACACTGCTTATTCCTTTGGGTTATGGCCTTGTTGCCATTTCTGGCCTCCTATCCTTACCCTACCTCTTCGGCCTCCCATGGCACCTCTTCTCACATATAGAGCACTTTCTATATATAGTGGCTATCTCTGGAAAGCTAGCTCATTATTGTTGGACTCAACGGTTACTTGTTATTTGGAATCTCCCTTCATGTTTAGTGAATGAATGCTTGTCCTATCACTGACTCCTGATGGCCCTGATTGCTCACCCCTGTGTCCCAGCCTGCAGGGCGTTCATATAAGTATTATCTTTATGACACTTCTTCTTGCTTGACCTCACACACTTTTTCAGTCAAGCAAAGAGTAAAAGGCCCTCGGTTTAGAGAATCCAGACTTGAATCTTATCTATACCCTTTATTTATCGTGTTTGGATTTAATTCTTTAAATTCTGCCTTTCCATCCATAAAATAACAACAGAGTGCTATTAATAATCACCTTTCTTGTCCTGCATAACTGTGCAGAGGACCAGATAAAAGTGCAGAAAATCTGAAAATTGACAAAGTAGGTTAATATATATGTCCCTTGATTACTTGTCCCTATGGGAAAGACCTACTAAAAGTGTTTAAAGTAGATGCCCTGTGCTCCAAGGTCATTTAACAGAGAAACATTCATAATACAAAGGAAGCTGCCCAGGTGTTATCAGGATTCAGGAGAAGGTGCATCTGGGTGGCCTTTCTCTTCTTTCTTTATTCCTGTATCAGCACATATACGGTAGCCACTAATTCTCTTGATTCCACAAATAATCAAATCTCTAGTAATTGCTCATGTAGCAATAATAACTACAGAAAGAGTCCACCTCTCCTGAACAAACGTGGAATGAGCTGCTGCTTGCTTGCTCCCACGAGGCAAATTACAGAGCTCCGATGGCTGGCAGTCCAAAAACACAAAACACTGAAGTTAGTTTTAACACTCACCCAGGAGGTAGGACCTGGAGCCCTTGAGGGGAATTAAACTGCAAGTTGTTCTCAGCCATCTGTTACAGCAGCCACAGGAATCCCCACCTGTATCCCATGGGCCAGGGATAACATCAAGGCTATTCCTCTTCAGTCTTGGTGTGTGCAATTCACAAAACCAAAGCTGGGGGAAAGAGCAGATGTGCTGTGTCAAGTCAGGCAATATGTGTAGAGAAAGGAGATTAGCATATGTGCAGGTAAGAAGAGCCCTATATGGTTTTATATCCTATCTTTCCCAAAATTCAGACTGGGTTTCATAGACTTGGCAATGTCTTACTATGGCTTGAATCTTAACATTTTATAAAATTACCACCACACACAAACACTTAACTTAACATAGTTCTTGTGCCTTTATTTTGAAGTCCTCAAAGATAGTTTTTTAACCACCATCCAACTACTCCAATTTTCAGTGATCTTTCTTTAGAAACACAAGTATAAGCCATATCCCTCCCTACTTGCTGGAAACCGTCGGTAGGCAGGTGGAGAGGAGCAAGGCTTGCCAAACACAGTAGTGGCCCTCCTGTGGACTACTGAATCATGTGGTGATTGTGCTGCTCTTTCAGAGCTGAGACGAGGGAGGCCAGAGTGACCAACTAACCACCAGAAGTAAGGCCTAGAAAGGAAACTGGTGTGTAGCCAGAATGTGGGGAGCAAAGAATGCTATGCTGTGGTGTGCCCAGCATGATACTTTTGGGTAAACTCAGCCAGATCTGAGGATGTTTGTACACCTAACTCTTGGTTTTTCAAAGTATTATTAAAATTAGTAAATGGCCATGAATTTGATTAAGTTTACTTATATCCACTAGGTAAGTGTATTCATTGAATGAACCTTTAAAATGTAGCCACGTTTCTGAAATGTTTCTGAAAGATAGAGTTATGTTGTGTGAAGTGTATCATTGGGTGATTATGTCAATGTAGGGACACGATGGAGATTACTGACACAACCCTAGAAGCCATATATGTCAATTGCCAACGTGTCTCTTGATGTGATCAAGAGAAGCACTAAACATATACTACATAGATCCCCCACTGCTATAACATAGCATGGTGCCTTATAACAAGCAAGCCTCTCTCAGGGGCACCCTCTAAAGTAACAATAAAAGACATAACATTGTACGTAAACCAGGAGTGCAGACATTTGTGAGCATGGCCAAATATTGTGTTCTGTGCATAGTTATATTGCTGTAGTAGTCTACAACTGGTGATACAGGGTTGCTTACACCAGCATTGCCATAATCACGTGAATAATACCTGGCAGCACAAGGCACCAGTGGCTCCTATGTCACTGGGCAATAAACATTTTCCAACTTTATTTTAGTCTTATGGGAATCCCTCTAATGCCCACTGGGCATCCTCACTAAGGCACCATCAGACTATGTGTGGTTGGATGAGCATGGCTAATCTGAATATCCTGATCTCAAATAGTACTGACCCAATTTTAAGTCAAACAGCTACTTAGTTCACTCAAGAGTCAATAGACAGTATCAGGACTCTCAGAGTGTTCCTCTGAATTCTCAGGGCCTTAACCTAGTATTTAGGACAACTGTTGTCTGCATCTCCTTCCTAGGAGCCATTCTCTCCCACTTCTCTCAAGCTTCAATCTCTCCCACTAGTTTTTCCAGTTGGGTTCTATCAGGAATTGGTCTTCTTTTTCACATTCCTTTTTCTTTTGCGTAGTAATGTATGTGTTCTTTGAGGCAAGGTGATAAGCAGAGAGCTCAATCATTAAGGCTAACTTCAACCCGAGAAGTCTTGGGAAATAACAGTGGAAACATTTGATCAACTCGCCTGTCTCCTAAGAACTGAGATGGAAGGATCTTGGTGTTAAGATTAAATCCCTGACTGTCTTTAGAGAGATTGCAGGATTCAGAGCTGCCTGTCTACAACTATACTTTAAGCTATGTTTCTGCAAAAGAAGGCTATTAGAAAAGGGTAAGAAATATCTGAACACAGCTTAACCTGGGCAAGCAGAACAGATGTCAAGTGGTTGAGAAAGGATTGAAGAGAGGAAATGTTGCTGATGGTGCTGCCAGAAAGGTGAGGCTCTGGGAAGCAGCCTGCAGGTGGGATTCATCGCTGCCTGGGTGAAAAGCCCCTATTTACCCCAGAGACCTGGAGGAATTAGAGAGCAAGGAACCCCAGTCATGACTTCTGTCATGATTTGAGTACCTTCACACACTCTGAATCTGGAGATTCATGGGAAAAATGTAGCTCACTGTGGCAGTCATTTGGTTACAAAAGATTAAGACCCCTTTTGCCCATCTTGTGGATCCAAACACAATCTAGGGAGGCATACCCAGAAGAGGTATTAGTTATTTTTATCTGAAGTAAGTGCCAAAAGTTGTCTCTACTACTTGATGTCAATTAAAACAAGACTTTTTTGAAATTTTAAAGAACTCATCCATTACATTTTAAGTTAAATTCTATTAGAGATTCCTAACACATGCAGGAAATCCTTGAAAGGGCTTGTATGAGTGGCAACATCTTCAAGGCAAAGCCTGAGTTACTAAATTGGATGAAGATTTTCCACATGAAAGATAAGAATCATATATTTCAAGAAGCTCATAGAACACCTTTGATATGTTCTGAAAGATTGGTGTCACAACTTACACAGGCATGCCTACTATGATATGAGATTAATTTAAATTTTAGTGTAAACTTGATCATATCTTCATTTAATGGTAGTGTCTGGCACATAGCTGAAGTTATATATAACTTTTTAGTATATAATTGTCATGGTCTAGGAGTTTTGCAATATGCTGTCTTCAGTAACACTCGTGATACCTGTATCAATGACATAATTCATTTTGTATAAAAAGCTAGTCAAAATTTACAGTCTGCCTGAAGGATAGTGGAAGTCCATTTTTAAGATCTATTCTAACCCTCTGTCTTCCTAATTGTTTTGTCTTTAACTGGGATTTCAGAGTTATAAAGTCTAAGTATTGAAACCAAATTTCAGTGCAGTTTGGAAAGACTTTGTAAACATAATTAAGATGGAAGAATTCGAAAGATTAAAAGGATTTGAAATTTCTCCAGGATCTCTTTTTCTACCCAACCAAAGACCCATCACTTTAATAAGGGGTTAGAGAAAAGCCATGTTTGAGCTGAGCAGATGGCTCAGGCAGGTGAAGGCAGTCCAAGCACGAGGACAGAGGAAAAGTCTTCGGTACCACATTAAGATGGGAGCAGTGATGTATGTCTGCAAATATGGTGAAGAGTGAGGAGGATGATTGACATTGTCTTCTGGACTCCATGCATGCATACATCTGCCCATGTTCACATGTCCAAAGAAGTACCACACACAAACAGAGGCAGGGGAGAGAGTTGTGTTGTTCACTTATGTAACTCAAAGCTACTAACTATCCAGGTGAAGGAAAAACAAGAAAAAAAGAGACCCAATTCTTGGATCATATGCTAAAGTTAATCGTCAGAGGGACCTCAGTTTCCATTCAAAAATTACTAAGCTACATGGAATAGACATTTTTACTTTGGCTCAGCAATGGTGTTTTAGATACAACATAACATCCATTATATAAGCAAAAGGAAAAACAGAAATCAGAATTTATCAAAAATGTCAACTTTTGTTCTTTTCATGAATATTCAAGGACTGAGAAATAAGCCATGTAGTAAGAGAAAACACTTGAAAACACACACAGCATTTTGTAAAACCAACAGAATAAATGAAGAATTATAAGAAGTAATTTGTATACACGCATCACACAAAAACACTATCAGCATTTTAAAGAAGCATATGCTTAATATGTTTAGTCATCTTCCTCAAGGCTGAGGAAAATTCAGTGGAATGCTCAAATATGAACCCAAGCTTCCAGCAGCTCCTCAGATGACACACAGTTCAGGATTCTATTAACACAATTCTTGGAATTGAAAGATAAGCCACAGTCTCAGAAAGATCAGCAGACACCTTGGAGGTGTCTGGGGGAAGGGGAATACAATGGTCAGACCAGAGAGAGATGAAAAGATAAGCCGAGGAATCACGTTCAGAAGGGTGGTGATGATTTTTCTCATCCCTGTGTAGCCATTTGTCCAAACATTTCCACTCATACACTTTGAACATGTGCTTTATTCATATTAAACCATTTATTTAAGTATGTTTATTTTAATTAAATCATTTAAAAAGGAAAATCGCAAAAATGGAGTTATATAGGTCCACTACTTGTTTCATAATGCCTATGCAAACTTGGGATGCTTAAACTTGAGTAAGATGAAAGAAAGAACATGCTTCTACTTGCAACATCTGGTGGGCCAGGGTAATGAGCCATTCCTGGCATTCTACACCCTGATAATTCATACAATAGACAATGTGATTTTTCCAAAAGTACTTTCAAAATAGCTAAATTTCCTCCATCTTGGTTCCTAGACATTCATGCTGTTGCAATTTCAGTGGTGGATGACTGGGAAGTATATCTAAGACCTCACTATCAGTTGGTTGAGGAGATACTCAGTGAGATTCCATATGTGGAATAATAGAATATGCATCATCATCATCATCATCATCATCATCATATAATATGCATGTGTGTAAGTTACCTGCTGCAAGTTCTACATGAAAAGAGCCTATGTTTACATGAAGAGGAGGATGAATTATCTCAGGTGAGTGATATACAGGTCTGTAGGCATGACCTTTGTGTGTTAGTTGGACCCAAAGTTCATCAAGAGGACAAGTCTTCCATCATGGGTGACTACCACTCAATGCCAAGGACAGAGGGTGTTGGATGCCAATCAGAACCTCACTGCCTGCTCCTGTTTTCCTTGATCAGCATGGTGGATGAAACACAATGTCCACCATGGAATTCTATATTTCCTCTATTAAATATAGTACTATTCTTCTTTTCATTGGCCCTAAGATAACATTCATTTTTTTTTCTGTAGGAATAGACAGACGATTGCTATAGGTATCATGATAATTGAGGTTATCATAAACAGAGGTGGTTGTTGTTGTTGTTGTTGATGATGATTCTTAAATGACATTGCCACACATTGGCCCACATTTTCCTGCAACATTAACTTAAGAGCTTAGGTCATATGGATGGGAACTCTTTGACATCCATTCAATACTTCTGCATGAACCGCCTCATTAGGGCTGCTGTTCTCCTGTATCTTCAAGAAAATGAAATATAAATGTATTTTCTCAAATTGATCACTCACCACAACCATCAACATCTCGTTATAGCCTCTTTTACAACCACTTTATTCAAAGGCTCTTCTGGGAGAAATTTCCTTCTAGATAAGAAACTTTATTTTTCAAATTTTTCATTAGGAATTTTCTTCATTTACATTTCAAACGCTATCCTGGAAGTCCCCTATACCCTCCCCACACCCTATTCCCCTACACACCCACTCCCACTTCTTGGTCCTGGCATTCCCCTGTACTGGGGCATATAAAGTTTGCAAGAACAAGGAGCCTCTCTTCCCAATGATGGCTGACTAGGTCATCTTCTGCTAAATATGCAGCTAGAGACATGAGCTCGGGCTAGTTCATCTTATAGTTCCACCTATAGGGTTGCAGAACCATTCAGCTCCTTGGGTACTTTCTCTAGCTCCCACATTTGGGGCCCTGTGTTCCATCCAATAGCTGACTGTGAGCATCCACTTCTGTATTTGCCAGGCACTGTCATAGCCTCACAGGAAACAGCTATATCAGGGTCCTTTCAGCAAAATCTTGCTGGCATATGTAATAGTGTCTGGATTTGGTGGCTGATTATGGGATGGTCCCCCGGTGGGGCAGTCACTGGATCCTTTCATTTAGCTCCAAAATCTGTCTCTGTAACCCTTCCATGGGTATTTTGTTCCCAATTCTAAGAAGGGGTAAAGTATCCACACTTTGGTCTTCCTTCTTCTTGAGTTTCATGTTTTGCAAATTGTATCTTGGGTAATCTAAGTTTCTGGGCTAATATCCATTTATCAGTGAGTGCATATCATGCGAGTTCTTTTGTGATTGTGTTAACTCATTCAGTATAATACCCTCCAGATCTATCCATTTGCCTAGGAATTTCATAAATTCATTGTTTTTAATAGCTTAGTGGTACACCATTGTGTAAATGTAGCATATTTTCTGTACCACATGTTCTGATGAGGAACATCTGGGTTCTTTCCAGTTTCTGGCTATTATAAATAAGGCTGCTATGAACATAGTAGAGCATGTGTTCTTATTACCAGTTGGAACATCTTCTGGATATATGCCCAGAAGAGGTATTGCTGGATCGTCAGTAGTACTATGTCCAATTTTCTGAGGAATCGCCAGACTGATTTCCAGAGTGGTTGTACAAGCTTGCAATCCCACCCAAAATGGAGGAGTGTTCCTCTTTCTCCACATCCTCACCAACATCTATGTTACTTGAATTTTTGATCTTAGCCATTCTGACTGGTATGAGGTGGGATCTCAGGGTTGTTTTGATTTGCATTTCCCTGATGATTAAGAATGTTGAACATTTTTTTCAGGTGCTTCTCAACCATTTGATATTCTTCAGTTGAGAATTCTTTGTTTAGCCCTGTGTCCCCTTTTTAATGGGGTTATTTGATATATATATATATATATATATATATATATATATATATATATATATATATATATATATATGATATTAGTCCCTATCAGATTCAGGATTGGTAAAGATCCTTTCCCAATCTGTTGGTGACCTTTTTGTCTTCTTGATGGTGTCTTTTGCCTTATAGAAGCTTTGCAATTTTATGAGGTTCCATTTGTCAATTCTCGATCTTACACTACAAGACATTGCTGTTCTATTCAGGAATTTTTCCCCTGTGCCCATATCTTTGAGGCTTTCCCCCACTTTCTCCTTTATAAGTTTCAGTGTCTCTGGTTTTATGTGGAGTTCCTTGATCCACTTAGACTTGACCCTAGTACAAGGAGATAAGAATGAATCAATTCTCAGTCTTCTACATGATAAATGCCAGTTATGCCAGCACCATTTGTTGAAAATGCTGTCTTTTTTCCACTGGATGGTTTTAGCTCCCTTGTCATAGATCAAGTGACCATAGGTGTGTGGATTCATTTCTGGGTCTTCAATTCTATTCCATTAGTCGACCTGTCTGTCGCTATACCAGTACCATGTAGTTTTTATCACAATTGCTCCGTAGTACAGCTTTAGGTCAGGCATGGTGATTCCACCAGAGATTCTTTTATCATTGAGAAGACTTTTTGCTATCCTAGGTTTTTTGTTATTCCAGATGAAGTTGCAAATTTCCCTTTCTAATTCACTGAAGAATTGAAGTGGAATTTTGATGGGGATTCCATTGAATCTACAGATTGCTTTCAGCAAGATAGCCATTTTTACTATGTTGATCCTGCCAATCCATGAGCATGGGAGATCTTTCCATCTTCTGAGATCTTCTTTGATTTCTTTCTTCAGATACTTAAAGATATTATCATACAGATCTTTCACTTCCTTAATTAAAGTCACACCAAGGTATTTTATATTATTTGTGACTATTGTGAAGGGTGTTGTTTACCTAATTTCTTCCTCAACCTGTTTATCCTTTGTATAGAGAAAGGTCATTGATTTGTTTGATTAATTTTATATCCAGCTAATACACTGAAGCTGCTTATCAGGTTTAGATGATCCCTAGTTGAATTTTTAGGGTCACCTTTATATACTATCATATCATCTGCAAATAGTGATATTTTGACTTCTCCCTTTCCAATTTGTATCCTCTTAACCTCCTTCTTTTGTCTAATTGCTCTGGCTAGGACTTCGAGTACTATATTGAATAGGTAGGGAGAAAGCCTTATCTAGTCCTTGATTGTAGTGGGATTGCTTCCATCTTCTCTCCATTTATTTTGATGTTGGCTACTGGTTTACTGTAGATTGATTTTTATTATGTTTAGGTATGGGACTTGAATTCCTGATCTTTCCAAGACTTTTATCATGAAAGGGTGTGGGATTTTGTCAAATGCTTTCTCAGCATCTAAGGAGATGATCATGTGATTGTTGCCTTTGAGTTTGTTAGTATAGTGCATTATGTTGATGGATTTCTGTATATTAAACCATCTGCATCCCTGGAAAGAAGCCTACTTGATCATGATGGATGATTGTTTTGATGTGTTCTTGGATTCAGTTATCGAGAATTTTATTGAATATTTTTGCATCAATATTCATAAGGGAAATTGGTCTGACATTCTCTATCTTTGTGTGGTCTTTATGTGTTTTAGGTATCAGAGTAATTGTGGCTTTGTAAAATGAATTAGGGAGAGTACCTTCTGTTTCTATTTTGTGGAGTTGTTTGAGAAGAACTGGAATTAGGTCTTCTTTGAAGGTCTGATAGAACTCTAAACTCATCTGGTCCTGGGTGTGTGTGTGTGTGTGTGGTTTTGTTTGTTTGTTTGTTTGTTTGTTTGTTTTTTGGTTGGCAGACTATTAATGACTGCTTTTATTTCTTTAGAGGATATAGGACTGTTTAGGTCATTAATATGATCCTGATTTAACTTTGGTACCCTGTATCTGTCTAGAAAATTGTCCATTTCATCCAGGTTTTCTAGTTTTGTTGAGTATAGCCTTTTGTAGAAGGATCTGATGGTGTTTTGGATTTCCTCAGGATTTGTTGTTATGTCTCCCTTTTCATTTCTGATTTTGTTAATTAGGATGCTGTCCCTGTGCCCTCTAGTGAGTCTGGCTAAGGGTTTATCTATCTTGTTGATTTTCTCAAAGAACCAGCTCCTGGTTTGGATGATTCTTTGAATAGTTCTTTTTGTTTCTACTTGGTTGATTTTGCCCCTGAGTTTGATTATTTCCTGCTGTCTACTCCTCTTCAGTGAATTTGCTTCCTTCTGTTCTAGAACTTTTAGGTATGCTGTCAAGCTGGTAGTGTATGCTCTCTCTAGTTTCTTTTTGGAGGCACTCAAAGCTATGAGTTTTCCTCTTAGGCCTGCCTTCATTGTGTCCCATACCTTTGGGTATGTTGTGGCTTTATTTTCATTAAACTCTAAAAAGTCTTTAATTTATTTCTTCCTTGACCAAGGTATCAAGTGTTGTTCAGCTTCCAAATGAATGTTGGCTTTGTATTATTTATGTTGTTATTGAAAATAAGCCTTAGTCTGTGGTGATCTGACAGTATACATGGGACAATTTCAATATTTTTGTATCTGTGGAGGCCTGCTTTTTGACTAATTATATGGTCAATTTTGGAGAAGGTGCCATGAGGTGCTGAGAAGAAGGTATATCCTTTTGTTTTAGGATAAAATGTTCTGTAGATATCTGTGAAATCCATTTGTTTCATAACTTCTGTTAGTTTCAATGTGTCTCTGTTTAGTTTCTGTTTCCAGGATCTGTCCATTGATGAGAGTGGGGTGTTGAAATCTTCCACTATTATTGTGTGAGGTATAATGTGTGCTTTGAGCTTTACTAAAGTTTCTTTAATAAATATGGCTGCCCTTGCATTTGGAGCATAGATATTCAGAATTGAGAGTTCATCTTGGAAGATTTTACCTTTGATGAGTATGAAGTACTCCTCCTTGTCTTTTCTGATAACTTTGGGTTGAAAGTCAATTGTATTCGATATCAGAATGGCTACTCCAGCTTGTTTCTTTGGACCATTTGCTTGGAAAATTGTTTTCCACCCTGTCACTCTGAGGTAGTGTCTGTCTTTTTCACTGAGGTTGGTTTCCTATAAGGAGAAAAATGTTGGGTCCTGTTTGTGTAGCTAGTCTGTTAGTCTATGTCTTTTTATTGGGGAATTGATTTCATTGATATTAAGAGATATTAAGAAAAAGTAATTATTGCTTCCTCTTATTTTTGTTGTTAGAGTTGGGATTCTGTTCTTGTGGCTGTCTTCTTTTAGGTTTGTTGAGGGACTACTCTCTTGCTTTTTCTAGGGTGCAGTTTCCATCCTTGTATTGGTGTTTTCCCATTATTATCCTTTGAAGGGCTGGATTTGTGGAAAGATGTTGTTTGAATTTGATTTTGTTGTAGAATACTTTGGTTTCTCCATCTATGGTAATTGAGAGTTTATCTGGGTATAGTAGCCTGGGCTGGCATTTGTGTTCTCTTATAGTCTGTATATCATCTTTCTAGGATCATCTGGCTTTCATAGTCTCTGGTGAGAAGTCTGGTGTAATTCAAATAGGTCTGCCTTTATATGTTACTTGAGCTTTTTCCCTTACTGCTTTTAATATTATGACTTTGTTTGTTGCATTTGTTGTTCTGATTATTATGTACTGGGGGAAATTTCATTTCTGGTCCAGTCTATCTGGAGTTCTGTAGGCATCTTGTATGTTCATGGTCATCTCTTTCTTTAAGTTGGGGAAGTTTTCTTCTATAATTTTGTTGAAGATATTTAATGGCTCTTTCAGTTGAAAATCTTTATTCTCATCTAAACCTATTAATCTTAGATTTGGTCTTCTCATTGTGTCCTGGATTTCTTGGATGTTTTGAGTTAGGATCTTTGTGCATTTTGCATTTTCTTTGATTGTTGTGCCCATATTTTCTATGGAGTCTTCTGTACCTGAGATTCTCTCTACCATCTCTTGTATTCTGTTGCTGATGCTTGCATCTATGGTTCCTGATTTCTTTCTTAGGATTTTTATCTCAAGATTTTTCTCCCCTTGTGATTTCTTTATTGTTTCTACTTCCATTTTTAGATCTTGGATGGTTTTGTTCAATTCCATCACCTGTTTGGTAGTGTTTTCCTGTAACTTTCTAAGGGATTTTTCTGTTTCCTCTTTAAGGGCTTCTAGCTGTTTACCTGTGTTTTCCTGTATTTCCTTCTTAAAGTCCTCCATCATCATCATGAGAAGTGACTTTAGATCCATGTCTTGCTTTTCTGGTATGATGGTGTATCCAGGACTTGCTATGGTGGGAGAGTTTGGTTCTGATGATGTCAAGTAATCTTGGTTTCTGTTGCTTCTGTTTTTATGCTTGCCTCCTGCCATTTGATTATCTCAAGTACTTGCTGCCCTCAATATATCTGATTGGAGCCCATCTTTCCTATAATCTCAGTTGATTCAGGACTCCTCAGAGTCCAGCTTTCTCTGTGATCCTTTAATTGTGGGCTCTTGTGAACCTGAGATTCTGAGTGTGTCAGAGTTCTTGGCAGTCAATCTTCCTCTGAGACCCTGAAATACTGGTGTGACCCAGCTCTTGTTATCCTGGGATCCTGTTATCCTAAAATGCTGGGTGTGTTACAGTGCCTAGAAGTGGTGTCTCCTTTGAGGACTGTGGAGCTGTCTGGTCTGTTGAAATGAAGGTAAACCAGAACTGATCAAAAGGAACTCAGTGTCCTTGTTCCTGCTGTCACAGGCCCTTCACAATTGGATTGGAACTGATGTTGTCTTCCACTCACCAGTGATCCTAAGATCGCATGAAGAGTCCTCTGGGGACTCTGGAGGCATCTGCTGATTCCTTGCCCACGTGACCGGTGCTGGTACCAACTGGAAGGGACTTGTGCCCCTGGTCAGGCCGGTTTTCTGCTTCCCTACTGCTGTCTCATGTCCCATGCAATTGGATTGGAACCGATGTTGTGTTCTGCTCACCAGTGATCCTAAGATGGTGTGGAGAGTCCTCTGAGGACTGTGAAGGTGTCTGCCAATTCCGCATCCAAGGTGACCCGGTGCTGGTGCTGACTGGAAGGTGATATGAAACTTTTTGAAAATATTTCCATAAACATTTCAGTTCACTTGAAAGTATTATTTCTCTTAATTTCAGGCTATGGTCATCAGTATTTTTTCATGTTCTGGAATTCAGGTGTAAAATATAGCCTAGGAATGCATACTTTCCATGTAAAATGCCTCTTTCTCAGTCCTGAAGGGTGGGAATTAGACTTTAGGAGAAACCATACCTATGTTAAAGCCTCTCCAAGGCAGATTTGCTGAGTAGAACACCCATGACTGTTAAGCATTGGAATGTTATAAGTCAAGAGTCAAATTATATTGGGCTCCCTGTCGTGCCTTTTAAAACCATTCATGGCCCATTAGTGTGTTTGACCTAATAGTCTTATGACTATTGGATAAATAGTTTACCAATCTAGTATCATATCCCTAGCTTCCATCAAGCCAAGGCCTAAAAGTGCTACAGCTTCTGAGGTCTACAGTAGAGACTGCCCTGCTTCGATGGACCCTGCCAAGCTGATATTTTCACCAATGCTTTTGAGTAGTGCCGTGATTTAAGACTTTTCTTTTGTTCTGTAACTATAAAAATTTCATAAAATGGTAACAACATTGGAATGTGGTATTGCATGTAATCTGGTTCCTGTGTTCCTAGGTTTTATTCATGCATAACTCTGGAACAAACTGTCTCTTACTCCAGATGAGGTAAGAACTGTTTCTACATCAACACAAGTCATATGTCAGAAGCTACCGAAACGCTTCATGATGCCTCTCACCAGCTGCAGGAAAGTGGCTCTGCTTCTGCACAGATTTTCTTAATTATCTCAGATTCCTCTCTGGCAAAACCCAGGCCACCCTTTCTTGGCAGTTTTGTGACAAATAAGCTACAATAGTATCATCCAGTGACACAACACAGAGTGACTATTCATCATTATGCACATGGTGTTGCTCTGGCTGCTAGCGTGTAGGTCATACTATGGCTGCTAGTGTGTCAGTCATACTACTGTGGACTATGGAGGGCTGTATCTAGTAGAAAGGAAAACTGAGTGAGGGAGTGTGTGCAAACATAAGTGTTCTTTCAGCCCATGTCACAATTACACCATTTAATCGGGTGACCATGTCACCTCCCTAACACATTTGTGCTTTAGTTTCTCCAGTGTAAAAGGTGATGATGATTATACACTTCATAAGATTTTGTGATGCTCAAATAAGAGCTTTTATAAATAAATGCTCAGAAGACTTCCTGGTGGTGACACTCAATGTCAGCTATTATTAGACTTATCAAGGCAGAACATCAAGCATAATAGCTTTGATTAAGGTCTGATTCATATTTTTATTTTGGGTTCTACAGATGTATTTGATCTCAAGACCTGTATCTTTCATGATCAGGCCCTTAGATTCACCTTTTGCTGTCTTTGATCCCTTCTTGTCATTCTATTACACTCTATTTCCATTCAATTATGTTTCATGCTCTAACTTCCCATTTGTCCTAATTTAGCTGCTTCCTACAGAAATGGGGAATGAAGAAAATGTGGTCTGTTACCAGTGACATGCAATGAAGCAGGGAATCCTAGAAGGCCACAGGAGAAAGAATGCCAGTCTCACAGTGACTGAATCTAGTTCATCCCTCAGGAAATCCACAACAGAAATACATGTGTGCTAGTAAATGATATGAAATACTATACTATACTATACTATACTATACTATACTATACTATACCTGGGTCAACTGTCTGCTTATGCTTATTCACTTACATTTTTCTTTATGATACACATTCCTTTTCCATAATAGCTTGTGAACACTTCTGTTGTCATGTTCCTCTTTGCCTCTTAGATCCTGCCTCACAAGTCTTTATTTTTTCATCCCCATTTTAAAGTTCATAAATCACCCCCCACTGCACCTAGGATAACATTAAAATCCTTGACACATTACAAACAACATGCACACATACACACATACATGTACACACATGCATGCATATACATATGCACACACACATACATATGCATTCTTGCATGCATACACAAATACATCTACATGTTTTATCAGAGTCTTTCTCTAATATTTTCATCTTCCCATCCTCTTTCATCCTACTTGTTGGTACCCAGTGTCCATCCTCCAGCCAAACTGACAAACTGAATGAAGTCAAGGGCATTTGTGCTTCCCTCCTTTCTTAGAACTCTCTCGCCTTGGGTCTGCCACTCTTAAGGCAGAGTTTTACCCTGTGTCTCTGTATGACCTAGAATTTACTCTGTAGCCTAAGCTTCAAATTCATGGTAATCCTCCTGCCTCAGCCTCCTAAATTCTGCATTATAGGCCTGTGCCATCTCACCTAACAGTACATTTCTGTTCCTTCAGTAGGCTGTTTTTTTTTTTTTTTTTGGTCTTCTATCAAGGAACTATTCTCAAGGCCTCCTGGTCATTCAATAACTATTTACTTGCTGGTCAGTGAGTCTCCTTTCATAGTCCCTGCACAGTCAGCTGTCAGTGCTTTTCAGTTGGCTTTTGTCTCACAATCAGAAGCAAATCTCTAAGTCAGGAACTCTTGTAACGTTTTACATATTCCTAATTAATGGAGTGACACCATCAAGCTACATCCATCCTTGTCTGCTCAGCCAGGTCTTACAATTCAGTGGAGAAATGAAGACGGCTAAATTGGGATTTGATCTGTTCTGTCTCCAAGAATCAGCTAATCACCTTCTGTCCAGCTCTGTGTCTATGAACTATAATGGTGAGGACTTCCTAGAGTGCTTCTGTGTAGCCACCAGGTAATCAAGGGAATTTACCACGAAGAAATAAGGAATCCCACCTCTAACAGTGATAGAGGGCTTTTACAGGAGAACCTGAGTGCTTCAGTTCAGAAGAGTAAAATCAACAGGACACAGCAGTTTTAAAAGGAGTAGGTTTCATGCTTTTCAGAGAGTAGACACTAGTACCCATGTGCCTCTTATCCTTCACTGCAAAATTTTAACACCCCTCCAATTAGAATGGCTTTAGGATGTCTCATGGATCTAGGCAACAGATACAGAAGTCATTTATTGTTTATAAAGGATGGGAATGAAATCTAAAACTGTGGTCTTGAAATGGGTGAGTTGAGAATGCCTGTACCATCACCCTTATGAATTGTGGATGAAGCAAATGAGGTAAAGAAGTGACTCTTGTGACGTAGGAATGGTTGGTTTCCTTCTCAAAGTTTAGAGATAGCAAAATCTACTACATACTCACTACAGGTTAAGTATGACAGATGACAATACTAAGTTTGTCATGTTGCATTTCAAAACCTTCCAGACATTCTGGAAAAAGTTGGCTAGAAAATGGGGGACTCCAGGATATCCAAAGTTCACAAAAGCAATAGCATGGGATGCTAGTCAGACTCCCCCAGCAATGGTATTTACTGTAAACACAAGGCACATACCATGCCTAGCACCCAAAGAGCTCCAACAGGATTCTCCACATTTGTCTTCCTCATGAATAAACCTTCCTGTCATCTTCAAACCAGTTAGCCAAAAGAGAAATACATCATATTAAGTTGTACCACCTCTATGCAAAACTTTTTTTTTCTCAACACCACCCAACATCTCTTCTTCCTCATCCCCACCCAACACCTTTTCTCCCTCAACCCCACCCTATATATCCCAGAACATTTTCTATCACCTCGTCTTGTTCCTCACACCTCCTTCCCCTCACAGCTTCCCCACACACCTACACCCTCCAGCCTCCACCCCAGCTGGCTGCCTGCCACTCACAGCTCCTGTATGCCACTGGTTCCCCAGCTCCCTCTTATCTGCTACCTCTGCTGTCACCCACAAAAAAGCAGTGCGCAAAATATTCAGCAAAATTGTGGTTGGCACTAGGAGACACTGGACAAAATCCAGCTAACTTTAAATCTCCTTGATTATTAAAACATCAAGTTGGGAATCACTTTTCACTTGCACTCTAGTAGTTTAAAATGTCCTAAGGAAATTGTCCTGGGATCAATGGTCCTGAGGATAAAAAGATTTTGCACAATTAACTACAGGTGAATAAAGATGTGAGCCAGTGGATCAGCATATGTGAAAGAATTAAATTAGGTCACCAGGAACAGGTGTGCAGCACAGTAAAGAAGAACATCACAGGCATGTCTATGACCTCCTCTCTAGACTCTTCCAGATAGTCTTTGTACAGACAGCATAAATAATGTAGACCAGCTTTAAAAACAGAAACCTTTAAAGATAGCCTATCTGGCAACACTGCAGAACTTTGTAGTGTTCGTGTGCTCCCTCAAATGCTAAAACGCCATCAATGCTTGTGGTCAGAATAAACAGCATTAGATCCGTGACCTCTCTTTTTCTGTGCTGGATTGGATTTTATGGCTGATAACATATCAGGGGCATTAAAGAGCTTCTGTCTGCTGATACTTACTCTGGGATGTCACTAGAAATCTTAGACTTTACATGTGCAAAACAAAGACTCTGATCTCCACTCATTAAGACCAAATGGAAACCTCCACCAAACAGAGCCTTCTCCTTCTCCTTCTCCTTCTCCTTCTCCTTCTCCTTCTCCTTCTCCTTCTCCTTCTCCTTCTCCTTCTCCTTCTCCTCCTCTTCCTTCCTCCTCCTCTTCCTTCCTCCTCCTCTTCCTCCTCCTCCTGTTCTTCCTCCTCCTCCTCTTCCTCCTTCTCTTCCTCCTCCTCCTCCTCAGGATGTCAACTCAACCTTCTAGTATTTCTACTCTAAGGTCTTACCATCTCTCTTGTGCCGCCTGCTTAAAAAACAGCCCATCAGAAAATCCTGTCCACTCTATCCCCCAAATAACCTAAAAGCTACCAATATCCCTCCATCTATTGCTAACACTCCAACCACCATCATCTCTGACTTGGGCATATGATCTTAGTATTGCACTCTTGTTCTCTAAACAGGGATTGCCTAAATGACATCTAGAAATATCCTCTTAAAGCTGTGATTCTCACCTTCTTAGTGCTGCAACCTCTTAGTACAGCTCCTCGTGCTTTGGTGACTCCCAACCAGAAAATTATTTTCATTGTTACTCCAAAACTGTAACTTTATTATTGCTATGAATAATAATGTAAATATCTGTGTTTTCTGACAGTCTCCTAGGGCCCATTTTCTCCCCAAAGGCATCATGACCCACAGGTTGAGAACCCTTGTTTTAAAGCCTAAGTCAAACTCTATTTCACTTAGAGTAAAAGCTAGAGTCTTTAGAGTATCCTATGCATCCATTCCTGGGGAAGAAGGGAATTGACAAAGGACCATACAGACAGGTTGCCCCTTAAACAATGGAAACTTATTGTACTGCTATTCTAGAAGCCTAAGTCCAGGATTGAGGCATCCTCAAGTTCAATGCCTGGGATGAAAAGTGTGTCCCATGCCTTATCAGTGTCACCCATGGCTTGCAGGTAGTCATTGGCATCCATTAATTGTCTTATAGAAGCATCACCTACATAGCTTGAGTCTTCATCACCATATATCAGTCTCTCCGGGTAGGTATGCATTATCTAAAGTCACCTAGTCAATTCTGACTTTGAGTCCACTGTGAATTCATCTTTTCACATCTTCAATGACTGTATTTCTAAATATATGATTTTGGAGGCACCACAATTCAGTGTATCCTAATGCACCTAGAGGAAGTGACTTCAGGCTTTCTTATACTTTGTATCCTCTGCTACTTTCTACCTTCATACTGCACCTGCCACACAATTCCTACATTGGGAGTTCTGTCCTTAGCCTGGGAACCATCTTCCTTCAGTATCCTTAACCTTTTCATGTCTTTGCTCTAAATTCATTTACTCAGTGAACTCTACACAAACCACCCAACTTTAAACTGAAAGCTAAATTATCCACACAGCACTAGTGTGTTATATGCTACATTTCCTTCCCACCTGCTTTCTGTTCCCACCTAACTTACGTTCACATCGATCTTCTTCATCTAGATATGTAAGCGCCATTATGGGGTGGGATGTCTTTGTTTCATTCACTGGATCATACTAACTTTCACATATTGGCATTAAATTAGAGGTCAAAGCATGTTCATTGGTAAATGAAGGATATACGAATCGACACCCTTCTGCTCTGTTAACAAAGGTCACGGCTACATTAAGCACTCTCTAAGGTGGAATAATCAGAACCTTAATGTTTGTTGGGGACTTGGGTGACTATAACAAGCATGTATCTTCTTTGCTCCAACTCAACTGCCTCATGCTTTCACCCAATGTGTTTGAAGTGTCCAGATTTATAATTTCCTCTGTTCATGCACTAGAAAAGCCATGAAATCGTTATTGAGATGGAACATGGTACTTAGGATGACCTCAATGTGTGCTTCTGAGCCACATTCTCTCATACTTGGTTGCAGTACTAAATGACTTATCTCCCATGAGGGGAGAGCTGTGTTTGTGTTGACTGCACCATAAGACTCACGAGAAAAAAATATCACATATTGATGGGAGCTCTTTCTTAGGAGAATCTGGAAACATTACTCTTAAGAATGGAGAAATCCAAGAGGAGTCCTTAAAGAAGTAGCCATGCTTGGGATGTCTCATTGATATAACCTCAGGAAGCAGCTATAGTCCCAAATGCCACAACTGTCTCTGAAAAGCATAAAGACTTATTACCCCAGATAAAGCAATTAACCAAGAAGTTTTGGCTGAAAAGTAGCAGCTCTGTTTCCATTTAGAATTTGATTTAACCATTTGGACTCTGGAGGCAAACAGAAATCCCCACCTCGTTATCATTCTTTACTTTATGGGGGGCCACATAAGAAACCTCAAGGGTACAGTGTTTTCATTAAAATGTGTGAACAGACTCCTCCTCCAAGAGGCTACAATGCTAAGAAAAAACCTAATTGCACTTCAAGGTTTGACAGGCTTTGCTGTAGGAAGCTATGTGCATGTAATAATGTTTTATTTTAAGCGAAATGTTCTTCAGTACAAAAAAAAAAAAGAGGAAGAAAAAGAAGAAATATGGTTGGGAAAATAAAAAAGTGACTTTTAAAAAGTTGTTCATGTAGGCAGATTCAATAAGCACTGAAGTCAGGCAGGGGTCTCTCACTGCTAGTTGGTAGTTTAGTCAGCGTCTGTATTTCCCAGGCACTTCTGGCAGATACTCCTGGACATGGATACTCTTGTCTGCTCTCCTGTGATCAGCAACACTGTTTCTGAGATGACTATGCAGATTTCAGATCCAGAGAACCAGATCAGGACCTTTACAGAAGCATCCTTTACTTTGCTTATGCCAGTTCTATGTCAACTGAATATACATAAGTTCAACGTGTTTTCAGTGTCACAACTGTCTGGCCTCGATGTAACTTCTCGATAAGTGACATGAAAGCTTTTCTCCATGAGAAGGAAAAGGCTTTTTGGAAACATCCTTTCATTGTTGTTGCTAACAGTAGATGCTTACACAGTATCTGTATAGGTGGCTTTTACTACCAAGGAAGAGAATAGTAATCTAGAAAGCTAACAGAATAACATTCTATGTAAGCAGTATTTCTTTTTTATTAAAATTGCAGTATATAACGCAGGCTTTTAAAGTTTCAGATAATTTCTGATATTTAAGTTAAATTAGTGCTTAGTCACTCTCCCTCAATAGAAGCATTTTTATGGTACCCAGGCTTTCAAATATAAATATATTCAGGTCACTGGATTTTGTGCTACATTGATTTCTTTAGCTCATTCATGCAGCATCTGTGAAAATTACTCCTATCATTCTCCTTATGTGTTAGTGCATAGCTTCAACCCTATAATTTTTACAACATGTAATTCAAATCCTGCCATTAATGGTCACTTAAAATAAACCACTTCTTTCTTTCTGAAATCAGTCAGCTTCCCCCTCCACCCCTTCTCATACTGACGAATACTCAGATGGTTCAGGAGACTACGGGAAAGTGGGCATGAAAAGGGTAAATATTTACAATGACACTCTTATCTTGCAAAGTAATTGCACCCAGTCATTTTCAAATCTCTAAGAAAGAAACGGGCTTTTGTAATATTTCATTCTCAGAAGAAGTAGCAGAGCACAAGTCAGATACAGCACACCAAGTCATTATGTCCTGTCATGACACTAACCCCATCCTGCCATCTCCAAAGAGTCTTTGCCTGGATCCTGTTGATGGTGGACATGGTCACCAAAAAAAATATTTGTATTGGGTGGAGAATTACAAAGAAAAATGACGTAGAGGAAGAACACAGAACAGAGAAGTACATGCACACAGCCACTTTTCTAATCCTGGATTCATGGGTAATATACAGTAATAAAAATCGACCAAGTACCAACTATGGATTTGGAGGAAAGAAAACATTTTGAGTCACAGGAATTACCCTTTATCTGCAGTACAAAGAAGTCCACGAAGAAGTATAAATTTTCTACACACAGTAGAGAAACATAACTGAGCCACACTTACCCCAGTCCCTGCGTCCCTTGGAAGTATCAACCCAAATAAGACGATTCAGTTCATAAGCTGGCAGAGTCAAACTGGAAAGGCAAAGGATACGCCTGAAGATTTCTAATGTGAAATATAGCTTATGGCGTTGGAGCTTTAAACAACCAAGTCTTCTGTTTTTCCCAGGACAGATACTTTCCTGACATACAGACTTGTAATCCTGGACAGACCACCATGATAGTTGTACTTAATTTTAATTGCCAACTATCTCTCTGAGGAATTATCTAGATCAGGTTGTCTATGGCTATTCTGGAAAGATATTTTAAGTGGATTTAAATTTCCCTGTGAGGTGAGGTTTTACTCATTGGTCATTGCACTGAAATGCTCCACTTTGCGTTGTAGTGTCTTAATATTTTCAGCTTTTTCTATTTTCAGAATCCTTTTCTGTCTCATCTTTAAAGAGAGTCATTTCATCTAATCATCTATTTGATCTATATTCTAATATCTTCTAAATGTTTCATTAGCAATTTCCTGTACTTAGAAGACTCTGAGTTCTTCTAAGAGGAAGTAGAAGAAGATGACCAAGAACTCCAACCTTAATTTGGGGCATTGATTCAAGTTCTAAGGTACTTCTGTGTTGGAAAGGGTTCTGTAATTCTCTAGGCTTCAGATTCTTTTGGCTTTTGAAATACAAATAATCAAGGTATTATTTTATAGATTGGTAATTATAATTCAATCGTTTTATATGCTGGGAACTTTGATTCTGTTCTCTGACTATGGCAGATGCTTAACATCTACTAGCTAATACTATTTTAATAGTTGGCTCAGTAACTTTATACTTCTAAAATCAAAACTTAAAATTTAACTTATTATTTTGTATTAAAGCTATATGCAATTTCTAGAATTATATACACATATATATGTGTGTATATATATTACACCATGTTATTTGAAAATAATGATTTAGTGACTTTTGTTCTTTGTTATTGTTTGGAAATACAAGGTCTATCACACAGCATGTACTGTGACTTAATGTGGTGGTATGAATTACTCACAAAAATTCACTAAGACATTCAGATCTAGAACTCCAAGGGGGTGTTTGGATTAATTGGTGACCTTCTACAGTGTTTATGGTCTGGGTGTATTTGTGGAGATAGATGAGAACAAAATAAAGACAGTCAGAAAATGGAGGGCTAATAGGCTCAGTAGATTGTGCTCAATTTTATTTGTATTTCTGTAAGTTAAGAATACAGGCACACAAGCTGAGGATACTAACAATGGGGCCATCACTGATCATCCTGGCATAATATTTGAGGTTTAAGAAAGACAGAAATGGGGGCAGAAATCTATGACAAAAGGGAAGTGCAAATAGCAATATTGGAAAATCTCATCTACACAAAAAGGAAGACAGTTGTGACAAAGAATATGACTGTTGAAGAAGCACAACCCTCTCCTCCTCCCATGGGTGGAATCCTTGGGACAACCTCTAAACCAGAATAAGCAGAGGTGAGACTCTGTGCAAAGAAATGTTAAGAGAGAGTACAAAGGGGCAGCCATTGCCCCAGGATAGAGCAGTATTTGAAAGTGCACGAGGAAACATGAAAAACCAAGATTGAACAGTCAGTAGTAAGGATTTGTAGAAAAGAAATAAGGAGTAATTGAGGAAATGCCTTTGGTATGATTTGTTGTGCAAGTAACTTCTCTGTAACAGCTGCCATTTATGTAACTGAATTGGAGAGTATCACACGAATTACTAGAAAGCTCCAAGGCTGAAAGAACAAAAGTAAAGACTGAGACAGTTTACATTCACAGAATGTTTAAGTTGGAAGGATAATAGAGGCCATGTAAATGTAAGTCAACATGATGATTTATTAATTCATTTGGTCATGCAGTAATGTTAGTACTATCTATAATACACAGCATTTTCATAGTAACTATCTGTAGGGTCTATCAAATATATTCTACTTCTCTGATTTTATTAAAGATATTTTTCACTTTTTTTAAACCAGAAATCCATTTTATTTTTAGATCTTTGTTTAACGAATGATCATGGTCAGTGAGAAATAGATCCTTCTCATGTGAATCTGGATTTCCAATCCTGGGCAAACAAAATGGTGGCTGTGATGGTTGGTTTTGACTTAATGCAACTGGAATCACTCCAGAGGAGAATCTGAATGAAGAACTTCCTCGGTTATGTTTGTCTATGGGCATGGTTATGGGAGATTTTCTTAATAGTGGTAACTGAAGTAGGAAACCCTACTGAATGTGAACAGCATATTGTAAGGCTAGACTTTCTTCATCCTCAACAAATCATTCAGGTTTTAGATCATTCCCCTTTGACATACTTATTTTAGATTATTTTAGATATTATAGATATAAAGATATCCTATTATTTTAGATAGTATAGATTCACTAATGAGACATCAATTGTGAAGAACCATTTTCCAGTTTTCCATTTTCAGCTCACAATTACATTTTCCTTGAAGGTTCAATCTATTCTTGCTTCTGTCAGCATGCTGACTTCCCATTTCAAGCCAAAGCGAAATCTTCAAATAGAGAATGTCAAAGAAATGAATCCAGGTTAATAAAATTGTAAATTATACTGACCAAAAAGTAAGATATATTTTCCACTCACTGGCTCTCCTCTTTTTCTTTCTGTAGCAAACATATTTTCCCTTGAATATTAACATTTAGTAGATATTTAGAAATGATAAACATAGAACTTAGTACAAGTGAACTAGTATTTGTATAATCTTGCCATTTTATTTACATGTAAATGAGCATTATGGGAACTGGAGAGACAGTTCAGTCTGTAAAATGATTATTAAGCAAGCATAAGGAGATAAGTTCATATCTCCATCACCAGCACAAAAGCCAGGTGTAATAGCACAGGTCTATAATCCAGTGCTAGGACCATAGAAACAGGAAAATTCCTGGATCTTACTCACCAGCTAATAATGCCAAAATGGTGAGCTGGTGAGCTCTGGATTCAGTGGGAGACCACCATATATATATAATTTACTTTTCATTGGTATGATAAAACTTCATGCATAAAAGCAATTTATAGGATGGAGTCCACCATGGTGGTGAGGCATGGTAGCAGGAGCAGGTATCTAATAGATTGAATCTTTAACCTCACACAGAAGGAGTGAAGATAATAAACTAGGAGTGAGGGATGGTATAAACCCATAAAGCCCACTGACATACTTAAAGTTGCATATATTAAAGTCCAGTGACATACATTGTCCAGCAAGGCTCCACATCCTAAAAGTACACTAGCTTCCATAGAAGAGGACATTTGAGTCTATGGGGAACATTTCTCATCAAGCCCATTCTTCTCAAGCAATAAGGTAGAAAGTTATAGGAGAAGACACAAGACATCAATCTCAGGCCTGGACACACATGAATACATGTACAAGGACACACAGATGGACACACTAGTACATGCACATGTATACACACAAGTATACACATTGATACACATATACACACAGGTAATAGTTAACTAAATTACAATCAGAAAACTGCAAACATTTCTTATGTGCTTTTGCTCGGTTTGGTGTTTATAACAGATCATGATAATGTACTATGTATTTAAAAAGCAAGCTAAAAGGAAGTTTTCACCCTAGAGAAATGATGAATGATTGAAGAAATGCCTGTTTCATCTGACTTAATCATTATATGTAGTGTGTGTGTGTATGTGTGTGTGTGTGTGTGTGTGTATGTATGTGTTGTGTGTTTGAAACTTTAAATGGTATTCCATTAGTATATACAATTTTGTGTTTTATGTGTTAGCTAAAAATAAATTTAATAAAAAAGGTATTTTACAAATACTAAAAAGAATTAAGAAGCAAATAATATCTGAATCCAACAATAGAGCTGGTCTGTAATTTTTCCTCTATCCTTGTAGGACAGAACACATTAAGATCTTTCTGATTTGTCCCAGGAGCCGCTAATAAACATGATCTAAACAAAAACAAACAAACAAACAAAAACACCAGAAGCTGATGACAAGAACAAAGAGGCCAGAGAAGTTTCTATAATATATAATAGAGTTAAAATAGGAATACAGCAAAACTAAAAACCTAGAAACACCACAGCCTACAGAATCAACAGAGGAGGGGCACACAAAGACTGAAAAGACAATCACAGAGGCTGGATGGGTCTGTCTAGATCCTCTGCAAATATGTTATGTTTGTGTAGCTTGGTGGTTTTGTAGGACTCCTAACAGTGGAAGTTGGGGGGGGGGG